>OY769909.1:10371749-10761023 GCA_963669185.1 Dyspetes luteomarginatus | reverse complement strand
CCAAAGTCTAGCCATCATTACGTACATTGCGCATATTCCTGAGAGAAAGAGAAAAAGAGATAGAGCGAGAGAGGACGAGACGGAGAAATTTTGTCCTGGGAGATTCTCGCCAAGCTTCGCTAATACATATTCCTCAGGTGTCTCTTTCGAGCTTAAAACGATACGACAAAAAGTTTAAATCAACCAGTGATAGGATAGAAAATCCTACCTCGACATATCCAAAAAGACCTCCATTAATTTTTCAGCAACGTGCTCCGATCAACTTATACACTTGGTCACTCACTCACTCACTCACTCACAACTCGTTATCATCCTACGTCTTATAATCCACTTGAACGGCAATCAAAGATTTCACGGTGCAAAAAAAGCACCTCTCGATATCTCAAGGTCGACAAGATATGAGTTCCATTGGGACGTAAACTTTCACGAGTCCTTGAATAATTTTCCTTCTTTTTCCAATCAGCCGAAAATTCTCCCTCCCTCGAAAAAGCTCCATTAATCCATACCGAGTGCCAAAATTTCATCACGCGATCGATCGATATTGTATAATAATTTCTTATCACACATTACATAATTGTATATATTTAAAATTACCGAAAATTACGTAGGAATGAATCGATAACACTAAACGTGCGATAGGTCTGATCGTACGAGGTGGCAAGTCAGCGAGAAAATAAAGAAACGAATGAAATTGATCAAGCGAAAAGCTCCACCAGAGCTTGTCGCGATTCAACCGATCTCTTTTGAACTTGCGATGTTCCGCTTCCGGCGGAACTTGGCGCGGATCCTCTCCACGGGCTTCGTTGTACCAGCACAGAGTGAAGACCACGAACGATCTCGCGCTGCGCTCACTCTCGCCTAAGCGCTCGCTGCGTTTGTGCCTCAAGAGAAGGAGGTCGAAGAAACGAAGAGTAGGAGGAGACCGCGGACGTGCTGGCCGGCTCGAGAAGCGAGACTCTCTCTCCGAGGGGCTATCTTTCCGCAGCAGCAGCCCCGAGACGCGATCCGCGAGTTCTTCTTCTCGTATATGTGCATATATATAGACATATGTATCTTTCCTTTTCTTCTCTCTTTTGTATATATATATATATATATAATTATACCATTGACTCCTCTCCCCCATTTCTTACTTGCCAAGTTATAATCGGTGATAAGAAAATTTAGATTCTCTTTCGTAGAAAAAAATTGGAGCATTCTTCCGTCTCTGCGGGGCTATCATTCCGCAACAGCAGTTTTGAAATGCGATCCACGCGTGCTTTTTTTCATATACATATGTGCGTATATATATATATAGACGTATTTGCCTTCCCTCTTATTTATATCCTTATACTATTTTTCCCCCCTTATTTCTTGCTTGCTAAGTTATAATCGGCGATAAGAAAATTTATATCCTTTCGTAGCTAAAAATTTGAGGGTTCGTCTGGACATAAAAGATTAATAAAGGTGCACGATGCTTCTTTAATTTTTTTTCTCCCATTCGCAAAAACCCCTCTGTTACGAATTAAAGAAATGAGATACTTGATCTGGTGTGGAATTTTTGCGACTAATTAATATTTAAGGTAATCTGAATGCATAACTCATTATCGCATAATATGCCCGTCAAACTAGCGTTTTAATTCTACAAAGACGCCATATTGTGACGTCAGCCGAACTTGAGTTCCCCATCACCCCGAATTTTCTAATAATTTGGGAATAATTAATCCCCCAAATTCGATTGCTCAATGAACTCACCGCTCTTTCAAATTTTTTTGGCACATGGAAAAATTCTCCCTAACAAAAGCTAGTGGGGATCATCTCGAGGAGACATTTTTCCTTTTAGGGAAAGTTGAATTTTTAACTTGAGAGAAGCAATTGCATTAAGAGGAATTAACTTATTTCGCGTCTCGTCTTTTCAACGATATATGTATATATGAGGAATTCATTTTCTCACAATTTTTGCTTCCTCGCATAGAGAAAGATTGGTGAAGAAAGGGAGGAATGAAACGAGATGGTCTCTCTCGGTTGTGTTCACAAAATATGATTAACTGAGAAATTACTCGCCTCCAGCTCAAACATTCAATCAATTTCAATTTTTCAATGCTGAAAGCATGCTCGAAACTTTATTCTAAATATTATTTTTTGAACACTGTGAGCAATTCGGGTACTTTGGAAAGAAAATCTCGTGAAATTTGTTGGCTCATCGTTACGATGATGCATGAAAAAAATTCAATAGGATAATCAAAATAGCAAAATATCAAGTGGTTGATAACGAACGATCTGCAGAGTGCCTTGAATTCAGTTAATTCACTTTATCCAGAATCCAATCGACTTTTAGGTCACGAAATATAAAAAAAGAGTCGAAATAATGTAGTAAATGGTAAATGGCCAATGTGAAATCAGGGACATCGCGTCGGGAAAAAGGAATCGAAAGGATCATCCAGTAGGTAAAGATAATTGTACCAGTCAGGGCGTCTCTGGATGTCTCCTCGCTGATTCATCGAACGTCTCTCAGAATTGAACGAGAGTCCCCTGACGAGAGGAGACGCGAGAGATCTGCTGATGAGAGACCAGATACGTATAGGTACACGAATGAATGTATGGATAATAATGTATGTATAATATATACATATATGTATATATAGATATAGCTTGTAGTCTTTTTCAAACTGCCAATTATAAATAGCGAGGCCAGCTGGACGTCGGATAATTGCTTTAAAAAAAATGTCTAAAACCCATTCATGGGGGAGGTTTCGCGATGTTTTTTGTATACTGATAAACCTTCGGGCAATATTTTTTTACCAGCATTATTTTTCAAGCAAGTAAAAACCACAAGAATAAACTAAAACATAATTTCTTGTCTCTTGTATATGACTAACGAAGGAGTTAAGTAAGAATTATTTTTATTTTGCTCCATTATTCCACGTTATTAAAGTCATGATTATTGGCCATACAAATTTCCTGTCTCGCCGAATATTATAGCTGCGATTCACTCGATTGCCAAAAGGGCCACACACATTTTTCCTAATTTTTAAGAAAAATCTTCATTACTTTTCTCCACTTCAGTGTAATTGTTTGAAAAAATCACTAATAATCATGATCACAAATTCAATATAATAAGTATTTTTATTCATGAAATATATGATATTGAACAAAAGGTACGAAATTCGCTTCCGTTTGAAGCTGAATTATTCATCGAGAATATTTTTGCACGCCACGGATAGGTATGGAAAAATAATGTATAAATTTATACAGAATATCACTATACATGAAATATGTTTGGCTCGATCTGATTTCCGTATTCAATCGCGTATTATAAACAAAAATAATCCACATTTATTCATCGGCGAACGATTTTCAGCGACACAAACAGTCAATTTTTTCCAAAATCATGATGGAAAATTTACTGAAATGTCGACAAAAAAATATATATATATATTTTTTGCTGCAGTAATTAAGCTAAAAAAAATCTAAAATAATTCACGGAATATTGTCTCAAGTGGCACTATAAACTGACAAAGTATAAAAAATATCTACGACGTTGACAGCGGAAAAAAATGCCTGAATTAAGAGCAATTTTTTTCATTTACCACGATTAAAAAATTACGAATCTATGGATGAGCTCGAGTATAACTTTTAATTTTTTTGCATCGAGCATCAAAGTCGTCGTCATTTTCACGTCGTTAGTCATCGTGATATTTTGTTTCATTCATCAATGAAAGCTCATAAACGGAGGAGATGAAACTCTGTACTTATACTACTGGGACACGCGTCTTGCACAAACATCGTCGCGTGTCATCGCCTCAGGGTCCCCACGGATAAACCGGCCTTTTTCATGTATAACATACACATAGGATCTTTTTTTTTCTTTTTTTTTTTTTTGTTAACCTCCCGACGTTCGTTCCGAATATAACGAGCCTGTGGTCCAATTCTCTCGCCATGCTTCTTCTCCTGTTCTTATTATGACCAACAGGGAATTTTTGTGTCTCCGGAGTAAAAGACACTGTCTTATGCTTGGACGAGCCGACGAATACAGGAATTTGTACGATTTTATCTCGAGAGATACGACCCAGCGGCAAGACCGAAAAGGACGGTGTATCTGAATATAATAATAAAATTATTATTATTGTTATTATTATTATTATTATTATTATATTCGCTATTGTAGAAAAGTAACGTAAGAAACAAATGTCTTCGGGGACCCGTGGAAAAATGATACGAGATCCTGAGAAGAGGCCAAGTAATTAGAAAGACCATTTTTAGATGTGTCTTTTTCTGTGTTATTGCATTCTTGCGGATTATAAGAAATACGAGTTCCGCGAGGCGACGAACTTATGACCGCGGCACGTCTCAGACGGCAGAAATGATACTCGGCCATTTTACGATCCAATAATAACAGCAAGGTCGAAAAATGTGAAATTCAATTTTGCGAAATTACGAGTAACGATAAATTACGTACTGATGTTACACAACGTGGTACATATTTGTATATATGGATGAGGCTTAATGCCAAAATAGGATGTTGAGTCTGTGTAATGGTAGATATGATACGTCCCTTCGGATTTAGACCAGCGATACATGTACGAAGGAGTCCCTATTTATAAAAAAGACAATACCTTCATAATTATCAATTTCACGAGTGTACAAATAAAAATGGTTTGTATGCGAGGAGAACATAGGTAAGTTGCTGTATACGATATAAATTTCAATGCATGTCGAGGCGATGGAAAATTTAAATAAATCAACTATATTTCAGAATTCATGAATACTGAGTTAAAACATCAACAATTGTTGATGTTTTAACTCAGTTTCAAAGGATTTCCATAAAACAGTTAAAAAAAATGTACGCCACATATTTAGAAAATAATTTTTTTATTTCTCACGAATTGTAAATGCTGGTATCATTTTCATATTTGCCTGATAAATTATTCTTACCTTTTAAGAAATGGAACATTTTTCCAAAAAGTCAATTAACAGATTTTTTTGTCTCCTAATAAAATTATATGCAATCTTAGAGAATTTTTTGTATTTTTTTTTATTTTTATCACACAAGCCTTGTGGAAAGTGAATAAATCGGTAAGAATGGATTATTAGGAATTCTTCAGAGGGATATATTTATGAAACCCAAACGAACTCAAGATCTAACAATTTTCTTGTAGAATTTCTCCGCGGACAGAATATCGAGAATTCGCAAATTTCTCTCGATTCTTTGAACTAATGTTTTTATATCAATATGCTCTATGTGATATTAATCGTAAAACACACTCCAAAATTACAATTATATTAACTACAATTTCCAAGTGTCTCTTATCTCTTGTAATCAAAGCCAAATATTACTTTTCCAGATCGTAATATTTGGCTAACAAATTAATAACACGTTGAAGTAATTCGATGCTGTTTATATACTCGCATTATCATTATAACAATGGCAGAATATGATCTCACGAATATATATCGACGTATCCATATCACAAACGCAATATTGAGGCTTTGAAACGCTATTTCAATGATCAATAATTCGCCATCGTATTGCGTACAATCACCAGCTGATAAAAAAAAAAAAAACGTTCAAATTGAAATTTGCAAATTGCTCAATTTTGGATTGCTCATAGAGGAAGCTTTGTAAATTGGTGGAAATTACGAGAAACCAATTTGCAGGTTTTTCCTCGTTATATTTAGTTCAATAGTCAGATTTGCTTGAATTTAATTGTTTTTCAACTTTTTCAAAAAATTAAACATTGCATGAATACCCCGTAGCTATCCTTCGTCAAATCTCGTATAAACGTTCGACAAGCGTCACTTTATTAGAAAAGTTTGTTACCAATTTCTCAGAGTAAATCGGAGATGTAAGTCAATTTTTTAAAAAATTCAAATTTTCATGAAATGGCGACACTTTAAAAGCAAAAAAATATCAATACAATTTACTCTCCAGTATTGGCTAATAGCTACTTAGATTTGAAAAATAAAATTTCCTATTGATCCCTATAGTTATGATATATCGTATCATCTATTAAGTCATCAAGTTTTTTAATCCGGCTACGAAAAAATATGTCAGGTAAATTTGTGCCAAAAATTTGTCAGAAGAAATGATAAATTTTAATGGCACAACAAATTTTTTTTTTTTTTATATTCAGAGAAGTTTATTTATTAAAAAAAAAAAAAAAATGCGTCGATTACCAAACAAAAGACCCCATTTCCGTAATGAAAAAAACATTTCTGTAAACTGTTATTTTTTGTTAAATGACTACCGCTCAATTGTACACTGGTCAATCGGTAAGTCCCATTATGTTGGGTCAACGAATTCCTGGGTGACTGACGCCCATTTCCACTGACGTCGTTTAACCCATTCGAGAGGGCGATTTTTTTCGAACCCAGGAGCGATTTTTTTTTTCTTTGTAGTGTTCATATTTAATTATTGCACACACGGGGTGCAACCGGTCTTATAGCCTCGGAAATCAATTGCACACACAGTGTGCAATCGGTCTCGAATGGGTTAAGCCTGATTCAATTATTGTAATATAATTTTAACTAAGATTTTGGTTTTAACATAGGACAGCCAGAGTTTAAGCTACGATTAATATCGGAGGGAACGAGGGTGCTTGGTTGAGGACAGACGAAGTGTCAGTAATTTGTAAGCGTGCACAAGAAACGGAAATAGCTGCGATTTTCAAACGAATGTAATTCGGGGAAGATTGATATTTTGGGATAAATAAAGGTGTATTTTTTCAATAGAATTTTAAGACGCAGAGAACATTGCAATTTGTAATACGGAAGCGAATATGTAATATATTTATCTATCTCTCGAACTCATTGCGAGTCAGTCAGTGTGTTATTTTGTCGCATAAAAACTTCGCCCCATATTGGGTTACTGTCTGACCTCATCACGATTTACTGGCCATACCTACTGTCGTACTACTGTACGGCTTTGTCGCTACTGGCTACCTCCCTCTGTGAGACATGAGCCCGAACTAAACTGTGAAAAGTGAAGGAGGCTATAAAATGGACCATACCGACGACGTGGCTTTCCTATGGTAACAAATTGCCTTTTCTTTGCCGGCACGAAAACTCATTCGATAAAACAGGACAAATTTAAAGTCGAACAGTGGCGCCCATGTGGAAACTGGTGTAAGCTTCAAGCTGACTTCGTCAATCGACGGTGCTGCCCGGTTGAGTAATTATTTTGTTGCGCTTTTTCTCTTCACGTGTTACTCCAATTATTATCAATGATTTTTAACATTTGACAATCGTATAACAATCAAAGCAGCGACACGATTATAGAAATGTCAAATTCGCTCGTACGCACGAGTCTCGAGTTATTCGGCTACGAGAACAGTTTGAATCAAGGTCAGTATCCCAAACTTTCGAACAGCCTCGATATTATCGTTTATTACATGATAGATCAAATATTGATCTTTCTTACGTGAATCGGAATATTTCGAACAGATAAGAAGAGGAAGAAGAAGAGGAAAAATAAGACAAACGGAGCACTCGATCTTATTCCACCAAATCATAGAATTATTACGAAAACTGCTAAAAAAGGTAAGAATTAAAGTGTACACCAAGTACTGTTCATTACAGCTTTAAAATAGTGATTGATTCCTTAGAATGGAATTTTTAAATCATTTTTCACACGTTTTTTCAAGTTTGACTATTAATTTCCAGCAAATTTTTTAATTTTTTTTCATAAAAAAAAAAAAAATGCAATATCTGAATTAATTTAATTGCTTTTTCTCAGGCTATTTGCAACAACGTATTTTTGTATATGTTAAAATTCTATTACACCAATTTACTTACTTTAGCTGGGAATATTCCTGCAGCCAAATATTATAAACCGAACGAAATAAACGAACATATATCTTTTTTTTAGGGTAGATATATTCATTACAATATTAATTTGCCAAATGCAAAACGTTAGCGTGGCTGTACATTATCACTTCTCAGTCTCAACTATCAATCGATACGATCGTCATGATGTTAATCGTTTATCCGTTCGTCTGTTGTTTACCGTTATCTATAGGTCTTTGTCCTGATAATCATAAGAACATATTTCAAATTTGATTAAAAAAAATAATATTACTGTATGTGATCGGTTTCAAAATTTTCCACTCAATATGAATCGCACCGACTGTGTATAAAAAATTGGAAAATTCTATGTAAAATAGCTGAAATAAAAAAACAATATACTTTATTTATTTGGCAAAAATGCATGTAGTAAAAGTGCAGCATAAAATTTCAATCAGGCACGATGATACTTTACTGAAAATGAAGAATTTTTGTTTTTTTTTTCAACGAGCATGGAAAAGTTGATGAGCGAGCAAATTATCATTCACTTTCGCAGAAAAAGTAAGCCTGGGACGTTCGAGCAAGATAACCGTGCACGAAGCCAAGAAACATCTGGCATCGCGAGAGGATCCGACCGAAGAAAACGTAAAGAGACTTTTACTTCTCAGCAGCAACAAAATTGATTCCGAGACAGCAGACAAATTACTCAACAGAGCACTGAGAAAATCTTACGTTCCTGTCAAGGTGAAAGCTCCGGTGCCTCAACCTACCGCATTCACGGAGGAAGATTTCAAGAAATTCGAGGAAGAATATTGCGAGCTTTAAATAAATTTATGGACCTTTTGTCGAATTTCACGTGATGCTAGACACCGACAGGGAAAAAGGAAAAGTCATATTGATACTGACCATCTCAATATTTCTCTACTATACAGTTTGGGTAATTGGTCTGCCATTTATCGACGACAGCAGACTTCAATCTCTCTTTCCCTCTCAGAACGTCGCCCTCGCTGTACCAGCGATACTTGGCCTCTGTTTTATAGGCGGCCTCGTACTCTTCACCCTCTATCATCTCGTTAAACAAAAATCCTCCGTCAACTAATGAATCATTGAGTCCTCACAGTTTTTATTTACTCTGTCCAAAATTAATAAATAAATATTGATAATTTTTAATTATCCACAGTGAAAACTCGTCAATGAAATCTTCACTTTGAACTGTGCGTCGTCATTTTAGCTCTCTCAATGTCTAATAATAGCGCAAAGGTATGAATCTATGAAGAAACCACACCAAGAACCAAGTGTTTATTGCTATTGCATAATTCTTGTGATAACGTATCAGCGATCATTTGGTCCCGTTACTCTCGCCGCAGCCATCTCACACGAGAAATAAAGTCGATTAAATCTCTCAAAAAAAAAAACGAAAAAAGCATAAAGCAACGAAATAATGAGCGTCGAGTGGCTCGTAGTTGGAATTGCAGGTGCAACGTGCAGTGGAAAAACAACATTGGCCAAAAGACTGAACAAAAATTTGAAAAATTCGTTCATCATCAATCAGGATGAATATTTTCTTCCTCCTGAAGATTCACGACATACTCGAGTACAGGAGCTCAATCATCACAACTGGGAACTTATAACGAGCCTCGATATGACGAGAATGATCAACGATGTTACAAAAGTACTCGCTTCAGAAACCATGAACAACGATATTCATGATAATCATCATACCGAGCTCAGAGTCTTGATTCTCGATGGTTTTTTACTCTTTAATTGCAAAGAAATCGTCGATTTGTGCGATTTGCGTTTTTTCTTGGATATGAGCAAAGATGAGTGCTGGGAAAGAAGAAAATTGCGAGTTTACGATCCACCCGATGTCCCGAATTATTTCGAAAAAGTCGTTTGGCCCGAGTACGTTAAATCGAGATCGGAGATTATACGCGATAAGAGCCTCTGTGAGACGATAACGTTCATCGACGGCTCACAGAACAAGGAGGAAACTTTCTCACGCGTTTTCGACGATATCAATAAACATTTGTCTCTGCGATTGTCTCGAATCGGTAAAAAATAAATAAATAAATGCGCTGGCAATGTAAAAAATTTCAAATTCTTTTCTCTGTTTGCAAATTTCCGAGTTATTTACGTTCCTCCAGAGATTAGAAACAATCGAAAAAACCATTCCGGAAATTGATTATGTAATAAAGATTATTTGTTGTACTTAGTTTTATTTTCTTCAAACCGCACATGAATTATCGACTGCACTCAATGACGCTTCGATAAATTCTTCGTGTGAAAAAATAAAAAATAAAAGAAAATTAAAATTGTCTTTCATACAAACTCGTAGCTCTCGCTATTGTATCTCACCTTTGACCCACCTAACTTACCTGAATAGTGCATTTTATTGAGCATTTTCCATATAGTTTAATGAATTCAAATCGCTACATTCGTCAGGGTACGTTTGTTATAATATCGCGTTAATTCAGCCCATTCGTTAACTTCTTAATGGAAAAATAAGAAAACAACAAAAATTCTTTCGCCGTATTGCGAGATTGCAAATGTACGAAAATTGTTTTGTCTCGTACGAGTGATTTTTTTTTTTTTTTTTTTTTTTTTTTTTTACAACGAACACGAGTACTTGATGAGATTTTTTTGTTTTTATGTGTTTTTTGTTTTGTGTCGTTATTGTTTTTTGTTTTTAATAAAGATAAAGCACAACGATGTGTGTATGTTACATGGAGTAGGTGTTGTGTTTTGGTTGACCTTGGGCATTGGTAACGTTTGTCGGTGGTGGTCCGGCAGTCTGCTGATCCTCCTGATCGTTTTGACCGCATGCTTTATGAACGTATCGCGGTGTAACCATCACCTCCTCCTCCATCTCGACAACCCGTTTGTCCAATTCGGCACAAGCTGCCATTTCCTTCTCGAGCTTTGCCAGCATACGCGGTGAATTGTATTTCTCAGGATCATCGTGAAATATTACCATACCGTCCTTCTGATTGATCGTCGCATAAATCTCACCGTCCTCAATCTGTAATGTCCCAAATGCAATGTAGAATAAATAATACTTTCATTGAAGATATTTAGCTAAAAATTACGATTTCATGATATTTTTAGTACATTGCAATGAAATACAGATCTGAAAAAATGTAACCCTATAGACGATACTGCGGTGAGTTTAAGATTGTTAAGCAAATCATTTTTTTTGTGCAGAATCTACATATTACGCTCGTAAAAATTGAAGGTCTTGTAAAATTTTAACGGGTTACACCTAGTCACAATATTTGTGTGTCGCAGACAGGAGCAACTCGCTGTTTTAGAGGCTTTAGCCACTGATGAGGGATTACTTTATGGTGCGGGAATATATGATTCTATGCGTAAGTTAAAAAAATAAAAAATATCTTACTGTAATTACAACACAAAACTTCACACGCGTTTTTCTCAAAATGGCAGTTTTCAAATCGGTGACCACGATTACTCAAAAACTACTAAACCGATTCACATCAAATTTTCACAAAAAGCAATCGTTTTCTTAGGATGAAAATTGAACTTTTTCTTCAAACAGCCGCCATTTTGAAAGAAATTCATTTTTCGACAAAAAACCCTTCCTCCAGTTTCTAGAAAATGCATTTCTCAATAAATGAACGCAATGACATTTATTTCAGATAAGCCAGTTCCGAACTAGAGTGGTCACCACTGCAAGGCATCTTGAAAAAAATATCTTCAGGAGACGGCCATTACTTTGAATATTATTATAATTTTTTTCTAACTGAAATTCCTAAAATAAAGTTCAGACATTGTACTATAACACAAATTGAAAAATTGGAAGAAAAATACATTAGTGAATGAAAAAAAAAATTGATGAAAATCATCATTTTTCAAGCGCATGACAAGGTATAACCCCTTGAACGAAAGAACGAAAAAAATAATTAAAAAATCCTACAAGATGGAACTCCCTTATTCTGGAACAGAAGAAATTCTAATTTTTCAGAAGTAATATAAAGTACCAAAGAGAAACAAGTGTTGTCCGAGCACGAACGAAAAAAAAAATCCTTCCAACTTACCATATTCAAAATATATTTTTCAGCATCAGTGGGTCCTGGTAACTGTACTCTGCTCGCGACATCGGTAAGGCTCAGTGTGAGAAAGGTCTTTGTGAGCCTCTGTATGTTTTTCTTGTACAGGTACGTTAGTACTTGCTTAACGAGACCAAGATTGTGATCTCCCGTGAATAATTCTTGATACTTGGTTATCACGTTTTGCACATCGTCGCAACTATTTGTCGAATAAGCCCCGGCCAATTCCTGATAAGCCTGGCTCAGTGGCTTTACGAAACGTATCACCACGGATCTCGAGTAATTTGGCGTATTGAAAATTTTACCGTGCAATATTAACGAAACTAGGATGTATTTTTTATAAGCCTCGAGCATTATGTGACTGAGCGCCATGGCCGGTATGGTCATGCACACTTCGAAGAAGTAAAATGCACGATCGTAATTTTTCAATGCCGTGTATATCATACCCCCGTAGTAATAGTAAAGTAAAAAGTACTTTGAGTCAAATTGTCCGCCCTCTGGGCTTATGCCGGTAACGTCCGTGTCGAGAAACTCAAGAGCTGGCTTGAAACACTTTGATAAAAGGCATAGCTGGCAAAGATCGGCGTGTATTGACGTCAACTGACTGTCGAACAATTGTATCTTACGTATTGCCCTTCGAAGTAGCTCGATACCGCGCAATGGCGCTTGAAGCTCGACGAGAGATTGCGTGAGCAAATGACAAAGTTCCGCATCTGAAATTGAGGAAACGAAAAAACGAAAATTTAGCAGTTTGCAAATATAATTATAATAAAAAAACAACGAAATTCATTCCATCAGGGTATGATGGTGAAATGGACGCTTTTTACTTTGTGATCAATTGAAGGTAGCACTCGACACAAGTCAAATGAGGACTAATTTTTTGGGTTAACCCAAAGCTTATTTGCAATAATCTTTGGTACTATGAACGAATTTGGAGGCGTCGAATTCGATAGGATTTTGAATTCATTGGTAATGGATAGGGTTTCTCACCACGTGTTATCAGCACAGTAACACATGACAATGCAATTAAGAATGACAATCACTTGACTCGACTATCGACTTATACGTTTGAAATATTGAATTCACATAGTTCCAGTATGATACAATTTAATAGAAACTACAAGGTACACGTTTGTGCTACATTTCAGCTATTCGCAGGAGCTAGACAACATTTTTTTGAACAATGGAAAATTACATAAAATTTGAACTATATAAATTAGCACAAAGATTAGGATTAACAAAGAGAAAATATTGGCTTGAGTGTATGGAAAATTTCAGTGTTCATCGTAAACATTATTTTTGGACGTTTTACAAAATTTTTAGTACTTTGGTGAAGTAATCTTAAAATTATTGTGTGTGACCTTTAGAAAACTTAATGTCAATGTAGCAACATCTCAATGTAGCTATAATACTTACATGTATCGGGTGCAAATCGAACTTGTTCCCCATTGCAGCCTACTATGAACTCTTGAACCTGATTGAAGAGTGGCTTGTAAGAGTCCGGATTGTTGGGGCCGCTTGGATTTGGCAAAGAAAACTTGGCTACGAGTACAGCTAGGATACCCAACGAGTGTTGCTGCAGATCGAGAGTTTCTAGTACGTTGTCGAGATGTTGGCCATTTTTCATCAAGACTTCGGTGGATTTGATTATTACGTCTCTCAGGTCAACGAAATCGCCTGTGAAAAGGAGTGAAAATTCCAAGGACGTGATTGTCAGTGAGGTTATGGCCGTGAGAAGCGATAATGCCAATGAAATGATTGAGCATACGTGAAAATTTCTCGTTAACAAAGAGACATAGCTAAAAAAATGTGTCTTGCATGCATGTTTTTCGTTATTCTCTTCGTAACGAGGAAGGAAAATAATGGGTGTTGAAAAAACAGAAAAAGTGAGGTTATGCATAGAAAATTTCGTGATGAGTTAAAAGAAACATATTAGCTCACCCTGCGTCGAGAGCGTCTGTACGTTATTTACAAACTGCTCCAGTGCCGACGCCATATTACTACTGTTGTTTCGTTATCATCACCCAAACTTTATCGAGATTGTTCGCAAAACTTTTTATTTACAAGAATATTTATATAGTATATTGTCTTGTCGCGAATGAGTGTACATGCACCGTGAATGACGTTTCGAGCGACGACTCTGAAGCTCTGAAACATGTTGCGGCTTTCAGCCGGCTGCAAAAGCGCCGCACTACAGCAGGGGTACGTTCAGAAATTTTAAACTTAGTTTTGAAAAACCACCGGATGTTTGAAAATTAAACAACAAAAGTTACGATAAAGGGGCATAAAAAAGTCAAGACAATATTGATATATATATATTTTTTCACGTTTTCGAATATTTTAAAGTTTAACGTCATAGTGAGGAATTGAATTAATCCATTATGGAATGAAAATTTGTTTACTTTTTCCAGTAAAAGATACATTATTTATAATAAAATATTATCTTCTTCCTTCTTCCCTCAAGTTTACTATTTTTTACGGCAACATTGGCCAGGTTAACGTAAAAACCTACGTTAGAACTAACGTAAGAAAGTTTCATATAATAATTAGAGTCCCTAATATGACATCGACACCAATATGCGAACTCTGAAAAAAAAAAAACGATGTATATTGAAAAATTTGTATTGCTCAAACGATCACACGTATCAATTGCAATGGAACTTTTTTTTTCGTCAAAGTCTTTCAAGTGTTAACATTCTTTTTTTGTTTCAATGTGTAAATTTCTTAGCAATAATCATGTACTGAAATTAATTACTTAAAATACTTTGTATTTCAATGTTTTCAATCTTCTTTGCAATGTGAAATTATTTTACAATACAGAAATGCCATTGGAAACTGATCGGTCCCAAACAGTCTCAGTGTGATTTTTCCTGAGCAGGGTACGTCACGTTTATATTAAATTTGTCAAATCATTCATTTTTCAAATGATTAAATAACGCTTTCCATGCCACAGCGTATCGCATGTGTATGGTCGAAATTCTAGCCCAGGGGTATAATTCGTTCGTTTACATACTCCACGATACATACAGTAAAATACACACGAATTTATCGACTGACAATGAGTAGAAATGCATACGCCTGTTCTTTCGTCGCCAGGCAACAATCGAAGGGGTCTCTCTCATCGTTATAGAAACTGGTGACAATTATTTCACCAGTAGTTCTATTCGCACGTCTCGACATCATTTTTCATATGTAGAGTTTAAGAAAAAAAAACAAAAAAAAAATGTCTAACGCGACATACGACGAGATGTGGAAAGAGGCTCAATGTACTCTTGAGGAAGTTGTAATCGCAGACTCAAATTTGCAAGGCTCAAAACCCAACAAAGATCGTAAAAAAGTTCATCGAAGCATAGCCGAGTTATACGTGAGATATATCGTTATAGCGAATAAATTAGAAATTTGTTACGATCAGATCATTCAACCACAAAAGAGAATTTTGATAAGAAAATTGCTCGACTCGACGATCGGTCGTGTGATCGAATTGAAACACGAAATTGTCGAGATTGATCTTTGCGAGCACAGTTATTACGACGATGTCCTTTTGAAATATGGAATAACGCCCCAAGAGGCCGAGCTCCAAGTGCCCAGTTACTTTAGACGTGATAGAGAACGCGAGATCTACGAAAGACGAAAATTCATCGAGAATACGTTGCGGAATGTGGGTGCCCTTGATGAGATCGTAACACCGAAAAAAATGACTGAGGCGGAAGCCATAAGACTCATACAGACTCACGAGAGAGCACGTCAGGGACGCGCTAGATTTCAATTTATGAAAGAAATTTGTGAGATGAAAGAACGTTCGACGATCAAACCGGAACCGGAAATCGGTGATGTGGCCAAAGAGGCAGCCGCCACTTTGAGAATTCAAAAAGTCTGGAGAGGCTACATAACGAGGCATCGAATTCGAAAGAGACGAATCGAAGAGATGCTGCTAATTGGTGGGCGAAGAAAGGATCAAAATATATATATTTTAATGATCAATAGATATTATAAATTAAAAAAAAAAGAAATTAAAAACAAAAGAATAAGCTTTTGTGATAAATCTTTTTTTTATCATTTTTATTGTTGCCTTTGGAAAATCTAAAAATTGACCAAAATTTTCTATGATGAAATAACTTGTATTCAATTAATAGACAAATTGTTTCTTGTTTTTGCATCATATATCATGTATTTCGAAAGTTCAGCGATTCAATTTCATTTAAAAAAATTAATAAATTATATTCCATAACCAATATTTAAAATTGTATTTTATTAATATCTTTGTGGCAATATTAATTATTTAAATTTAATTTTCTTCCCACTTTTCCTATTGTGGATTTTTTATTAGTTTTTATATTGTATTGCAAAGTACTGAAATTCCGATTGAATTTTTCATTGCTTATGCGAAAAATCTTGGAATATAGCGAATAATTTGGCGAAAAATTTTGAAGGTATGGTACAGCCGAGTCAAGTGATAACGGAGAACAGTAGAAAGGCCGAAAGGATCAAACAATACAGGCACGAAAAGCAGCGAAAATATCAGGAAATGTACGAGCAAATGATTAACGAAACAAGAGAATTTATTCGTGCCGAGAGGAGCGCAATTATCGAAGAGAATCTCAGGAGTGAAATACGAAATTGGATTAAAGAGTATTTTCAACAGACTGGAAAAATACCAGAATTACCATCAGCCGAGAGTGGTGGCTCGAGAATAATTCTCAGTCGTCAGGTTCGAAATTCAACAATTTTTTGATAAAAAAAAGCATTATATATAGGGAGAACAATGCAAAATGAAATTTGCAAAATGTTAACAATGGACAAGGATAAAGAAGTGTGCCAGTTGATTGACTGGCTTTTATTTTCTCTTTTTTGGCCTGATAGCCTGAATTTTGCATGTTATTTTTTTTTTAAATTTAAATCCTCACGAAATTTTAACTCATAAACTAAACATCATTTCAGACACGATTTTTTTCCAAACAAAATCTATATCCTATATCTATATTCAAATCTATATTCCTTTTGTAAATATAATTTGTTTATTTTTTACATGCACTTTGGTTTAGAATAGTTGAAAAAAAAAACGGTAAAAAAAATCACCATAATCAAATTAAAATAACAACGATGAAAATAGGGAACAGAAAGCAGCATGAGTAAATCTACCGCAGTTTCATCGAAAGAGTCAAAAAAATCAAAAAAACCAAAATCGAAGAAAGACAGTCCGGATCTCGATCGATCCGAGGACGAATCTGATCCTGGAATAAAAATTCTGCCCTCGAATTTTCTTCCCGAAATAATTCAAGCTAATCAGGAGTATCAGGATGTGTGGAGGGAGAAAGACGAGACGAAAAATTTTGGTCAATTGCCATACCGCGATATGATAGAAATAGAGAAAACACGAGAAATTGAGGACGAAGTGAGAATCGGTGTTGATCATGCACTTCGTGTTGACATCGAGACACTTCAGTCTGCTCTCGATCGTGACCGAGGTTACAGGGGCAAAAGAGCGAAAAAATCACAAAAACGTGTTCGTCGTAGTGGCAAAAAGAACAAGAAGAAGAAAGAGAAAGATCTCACACCTGATAGAACGACTGAATCACTTTTCGAGGAACTTTTGACAAACGGTATCGTGAAACTTCATCCAGAAGTCCGTTTGGCCTGTTTCAAGGGCGAGAAATCATTCGGTAACTTTGAATTGTGGATAAAGGGAAAGGATTCTCTTCCTACAATCGGTAAGTGATTTTTCTTTCTTTTCTCCTAAGGGTGGTGGTGAATTTTTCAAACTAGCACGAAATTTTTTATATCCAGGATTGTAACTCTGTCTAAGAATATATAATAAAAGAAAAACAAAAGAAAAGGTAGGTAGGTAAAGTGAATTAAACACCGCAAAAAGTGTTGTTGCATTAATTCACGAGCTATTGTGCAAATCTTTTGTCTGGACATGTGAAAATCCGTGCATAAGAGTTGAGAAATTCATTTCCGCCTACTCTTAAAAATTTATGATTTTTTTTTTTTTTTCGTTGGAATTTAAGGGAGAAAATTGTTTAAGGTGACGTGAGACAACTTGTGGCTGAATATTGTATTCTCCCGTTGGGAAATGAGACAATTCGACAATTAACGCCTCTCGTACGTTCGGTACTGATAGCCGGACCTCATGGTAGTGGCAAAAAAATGCTCGTTAATGGAATATGCACAGAATTAGGTGCAACCCTCTTTGATATAACACCAGCCAACATAGCTGGCAAATATCCCGGAAAATCAGGCCTGATAATGCTTTTACATCTGATATCGAAGGTATCGAAGCTTCTTCAGCCTTCGGTGATTTTTATGGACGGTGCTGAGAAGCCATTCGTAAAAAAAGTACCTAAAACCGACAGGACAGATCCCAAAAGGCTAAAAAAAGATTTGCCAAAACTTGTCAAAAGTATCTGTAATGAGGATCGTGTTATTTTCATCGGTACATCGAGCGCCCCCTGGGACGGTGACCAGAAACTTTTGTATCAGACTTACGACAAAGTTGTTTATGTGCCAAGACCAGATTACGGCACGTTGTCTCTCATCTGGAAAGATTTATTGTACAAAGTGTGTATTTTCTATTTATTTATTTTTCATTTTCAATAAATACATCAAATATTAAAAGATTTTTTTTTTAATTTTTTATTTCAGTATTCCGGTATCAGCAGACAATTTGATACTTCTGCAATGACGAAAATTTGCGATGGTTTTACCGTTGGTACGGTCATTGACTCGATAAATGAGGTAAACATTGAGCTCGTAAATTGTAAAACTTTTATATTATTATTTTTTTTTTTACGTTCTTTGTTTGTTTGTTTATTTTATTTCTTGTATTGGTCAACCCAAGAGAATTTAACTCATTCCGGAAGTCATACTCCATTCTACGGAGTGGATCGTATATTTTTTTCTTTTCTTTATGTTTTACAATTTTATAATTTTTTGTTTCTTCATTGGATTGTTAAAAATTCTCGCTAATCAGGAATAAAATATTGCAAATTTTTCATGGAGAACTTAAAAATTTTATCTGAAAGAATAATGAAAAAAAATATATATATCCCCACCACTGCAATGTTTAGAAATATTTTCACCTTTTATATATAAAATATTAGCATCACTTTACCCTTGTCGTATTATTTATCTTGTTTAGGTATTTCTGCATATGTCGAAATAATAATAATAATTAAATCTAATAATTTGGGTATCCTCAGCTTGGGTAAACTGTTTATGTATAAACTTCTGCTTTTTCATGACTAAAATAATACTTTGAGCAGTGCAGTGTGTAAAGGACCGGCTTAGCGGGTTACCGAAACGCATAAGATAATACGATCGCGGAAATGCCAGTTAAAGATTCAACAATCCCTGAGCATTGGATGCTTAAACAAAGTAACTCTGGTTATTATTTTTTTTGTACCAATGTCAGATCATGACGACCAAAAGAATGGTGCAGCTTCGAGTCCAACCACTGACCCATGTCGAATTGGTTAACGCTCTGAGTGCACGAGATCCCACATATCGGGAGGAAGAAGATGCTTTTTTGGGTCAGTACAAAAGATAACGATGTCTTTTTTTTTCTCAAAAATGTCATCCGGAACTGAAAATTAGTACTCTGGACCGTGAAATTTGTATGATTATTTTTTATTTTTTATTTTTTTAATATATATACGTCACCATTGATTATACGTGTACGTCACGATAAAGTCACGATTATATATTTGCAGCATGGTTCTCGAAGACACCAACGTGTCGAAAGAAACAGAGAGCTATGGAACTCGAACTGCAGAAGCTCGAGGAGGCGAACGAGAAGCAGAAGAAAAAGGGAAAGGGAAATAAGTAGACTTGTTTTTTTTTTTTTTTTCGTGTGCAGTGTCAATTTTGTTGTCCAATTCTATCAACGTGTAGCTTTGTTTAATGTTAAATGTATGGATGTACGTGAGAATATAATTGGGAGATAATTTAAATATCATAAAAATGAGATTGAAACTTTTGAGAATTTGGATAATTTTTCCGAAATAACGTAAACTTTGGGGGTGATCATGCATTGTTTAAGAAGAATATGAACCATTTTGTTTCGGTGATGAACCAATGATCCCCAAGACAGCAACATAATAAACGAGATAAACAGTATTCTTGAACCCATTCGAGACCGATTGCACACCGTGTGTGCAATTGATTTCCGAGGCTATAAGACCGGTTTCACCCCGTGTGTGCATAATATGAACACTATAAAGAAAAAAAAAATCGCTCCTGGGGACCGTGTTCGAAAAAAATCGCCGTCTCGAATGGGTCAAAGACTTCAAAGAGTTTAGGTGTGTGACAGATCGATAACATACTGGAAAAAAAAAGCGTTAAAGACATTCGAGATGGATATTACAAGTTAATAAGATACAGAAAACATTTGTGTTACAAACGGTGAATATAGACGAGTTGGTGCATTTTTTTATGCAGTAAAAATTATCATTCCTGTCAATGAACCACCTTAAGGGGAGCTGGGAGTGAATTTTGTAACTCACATGAGATTTTTTTAATGCTAGAGTATACAATTCATATATATGCGTGTGTGTGTGTTTCGGAGATGAATGATCGCCAAGACAGGAACATAATAAACGAGTATTTTTTAAAGACTTCAAAGAGTTGAGATGTGTGACAGACCGATAACATACTGGGAAAAAAAGCGTTAAAGACATTCGAGATGGATATTACAAGTTAATAAGATACAGAAAATAGTCGTGTTACAAACGGTAAATATAGACGAGTTGGTGCATTTTTTTATGCAGTACAAATTATCGTTCCTGTCAATATATTATTACTGTATTTCTCAGCAGGGAGATCAAGTTTTATGAAATTTTCAAATTCTTGAATAAATTGCTTTGGCAAAAAATCATTTTTTTTATAATCGAGTCTACGAATAAACATTATCGATAATTGAATATCTAGTAAAGAAGCTTGCAACTTTTAATTGCACATTGTTTTATTATATAATTTGAGGGAAGGTAAAATACTCGTGCATATATATATGGCAAGCGTTTTATGAAGCGACGTGAATATATTAATTTGGAGGCTTTTTTGTTCAGTGGTTGAAACCCTTGCAGAATTTTATGAACTCGTCGATGACGAAGAAGAATGAATAAAAAAACTTGTTGACGAAATCACGTATGTGTCACGCGGAGAACTGTTGGCTCGCGACTTAATCAACCACGGGAGTCTGGAATGCTCCAATTTATTACTCTAATTACTGTACTTGCTACGTTAACTCGACCTTCGGCCTTTGATCGATGCCTTTTCTCTCTCTTTCTCTCTCTGGCTCTGCTCGAATTAATGTAAAGATTGTGACTTTTTTTTTAAATCTTTTTACATTTAATAAATAACGAAATGATCACGAGCTCGTCGATTGAAATTTCTACCAAATGTAAATTATCTCTGCCATTCCTGTAAAAAAAAAGAAAAAGCAGACAAGTGAGGTATGAAAATAATAATAATAAATAATATATATATATAACTATATAGCCATAACTAATGAAATAATTACAAAACTGTCTCTTTAGATTTTTGTCAATCTCAAATTACATGCCAGCTATTTTCATACGTCTCGTCGTATTTATTTTCAATTCTTATTTACCATCGCATTTATTTCAAGCTCATTAGACCCAGGCAGATTATCTGCTTGAATCGGATTGAATAGGCTGAAATTTGTTCGATGAAAATAAATTGAATTCTAATTAAATGTAAACATTTTGATTTGTTGGTGGAAAAATTTGATCTCACATAAATCTCGGTCTGATAGACTCGATTTTAAATGGATTTTTTTAATGCAATTTATATTTATATCGTCTTTATCGATTATTATCGATACAGTGTATCGATTAATGACCTTTAGTTACTTTTATAGCTATCGATGAACTTTTCCGGTGTGCACACATAAACAAATCTACATCGTACGATCTCAGCACACTCTCGGGGTCGACACGAACATTGGTGGAATTGCTGATATCGGTTTATTATCGTACGATATGAATTTTGATTTGATAAAAAATTGAAAAAAAAATAGAACGGCGCGATAAAAATTTTGTATCGCAGGTCAAGGGATCACTGCAGATTTTTTTCAGCTGAAAGATCTAGCAGTTTTTCATCCGCTGTATCATTTGGAATTTGCCAACTATGAGTTAGGTTCGAATTCTCGACGAGTTCAGCGACTATAAGCGATTAAAAAAAAAAATCATTGTATCGAAAATTGTATTTCATTTTTAGCGTAGGCAGTCACAGTAAAAAAAAAAAATTTTATAAGATTTATTCGATATAGCAGTGAAATTAAGAATTAAAAAATCAACCGTATTGGAAAAGAAATTAATTTTCAAACTTGTTCTTTTTTTATTTCTTTTTTCACTAAATTTATAATGGCTGATGTTTTTAAACATATATTTGAAAAATTTCGTGTCAATTTTTAGCAGACTAAAATTTTTCTTGAAGTTTAGAAAAAATAATTTTATTTTACCCACGTATAAAATTCTGAAATATTTTTGACAATTTCTATAATCTTTCATTATAAAAACGTAATAGAACAAATCAATATAATCTTGTATTTTGGTCCACCATATTGGATCGTAAATTCGTAATTAGTTATTCTCAAAAACCATCATGAAAATTATTATTTTTTTCTTACAGTTCTGGACGTAAACAGTCAAATGTTATGCTCGCTGTCCGAGGGCTTGGCGTAATACGCATTTATAAAATTGGTCAATGCTCTGTGGAAACTTTGAAAGTTTAATACAGAAGTCTCTTTGCGTCAGAAAATGGAAGATTGGGAATTTTCTCTATATTTTTGTCAAATCTAACTTTTGCATGTGACTGTACGCAGGCTCAACATATAAATATAATTATAATATGCGCTCAAGTGCACTTGATGTACTGTGTGTGAATGTCAAATACACGATATGTTGATATGATGAGTGAATTACAAAATTGCATATCAATTTTTTTTCTTGTCTGACGTTAAATTGTCTTTTTCAGTCGTAGCACGAATGCTTACCATTCGGAATGTGAAATTTCATAAACAGATAAAGGAAGGGAGAGAGAAAAAGAGAGAGCAAGACAGTCTAATGTGTAACAGCGTCAGATTTTGAACTCTGACACTGCTGAATCCTCGCTCTTGTTTTATTTGTTATTTTTTTTATATTCTCACTTGGTCATCACGTTGTCAAGGGCAACTTTACCGTTCTACTTGTAATCTCTCTTGCCTCGTGCGGTTTTCTCGAAGATGGAATAAAACGTCAATTTTTTTCGCCTCATCTTTTCACATCGCAGTCGAGCGATTTCGTCACAAACATGCTTATTAAAATTATTATAAGCTCGCAGATTGTACGAAATTTGGCAGTTAATTCTACTCTGACTTATTTTTTTTTCACGACTCTACATATGAATCATAAAAGCATCTCATCGATTCTCCATACTAAAATCACATATAATGAAATTTTTATCGTGAAGATTCCGATTTTTTTTTTCAAGCTCATTATCAATTATTCTAAAATCATTACAAATACTATTATTTTCATTTTATAATAGAATATTACGAAATTTATATAAACCTAATTATTATTTGTCTTATAACAAAAATTAATCTTTACTGTACAAATAATTATCCGAAATGATTTTTAGTTAGCAAGTTTCATTTTGGGCTGGAGACCATTTTTCAGAATTCCATTTAAGCCATTGCAATGTTTTTATTTTTGTGGCTATGAGTAGAGTACTCTGAAATTTGCAGAGATTGAATCGAAAGGAGTATATAGGGTATCAAAAATGTGCCAACTTAAAAAATGTAGTAAAAATATTTTTTAAACGTATTTTTTAAGCCTATTGAACCGAAAGAGGCATTACTGCACAAATAATTATCCGAAATGATTTTTAGTTAGCAGGTTTCAGAATCATTTTGGGCTGGAGACTATTTTTCAGAATTCCATTTAAGCCATTGCAATGTTTGTATTTTTGTGGCTATGAGTAGAGTACTCTGAAATTTGCAGAGATTGAATCGAAAGGAGTATATAGGGTACGAAAAATGTGCCAACTTAAAAAATGTAGTAAAAATATTTGACAGTTCCATTTAAGCCATTGCAATGTTTTTATTTTTGTGGCCATGAGTAGAGTACTCTGAAATTACACATTATTTATTCAAAACTTTGACGATAACCAATATATCGATGCTTACAAATATTTGAAAATTGTTGTTAATTATTTTTTCGTCTCGTTCTACAACATAAGAAAAAAAAAGGTCAAAGGTCAAGTCACCTTGTCTATTGGACATGGAATGCTCCATATATATACATATATATAATCGTTGCCATTATCCCGTAAAACAAACAGCTGCTCGTCAGCAATTTTGTTCAGCAAAAGTTAGTCTGACCTCGAAAGGTTTGTCGTGCAAGACAAAGCCCTTTCCACTTCCACTCCTTGAGCGATATTAGTCAAATTGACGTTCGCGACGCTTCCCCCCGCGAAATGTGAAGAATCGAGGCCAACGTCCTCTTCGCAGTTTTTTTTTTTTTCACTCGGTTGAGTATAGTACAAAGAAGCAGAGCCCACTCTGCTCTTCAATGCGTATTTTATTTCACGTGTGTGGCGCTCCGAGCGTTCTCGACAGTCCGGGCAAGTGAAAAATGTCCGTACGAAACCCGGCGTGCTCTAGCGCCTACTACTAGGAGAGATTGACAAGGTGGTGAGCGTGTCGCTTAGTCGCTACACGACGATTCAAACAGTCTATCGATCCGCTGACTTATATATGTATATCCGGCGGTGAACGATTGCAAGTGGAAAGGGGCTGAGCGCCCTTCGATGGCTGAAGAATGCATTTATGCGTCACACAGAGTGGCGAACATTACTAAGGGAAACGAATAGCAGACATCAGCTGTGGGTGTAATGGCACAAAATGGTGCAATAGTTACCATTTTTTAAATCGAATTTTGGTATGCTAAATTTTTCAATAATCAACAACAATACTTTGAGAATTTGTCGAGTTCATCGTGAATGCTTAGTATATCGAGCAATAATATTATATATTTTGGACCATTGGAATAAATTCATTAAGCATACATTAAATTGGGTTTAATTTAAAAATTGATTACACTAAATTCTCCGAGGTTTTTTTTTTTTTTTATCACGAAGTTGATAATAAAAAAAATAACAATTATAGAGGTGAAAGAACTCACGCGCAAGAAGCAGCCGGGCTAGAGACAAAATATCGATCCTAGCTAACCTCTGGCAAGTCGAATGGGTGTGAGAATATCCGCAGTTCCCGGTTCTGCACTTGTATATCTGACTAAAGGCCTGGAATTATAAGACCCGTAATGACGGGTATGGATGTGCAGTGCGCAGTCGTGAAGCATAAAAATTTTAATGGCGTGCAAAAGACAGAGTGGGTGCTCATAAAATCAACTTCCGAAAAAAACAAAAATTGTATCAATCGCTAGAAAAATGCTATTACGACCAAAAATATTTGAGATTAATCAACCTTTCATGAGACTTGACTTTTGTTATACAAAAAGTCTCTCATATTGGACCATTCCAGCCAGACATTTTGCCATATATACGGGTGGGGTGGACATAACATTTTTCTTAATTTTTTTTTTTATCGTCCACTATAGTCTATTTTGCCTGCTATTTTTTTTCAATTACATTTGATTAAAAATCTTGAATTATCGTAAATCTTGGGTCCCAAATTTTATACAAGATTGGCTAAAAACTGACCAAATTAATTAGTACTAAATAATTAACAGTAAAAGTTTGTAAGTTACACGAATCCTTGTAATAGAGTTAATGCGTAAAAAAAATGCACATATATATATTTTTTTTTTTAAAGCTGCGAATCACCAGTGTGTCATGGAACGAAAAAAAAATACATACACATGTACGTTGAACGGTCATGAGACGAACGCGTGCAGAATTCTCTCTCTCTCTCTCTCTCTCACGTTAGGGATAATTCTGGTACGCAGTTTTGGTTACCGACAGAGTAGCACAGCGTAAAAAAAATGTATATATATATATATTTAAAGCTGCGAATCACCAGTCTGTCATGGAACAAAAAAAAATACATGCACATGTACGTTGAACGGTCATGAGACGAACGCGTGCAGAATTCTCTGTCTCTCTTTTTCGAGTGTACCGAAAAGGGGCTTTCTGTCATCTACAGCACTCTAGTGAGAATTGTGCGGCTTCTTTAAGGGCCGGTTGTTTCACCTCTTAGGTAAAGTTACCTACCAGATATCCCGTACTTTTGGTATGCGGTAATTTTACCTAAAAAGTGGAAGAACCGGCATGAAGAATGACAAAAAAGGGATTCTGTACACACTTTTGTTTTTCGTCCTTTCTGCCAAGCAAAAGCGAATAAAGTACGAATGACAAACGAATGCTGAAATTTCTACTGTTGTACCCTTTTTACACCGCATATACGATGGTATATGCATTGTGCGCGCGCGCTCGCAAAATCTCATCGTAGCTCGTAGTAAAGCGTAGGGCGTCGTTAGTGCGCATGCTCGCTGGATGAGCCTCAAGTCCGATTGGACGACGCCACATGGTCTGATGTCAGACCACGGGGCCGGTCCAATTCAATAATAACGAGATGCTCGCTCGTGAGACGCCAGCTAGTCCTTAGCGACGCGCCCGTGACGTTCGTGTCGGTTACAGAAACGTCCGATACGCTCGTTTCTCTGTATCTCGTTTCACGACTTGTCGTATTATCTCTGCCAGTTGAATAGAAATATCTTTATTTAATAAAAATATATATTGACCCTTTCGAGGAGACGACGTACGAAATATTTCGTTCGTCGTTAAAAAAAAAACAAAGAAAAGAAATAAAAACATTTATAGCGTCAAAGGGAGATAAAAAAAATTGTTGAGTGCGCGAGAAAATCGCTCGGGCTAGAAGGAAGGAAAAAAAGGTCATATTGAGGGTGAACAAACATTCTATTCGGGGCCCATTTATACCTGTGGGGATTATATCCACGCGTTTGGTGAGTTTATTAGTTTCATTTATTTCATGTAAATTAATCAATTTATCGATTCAAATGGTTTTTATCGAATTGAACATTTGATGCGTGCCTGGTAATGTTCGCGATATACATGAATGATTTATAAATGTGCTGAAACGAATTGAAAAACATTGTTGCCAACCGGTGCCCCTTTGTACACGCCAAATTTGAAATTTCGAACGTTTGGCCGTTTCTTACAATTCCAATTCCTCGAAGAACATTTCTACTTGAAATTCATCATACACACTGACAATTCTTAGTGTTTATATTTCCGGGGTGAGGGAGAGGACTTTGTATCATTATCAACGACTGCGTGCTTATTTTGTTTACGGTACTGTGACTGGTAAATCGCGGTGAAACGTGAAAATCACCGAGCCGAGACTCTCTCGGTTCTCTGTTCGCGAAGACACTCTGTTGTGTGGCTCTTTCTTCGAAGGCAAAAACTGAAATTACGAAACATTGAAGCAGAAGTACTGTATTTACGCTATATAATTATCTCTTCGCTGAAATATGTTTTCCATAATTCTAAATTATGGAAAACATAAAATGAATTTTTCGAGCTGAAAAATATTATATATTCTCCTCGTTTTTTCCTCTCCACAGAGCATAAATTTTTAGCACTAGTGTAATAAACAAATTATCTTTCTCAATATATTTGCCTAAATTTTATATATCGATTGTCGGTAAGTTGACAATTTTTTGTTTCATTTGATCTTCAGCAGATGAATATATTAAAATGAATAATAAAAAAGGACCAAAATCTCAATTCTTTTTTTGTCGGGAAATATGACGATGCAGGACAAATGAAAAATTGAATGTTATCGGAATTTTTTAGCCGATAGAAAATTTTGTGATTTTTTTTCATGGCGTTCCAATATTCTAATGCTAACTGGCTATCGTACGAGCCACGAGTAGCATGCGTGAAGCGTGAGTTAAATAATCGCGGAGAGGGTCCGGCGGCCGGTCGTTCGATGTCTCACGCCTCACGCCACGTCTTACCATAACAGCTCTTACCACTGTTGGTCGAGCGTTTGCGATATTCCTCGATTCCGCATGTTTTTTGCGGACTTTGTCTATCGTCTTCTAATTATCTCCATGGAAGGTCATTTGGAATATCTCAAAATCCGCATATTAATAGTGGAAAGATGGCAAAATATAAATCAAGTATTGAAATAAAAATTTACTCGCCACAACGAATACAAATATTATTTTTATGCAAATAAAATAAATTAAATTTTTTTTTATTTTTTTTTAACTTGGCTTTGAAATAAATCAAAATTCAGCCACATTCCACGATTCAGGTTTGCAAGTGATTATAATTTCCAAGCGCGTTATTTGCTAAATTCTCCAATTTCCGGTATGAATATCAATGGATTTTTTGTCTTTTTTTTTTTTTTTTTTTTTTCCTTCAACGAACTTTCAGGGTCAAGTTGGCATTTTTTTCTACGGAGAAATTATTTAATTGCAACAATTTTTAAAAATTCAACTTACAATGATTTATATTCTTTTGAGATCTATAGAATTTATTTGTCGATGTTGATGCGCATAAACCATGAATTTTTAGCTTCGATGTCTAATATTGTCGATGACTAATATACGAGTAAGAGTCTCCTTAAAAAAATCTCCACATACATAAAAATAGAAACTTTTCCTTTTTTCATTCACGATAAAAACATTAAAAGGAATTCTGACAAAATATGAGTCGAGCATACAGCAAGTCTCTTAATTATTCATTTACGCTCGTATGAGGTTCCCGGGGAATGTTAGACCAAACAAATATTGACGAGGAACCGAACACGAGGAAAAGAGTCAAACGGCTATTGAAGGAATTGCGCAACGCACTGTGAGGGAATAAACATTACGCGAAAATTTTAAATTGTACAGCCATTTGCAAAAAGTACAAAATTAAACAAAACAAAAAAATCTTGCAATCTTTCCAAGCTACGTTAAATATTTTTTATTCAATCTAAACGATGTTTAGTTGACATTAAAAACAAACAAAAAATTATTTACTCGTATAAAGATGGCCCGTGGTACAAATTTACCAGTCGCTCAACACTAATGTGTTTTTTATTACGTAGTTTTTTATTACGCAGTTTTTTATTACGTAGTTTTTTATTTTATTAATGTGTCTTAATTTCCTTACCAATCCTATTCTGTTGTTAAAAATTCGTTGGATGGAAAACGTTCTTTACGCGCCGCTCGCGGAAAAAGTATCGTTTATTAATGCAAATTTAGTACGTCGTGTGTGAACCACCTCGAAGCTGCTATCTTGAATTATATTACATATACCTACGTGTAAGAGACATATTCAATTGGCTGGGGACGTAAAAAAAAAATTACGTTTTTTCATTTCTATCGAATATATAGAATCGAGCGGAAAAATTACTATTTTTGCATTATGGAAAGTCTGCTTATCTTTACTAGACCTTGAAACATCATCTCGTTTTTGCATATTGATCATTTTTATCGGAAAGCATTCTAATATAGAATATAGCTGTCGTTAGAAAATCCAGCTGGCATTAATGAACAAAAAAATGATCAATTGATGATTTTCCTCGATTTTTATCAATGCAAATTTAGTACGACATTACGCTTCAACTGCCTGGGCCTCGCTATGTTGAATTTTAGGTACGCTTGAAAGAGTATATATGAATATGGAGAAATGCCCATTTGCCTGTACACCAGACAAATGGCTTTATTTACTTCTATAATGAATATAATCGACAAATTACTCTCTCCGAATTATTTAAAGTCTGCCTATCTTTATTAGAACTTGAATTAACTTGTTTTTTCCTCTGGAACATTGAATATTATTTGGTGTAATTTGTCACTGTGAATAAACATGAGGATGAACAGAAAAGTAATCAATTCGTGATGATTTTCAAAACCTGAATATTGTCAGCCGGTAGAATTCTTTTTCTTTTCACATTAATGGCTTCCATACATACATAATTTCCATACAGATTTACATTATCCGGTCACTCAAATGTTTGTTTACATTTTGCTCAAATTGCCAGTGAGATAAAATTTGTATTTGGTTTTTTCTAAACAAAAAATCTGTAAATTTTCCGTCTAATAGTCGAAAGATTCTCTTGGAATTCGCTAAAGCAGATGTCGAATAATAAATAATATTCATTGTTTAAAAATAAAATCTATCGATTTTTAACTCACAGATTTGTACAAACCGTAAATATTGTTTTTGTATTGGAATAATAGAAAATATTTCGATAAACAGAACGAGATGCATAAAATAAAAATTGCACAATTTTTTAATTGAGAAAACAAAATGAAAATTTATCTTCTGAGCAATTGGATTAGAATTGGTTATTTTTCTGTTAATTGATACTTAATTTTTTGTCTCCATTGAAGTTTATTTTTAGAATTTTTATCAAATTCTCTATGTTTATTAGACACAAGAAACGTTAAACAATTTATCATTGAAAGACAGTAGTGAAGATTTAGAAAAATAACAATAAAATTTGCATTTTCTCTTTGTATAATATTCTTTTTTATACGAGCAGAAAGCACCAAGCATGAATTCTCGACAGTATATACGACGACTTTGCTCTCTCTCTCTCTCTCTCTCCCTCTCTTACTCTCTCTGTGCGTGTCAACGGAATATTTCCGCGTACATCCGTATTTGTACGGAAAAATATAGCCGTAAGCAGAAAGTGTGACGGGCAAATGAAAGAGAGAAGAAATTTTCGTCAACAATAACTCGAAGACACATTGGGAGACAGAACAATTAGCCAAATTTAAATCAACCGGGTGGTAATTTGGTGACGAATTAATTATTCGTTAATGCATCGTAAGATCGCATATACGAATCACGAGAGCTTTGACATCAGCCTTATCGAAATGAATAAATTCTGCGTTGAACAAAAAAAAAAGAAATAAAAAAAAAATTGTCCGATTCCCTTGGTGTTATTCGAACGAGCACGTGTCGTATCCAAAATTTCCAAATCCCTATGGACAGATCGTAAGATTTTTTTTTTTCGTCTTTTATCATGTCCATAATACTGCATTTAATCACGTCACATTCGATACGAGTGAAATATCACTCTGAGCGACAAAATGAGAAAAAAAAAACATGAAACAACATAATAACAATAATAACAAATTTATGTAATGAAGCATCCTATATTTGATTAATGTATTCTTTTTTCTTTCATTCTCGTTAATGCATCGTACGATCGCTTATACGAATCACGAGAGCTTTGACATCAGCCTCATCGGAATATATAAATTCTGCGTTTAAAAAAAAAAAAAAAAAAGGAAAAAAAAAGAAAAAAATAATCGTCCGATTCCCTAGGTGTTATTCAAACGAGCAATGTGTCGTATATATTCGCCTCCATATGGACAGATCGGGAGTTTTTTTTTTCGTCTTTCATCATGTCCATAATACCGCATTTAATCGCGTCACATTCTCGATACGATTATAATCACTCTGAGCGACAAAATGAGAAAAAAAATTAAACATGAAACAAGATAATAACAATAATACCAAATTTATGTAATGAAGCATCCTATATTTCATTAATGTATTCGTTTTTTTTTTTTCTCATTCTCGTTAATGCATCGTACGATCGCATATATATACGAATCACGAGAGCTTTGACATCAGCCTTATCGGAATATATAAATTCTGCGTTGAACAAAAAAACAGAAAAAAAAAATCGTCCGATTCCCTTGGTGTTATTCAAACGAGCACGTGTCGTATATTTGCCTCCCTATGGACAGATCGGAAGATTTTTTTTTCCGTCTTTCATCATGTCCATAATACTGCAATTAATCGCGTCACATTCGATACGAGTAAAATCACTCTGAATGACAATATGAGAAAAAAAATTTAAACATGAAACAAGATAATAACAATAATAACAAATTTATGTAATGAAACATCCCATATTTGATTAATGTATTCTTTTTTTTCTCAGCCAAAGTCAGCCAAAGACAGTGAAATGGCAAAAAAATGCAATAACTACTTTAGTGTATTTTATTTCGTAAACGTTTTTTTTTTCTCTTCATTAATGCTGAAAAAATTCATCCTATTTAATTCTGTGCTCGAGGCGTTTACAGGGTTTTTTCATTCAAACATTATTTTGTACGCTGTGTCTTGAACCTGCGGCTCGTTAATTAATCATGCGAATAAATTTTACAATCTCAGTGTGCAGTTGACGGAAAGAGCGAGAAAAATGCGCGAGTACTTATAGTGAAGATGGACAGAATGAGAAACGACGAAAAAAATGTTCTCTGACGCAAGGAAGCGATCAAAGAGAGGGAGAGAGAGAGAGCGACCGGGGGGGGGGGGGGGGGGCAAAGGCACGCACGAGGCATCAGGCACAGGGAAAATCACGCGATGCGAACTCAAACGTCAAAGTATTATGTACACAAGGCCCATTAGCCGTTATACTGGTATCCGGTGATCCGGAAATCAAATCCATTGGCTCCGATGTGTTCGCGTGCAGCGCGACCTCAAGAGTCCGCATCAAATTTTAAGAGACGCAGGGGACAAAGAAAATGACGATTGATTAATTAAAAACATTGAATCATACGAATTTATTATTTTTTTTTATAAATTGTTATTTATATTTGTTAATATATATATTTTAATATATATATATATATTAACAAATATATATATATTACTTTATATATTTAATATAAAGATATGTAAAAAAAAAAATGAATTTAACATTTGCTCAGCCTATAACGTGTGTATATGTAGAAGATTTTCGAGGCCAATTCCATTTTGGTCTCTCGCGAAAGATAGGGCAATTGAAAAAAAAAAAACGTCACTCCAATTTTCATCATATTTTAGTTAAACAGTGCCCATTATTCGATATCTCTTCTTTTTATGAAATGTAAATCATTTCATGAATGAAAATTTGATGAAAAAACAATTAAATTTTTCTGAACCTTTTTTGAATGAAATTACGCTGATCTTTGTGGGGGTTTCAAAATGTATACATTTCATCAAAGGATTAACTGGGAAACTCAAAAAAAAAAATCGACATCCGAACGTGATTAATTAAAAGCTTTGATTAAAAGTTGATGATGATCAAACCAATTTTCAAAATTGGCTGTAAAAAATTTCAACACAATCGACAAGGTCCAACGCTGTTATTTCAAAACCTCGCTGATAATAATCAAAACAATTTTCAAAGTATCTAACTTTAAAAATTATTCTCGAGTATTTTTCATGCTACCTTTATAACATAATAAAAGGAGGAAAATTAAAATTGGGATGATCACTACGACCACATCCATTTGATCCGGAATGCCCCATATATCCATCCATATCTACAGTCAACACTCTCTTAATTTCCCATACATTACGACCACTCTTTCGTCTTGGCCATTTTTAATTTCGTTTTTATTTTTAACTTTCTCTATGTGACCTCTCGACTCCACTTTCAAGCTCCCATCCTCGCCACAAAAGTACATTGTGGAAAAATTTTGTACAGGAATTTTCCTCAATTAGTTGACTGACTGACGTTGATCCTTCGCGGAGAAGTGACTGAGGCAGCCAACTTTTCGAAGTGAGGAGGGGGGGGGGGGGGGGGGGGGTCGTTTGGGAAAAAAATAAGAAAAAGGGCGTTCTTGGCGTCAAACAACAGTCGAGTTAAGAGAGAGTTAACTGTATCTATATATGATGCACCTGATGCTATAATGTAACTCTGACCGCTGCAATGGCCCCCGTTCACCTTCGCTCACGCTTCGTATCGATTTTCTCGTGAAAAATGCACCGTGCCGTTCGCAATGCAGAGTCCTCAAGCCTTTCTGTCTCTAACGTTACCTAATAATAATAATAATAATATTCCACATCGGAATTAAATCAGAATGCGGTATAAAGGAAAACGCGTATATATTTGAAAACAAAAATATATATTTTCGTCGAACATCAGGAAGTACGACGAAAATATATTTTTGTTTTCAAATATATACGCGTTTTATATTATATATATATATATATATATATATATATATATATATATATATATATATTATATATATATATATATATATATATATATATATATATATTATATATATATATATTATATAATTATATATGTCTTATATATATATATTATATTATATATATATGTCGACGAACGATAACTTCCAAATGTTGGTAGATTTTTTAAAAGAAAATTTTTTTTTTAGTGCCGCAAAAAATCTTGTTATTTAGACAGCAATAAATAAAGATTCGGCGGCATGCTTTAATATTAAAATTCAGAGCTACAACTTTACAGGATTTTTTTTTTGAAGTATTTATGGTTGATTACGGGGGCGTCGCGATCTAAATATCCCCACCTCCGAAAATGGGAACCACCTTAATATATATATCTATAGATTTAATTAATTCGATTTAAATGCCATATGTCTATTTTACGATACAAAGTTATACCAACCTTGGATTACTCAATCTTGTTTGCTATATATAGACAAATGTATTCAAATTACATGACCCGGTATTCATTTTCTCAACGTCGATTGAACTCGTTCCTGTGAGTTCTGGTAAGGTTTTTTGAGCGGTCTGACGCAGTCTAAACTTTCCACGCGATTTATAACAATCGTAACTCGACGATGCGTTCGTGACTATTAGGTGTTTGTTCGCTTCGCGTGCAACAAATTTATTGAGCTTGACAACTAACACTCGGTTTCCACCGATTTCGTTTAAACCTGGTTCAATTTTTTTTACGTAATTTTAACATAGGTCAACCAGACTTTAACCTCCGATTAAAGTAGGAGGAAACGAATGTGTTAGATCCACATAGTTATCCCAGGGGGGGGGGGGGCGCACTTTATAAAAGTGTGCCTATATGACGAGGAGCACGATTCGCATGAAAACAAAACTAAAAATTTACAAATGCGAAGTTGATTTTCCACAACATTTATCATTTTAATTAGATTCCTGAGGCTTTTTTCCTCTGAATTTATGGAGACATTAAAAAAAATTGATGAATTGATGAGAAAATTATGACCAGTTAATAAAATCACAAAAACCGGATTTGCACTCGTGTGCTCTCAATGGTTGCAGATTTGCCCCCCGGGGTTAATTCTCAATTATATACAACACGATCAGAGACACGCGCTGACTTCCGGTTGTTGATTTGAGAAGTGACTCAATATTGACCTTATCCACTGACATATAGAAAGAACAAATAAACGAGTGATCCGGGGGGGGGGGGGGGGCACGCACTTTATAAAAGTGTGCCTATATGACGAGGGGCACGATTCGCATGAAAAAAAAAACAAAACATTTACAAATGCGAAGTTGATTTTCCACAACATTTATCATTTTAATTAGATTCCTGAGTCTTTTTTCTTCTGAATTTATGGAGTCATTTCAAAAAATTGATGAATTGATGAGAAAATTATGACCAGTTAATAAAATCACAAAAACCGGATTTGCACTCGTGTGCTCTCAATGGTTGCAGATTTGCCCCCTGGGGTTAATTCTCAATTATATACAACACGATCAGAGACACGCGCTGACTTCCGGTTGTTGATTTGAGAAGTGACTCAATATTGACCTTATCCACTGACATATAGAAAGAACAAATAAACGAGTGAAAGAAAAGAAAAAGTATTTCCGAGCACCGGAAATTCCGAATTTGTGATTCGGAACACCTTTCAAGGCACCGCCTCAATGGTTATCTATAGAATGGAATATAACACTGTCGACGAATCGATACGAGAATACTCGAATAATCGTGGGAACTAAGGCAGTGTCAAAATTATCCACAGCTGTTTCGAGAATAAAAAAAAAAAAAAAACAGCTGCAATACAGCGTCTGTTCTGTAATATATTTCGTGAAATAAACTCTAGACAAACGTATAATGCATTTGAAAAATCAGTTTTGCAAACTTTTATAAATAGTGCAATCGATAATAATTCCATATGGAAAAAAAACATATAATCAAACTTTAGTTTACTGTGAAACTTTAGTTTATTATTATAATCAATTATTTATCATAGTTAATTAATTGCTTCGTAGTGATTATCCTTGAAAAATTGAATGAAATCTTTATAGAAATCGGTATAAATCAGTGAATTTATACAAACCCTTCACAAGACGTAATCTACTGGGCCAATCATTTAATTTGTTTAAGTTTTTTTCGCAACTGCCACATTATGAAATAAAAAAAATAACATTTATATGAATATTTAAAGTCTTTCGAGAATCTGCGCTTTATTAATTTTTCATACTAGAAAATTCTTCTCTTTGCTTTCCGAAATTATTCGTACCATTGGCACGAAGTCAGATTAAGCTTCGAGTTTTACTTACGTGCTTAACGAACGAGGTGAAGTTTTCATCGCGATATGATAAACGTTCTCGCGAGCATATTTTTACTTTGTCAGCGAAATATATGCTCGCTTCAGTTAGTATAGCAGGTATTGGGTTAACGACACCGCGCGGTATTGCTCTGTGGACACAATTTCAATTGGAACAATTTCCAACTCATCAAACGATTCCGAGTTTAAAAATCAACGCGTGCATATTTCATTTATTTTTCTTTCTTTTGTTTTCGTGTAGTTGCTACTTTAAAGGTAGGGTGTACGGTGAATATGCGTATGACGCATCGTAAAATTCCATCGAACGAGCGCTAGATCATAATTCGTTGAATATATATATATATTATTGGCGTTATTATTATTATTATCGTCGAACATTAAGAATGTGATGAATCACGATATCGTTCTATCTGTTGGCCATCGGCATCGATTTCTCGTCATACTCGTACGTTATAATATCACTATAACTCTATTTAATATAATATCTTATTATTTATATTTTGTATAAAATTGTTTCTGAGTTGGTCGCCTTCTGATTTTTACGATCATTCTTTTTTTTCCGATTTACTTTCGTACACTTCACTTTCTGTGACCTCCCCCCGAATATTTCCCCAACCGACTTGGGTACTGCATCGCATTCATACGAGGGCACAGGAAAACTCGAAAAAAGCTTTGTCGACACAGTTGGTTCCTCCTTTACTCCTTTACATTAATCATCGTAATAATAATAAAAATAATTATAATTATTATAATGATTATCGCTATCACATTATTATTACGACTTGGCACATAATAACTCGTTCTTCCCACCCATAATCCTTCAATTGTAATTATTAATGATAATTGTAATCGTTCATTAGCTCAATCTCATTAAATTTTTCCCAAATCGATAGTATACTCGTATATGTCGTCTGTCGGAAAATTCATCAGTTCCGTTATCACAGAGAACTCGTAATATATATATAGAGAAGCCACATTGTCAAGGGTGATACTACAAGATCACCGTGACCCTGAACTCGCTTAAGGCCGTTCTCGCGCGCTCTCAAGCTCTTTCTACTCACATGAGGGTCACGATCGTTTTGGAGGTCGCGTTGCTTGCGTATCTATCTCGTGGAATTATTATAACGTAACTCTCCACGTGTCTTACTTAACATTTGGGTTACATTTCACGTTTCATAAATTATATCGTCATATATGATCGAAGCTTCTCACGGAATTCCGATCACGCGATGAAATCGTGACATTCACGCGTGCCTCCATATAATTGTAACCCTTTCACGGAAGTTTTATATGTAGTTTGATACTGTTAATGCTTGCACAACGATACGAGCCACCCCGATAAAAATAGAGATAGGGCACACGATAAAAATGAGATAGGGCAAGTTTGCATCGAATATTATCGCAGCTTCGTATATGTGTATCTTCAACAAATATTTCCGAGTAATTTGAAACGCTTGGGTTTGGGTTCCATCCTTAAAACATGCATGTCAATTTCTTTAAGTGTGACATCGCCTTAAGACGATGTGCTACTCCTCTGTCGGTAGGAAAAACTGCGTACCAAAATTCTCCTAAATGGTTGATCTTTCGGACAAACGTTTAGAAGAATTTTGGTACCGGAGTAAAAGCAGCTTTCTCTCTCGCACTCACTATAGCTTAGGCAGAAACTGTTTTACCAACAGAGGAGTAGCACATTACCATAAGAGAGTTCGACTAATTATGTTCGTAAAAATATATTTGTGACGCACTACATTAATATATATATAGATATATATATATATATATATATATAACTATATTCTCGTATAAACATAAACCATTTTTTACGAGCGTCCGTTTAACTTAAAATATTTTCGTGATGATTTATGGGTATAAAAAATACGATAAATGCTGCTATTTAACCGCGTAATAAAATTTCGATGTTGTGATTGGTCGTGATGTCATTACAGGAAGATTTATCCTGCTTACTCAGAGTTATATAATAACATATTTTGTTCTGTCGATGCTGATGTACTTTAGACACAGAAGTTTCAGTCAAACAAATAAACTCTTGTGAACAAGAAAAATAAAAATAAATGTTTCTGGTATTCTTTTCAGCTGCAAATAAATCCACAGCTTGAGCAAACTCGTGTGGCGAGAGAACGACAAAACTTGATTGGCAATTATGAGATTAATATAAAAATTTGTATCAACAATATAAAGCTTTGAAAAAATATTATCTTGTTCAATAATTTGAAAAATTTTACACAACTGAGCAGATGCACACATGAGAGCCTCAGTTTTGTTAATTTCCAAGATTTAATTTTTCGCTCAACTGTTCTAAAAATATATGCATAAAAAAATACGAAAAAAAAAATTGTTTCTACAATCTTTGCAGAAAAGAAAAACTTGTGCCAATTATTTTGTATAAGTCGCATCATAGTAGGTATATGTAATTAATATAGAAAAAAAAATAAGCCTAATAAAATGTAGAGATCGTCTAGTTTAATTCAATTGCCCAGAAGGTAAATTTTCATTCATTTCGTTCAATTGAAAATTCGTAATAATTGCCCTTTTTGAAAGTTTCCTGGCTCATTTAACTTTCGCAAAAAGTATTTCGATAAATGCTGATGTACTTTACACATAGAAGTTTCAGTCAAATAAATAAACAATTGTGAACAAAAAAAATAAAAATAAATCTTTCCGGTATTCTTTTTAGCTGCAAATAAATCCACAGCTTGAGCAAACTCGTGTGGCGAGAGAACGACAAAACTTGATTGGCAATTATGAGATTAATATAAAAACTTGTATTAACAATATAAAGCTTTGAAAAAATATTATCTTGTTGAATAATTTGAAAAATTTTACACAACTGAGCAGATGCACACATGAGAGCCTCAGTTTTGTTAATTTCCAAGATTTAATTTTTCGCTCAACAGTTTTAAAAATACATGCATAAAAAAATACAAAAAAAAAAAATCGCAAAGGCTCGCGTTTTATTGACCAGGGTCGTTACAGCGTCGGATAAATCGACCAAGTGCACTCTGGCCCGTTATCGATAGAAAAATATACAAACGCACATATATGACGCGCAATATAAGAGCAATAGACGATTTTTTTTATTTCTTTCCTCCCCTCTCTATGTTCTTAATCAAGAGCGTCAAAGGTGAAAACGCCTCGACGAATCGCGGATTGATAATGACCGTGACGTTTCTCCAAGATCGTTCTATCCAGAGTGAGAAACGAAGGAAGCAATGAGAGATGAAAAAAAAAAAGATTAAATAAAAACTCGTTGTGCGTCAAGATACGTATGAGAAGTCCGGATATTGCGATCATACGATGTCCGGAATTCTCACGACGCTCTAGCGATAAATGTGAAGCAATTCTTATCTCCGAGTTTGCGTTACTTCGTTTCTCTCTCTCTCTCTCTCTCTCTCTCTCGTTCGCATTTCTTAGCGAGTTTTGCGGTCGTGTGTTTGCGAGCCTCGTCGACAACGACGGGCTCTGCTCCGAGGACGAAATACACGCAAAAGCTTAAATTTTATATTTGCTCGATTTACTTTTATACAAATATATTCACACCCAAATGCCTATTCACCGAAGCAAAAGAACAATAGGTGCATTACGGGTCGAAAGGGGATTATAAATCTACGCGTTAGTGGCGGATGTTCTGCACTTCGTCACATAAGTCATTAATAAACGACAGCGAATTATCATAATTTTTGTTCACCTAAACCGACCCAATCGATCGCTGATTAATTATTTCAAAAATGCTCGTTTATGTCCTATACGAATAAACGTTTATCACTTGAGATATCATTGTAAAAGTAACGTAGATATAAAAATATTTAATAAAAATCGATAGATCGACTTGAAAAATTTGTAAACAATAGTTTGAAAATTAATAAATTTGCCAACTAGATATGGAATCTCAAAGCTTTTTAATGCTTGCGAATTCTGGTGAGCCCATAATGTAGTGGCTGTCCCATTGGGACAGAATTTTTTTTTCAATATTGGTCGGTTTGTTTTTATTTTTTTTTATACTAAGAATTAAAAAAATTATTAAGTTATGAAAAAAAAAATTACGAGGATCCTTTATCGATGTATTTCTTTCGCTGATCACGAATCTACTGTCGTTTTCCTGAAAACTCGAAAAATTTTATGAAAATTCCGCTAAAAGTGTTTTTCTACGTTTTTTTTTTTTTTGTTGATCTACATTTGCGGATATTTTGTGAAGCCTAAAATTAACTCATGACAATGGATGAAAAATTTGCATTCGGATCGTATATCTTGACGCTACGTTATGTAGTCGAAAAAAAACAATAATAATAAAACTCGTAGACACTGGAAGCCTAAAAAGCTTACAATGTAATTTCATTAGCTTATGCAAATGAGAAATCGTTCATTAAATTCCTACATTAATTACGTAAATGTTTGTCGAGACTACTAAGTTTCTTGAATTAAAAAACTGTTCTTTATCTGTCACTGTTTTGACTGAACTTTAGACACTATTTTTTTTTTTCGTATTTTCACGTATAGAAATTTCCTCTTTCGAGCGATGAATAATAGATAACGAGGAATCTGTGAGTGTCATTCACTCGCGATGGGGTAACCGGACATAGGCGTGTGGGCCACTAGAAAACGTTATATATATACATATATATATATATATATATATATATATATATACATATATACAAAATATATATATATATATTGTACAGTCGGAGAGCAATCATTGCAAAATTGGTTTACTCTCGAAGACTGAATCCAATTGAGATTACTCAATTAAAGTCACCCGAGAGAGTCTCGGGACACGAAGACGGTGGAGGGTCGCTTCATATATATATGTATATATATATATCTATTTCATTTGCGTGTGTATATATATGTGTGTATAGCACATATACACACAAACACATATAGCTCTTTCACGTTCTCTTCTTTCCTAGCGTCAATTTGACGCAATTGTGAACGACCTCGATCGTTCGTCTTCGTCGCAAGTTCTTACATTTCACGTCATTTAAATCGTAAACTTTGCACTCTGGGGGGGTCATCATATTGGGTCCAGAGTTGAGAAGAAGCCGATGAGAATATGATTGAAAGCACGCGAGCCAGTTCACAGTTCACATAGATCGCGAGAAATCCACAAAGTGCTTTGTAATTTGAGCCTTGAGTGTAAAAGTGGCGACAGTTTGTTTGATGATTTACCAAGTGATGTTTTGACAAATCCCTTCAATTTCAGAGACTTGCAGCAATTTGTATTTTGAAAGCTATTTATTGTAAAGGGTTTCAACGCTTTTTACAGAAAAATTCGCTCAAGTTTAAATAATAAAAAAAAAATGAATAATATATCATGTATTTATGACAAAAAGACTGTTTGTAATTAATTTTTGTATGGTAATATCAGCAACGTCATTTTTGCAATGTTGTTAATTTTTCTTCAGTCATTTTTGTGTATAGAAAGCTTTCGGGCTTTTGTATATATATATGAAAATCGCACTTGACACTTGATCCTCTAATTTTTTGAGATATAATAATAATAAAAATAATAAAAAAAAAAAATAAGTGTACACTGTGCCTTATAGGGAAGTAGGTTTGTGAATTAATCCAATTTTTCATCAATTCGTGCACTTGAAATTATTAATATGATGTCACTGAAAAGTGCGGACACTAATAAATACCATGTCAAAGTTCAAAAACGATTTATCGTAAAATTTCGTTACTAATTTTAAAATTAAGAAATAAAAATTGAATCTTTGGTATTGAGCATCTCTCTTTCTCTCTCTCTTTAACTGAGCCGCCGATACACGATAGCATGACCTCTCCTTTCTGGTTACTTAATTAATTTTTCGAATTGTCAAATTCTCCGAGTAATTGATTTAAGTCATTTACCCGAAACACTTTTTTTTACAATCGAATATACATTAATGATAATATCGTTACAAAAATTATCATCTGAATGTACACAAGAGATCAATTTTACATGTCGAAGTGTCGTAAAAAAAAAAAAAAAAAAGTAATATATCGAAAGATAATAAATTAATCCTATTTTTTCGTTTTTTTTTTTAATTTCCAGCCTGCTGTCCACGAGGCTCTCGCGTCTGATTTAATTCCACTCAAGGAAGTGAATTCACGCTCTTGTAAAAAATAAAAAGCTTCACCACGCCCAACAAAAGCCTGTCATCCAGATCGAGAAGAAGGAAAAAATCAGCCTCAAAGATGCCAGCGAGATTCGAGGGTAACGCGCCAATAGTGCGCGAGCAGGGTGGAACAAACGGTAGCCCTTACAGCATGGACAACGACATTGTGATTACCGGATTTTCCGGTCGTTTGCCAGAGTGCGAAAACATCGAGGAATTCAAGGATAGTCTATTCGAGGGCATAGATCTCGTCACAGACGACGAGAGAAGATGGCCACGTGGTCTTCATGGTTTGCCAGCACGTAGCGGAAAGTTAAAAAATTTATCGGCCTTTGACGCAACGTTTTTTGGCGTTCACGCGAAACAGGCAAATGTGATGGATCCGCAATTACGTTTATTGCTCGAGTGTACGCATGAGGCAATAATCGACGCTGGTATCAACCCAGTTGATCTTCGTGGCTCAAAGACCGGTGTATTTATCGGTGTATCCGATTCTGAATCGGACGAATATTGGACAGCAGATCCAGAAAAGGTAAATGGTTATGGCTTGACCGGTTGTTGCCGTGCCATGTTTCCAAATCGTGTTTCTTACACGTTTGACTTTACCGGGCCATCATTCGCGATTGATACCGCATGCTCTTCTTCTCTCTACGCGATGAATCAAGCAATACTGGCAATGAGAACTGGCCAGTGCGATTCAGCGATTGTTGGCGGTGTGAATCTCGTATTAAAGCCAACGAGCTCATTGCAATTTCATCGCTTGAATATGCTCTCGCCCGATGGTATGTGCAAAGCATTTGATGCAGGTGGCAACGGTTACGTACGTGCTGAAGCTGCTGTTGTAATATTTATGCAAAAATCTCACGATGCCAAGAGAGTTTACGCCACAGTCGTTAATTCAAAGACAAACGTTGATGGTAACAAAGTCCAGGGAATAACATTTCCAAGTGGTGACATGCAGAATAAATTAATGAGAGAAGTATACTCGGAGGCTGGTGTAGATCCCAGAGACGTAGTTTATGTCGAGGCTCATGGAACTGGTACAAAAGTTGGTGATCCACAGGAAATTAATTCGATCGCTGATTTATTCTGCAAAGATCGTAGAAATCCACTTCTCATGGGCTCGGTTAAATCAAATATGGGACACTCGGAGCCTGCCAGCGGGCTTTGTTCAATTGCCAAAATGCTCATTGCAATGGAGGCTGGTGTGATACCGGGCAATTTACACTTCAACGAGCCAAATCCTGATATAGCTGCTTTGCACGATGGCAGAATTCAAGTTGTCGATCGTTCGACACCATGGAAGGGTGGCCTCGTCGCAATAAACTCATTTGGCTTTGGTGGGGCGAATGCTCATATTATTTTACGCAGTAATCCAAAGCCAAAAATTTCACCGGCAATGAACGTCGCTGTGCCAAAAATGATAACCGTATCAGGACGTACGGAGATGGCGGTAAATCATTTGCTCGAGATGACTAAAGAGCAGGAAAAAGATGACGAGTTTATAGCTCTTGTTCATGGTATTCATGAGAAAAACATTGTTGGTCATCCTTATCGTGGCTATGCGATACTCGGGGGGGATACGGAGGTACGAGAAGTTTCTGAATTTGCGATGGATAAAAGGCCAATTTGGTACGTTTTCTCGGGTATGGGCTCACAATGGGCTGGTATGGGAAAACAACTTTGGCCCATTGAGACATTTCAAACGAGTCTTCGTCGTTGCGCGGAGGCATTAAAACCCGAGGGTATCGATTTACTCAATCTCATTCATCGTGGAACAACCGAGACTTTTGCAAATGTCTTGAACTGTTTTGTCTCAATAGCAGCTATTCAAGTCGCGCTTGTCGATATTCTCACGATGATTGGCATACAACCGGATGGTATAGTTGGCCATTCCGTTGGTGAATTGGGATGCGCATACGCCGATGGGACTTTTACACCCGAACAAACGGTATTGGCAGCTTACTGGCGTGGCAAATCTATCGAAGAGTCAAACGTTCAGCCTGGTGCTATGGCAGCCATTGGTCTCAGCTGGGAAGAAGCTACGAAACGTTGTCCACCTGATGTATCACCGGCATGTCACAATTCAGCTGATTCCGTCACTATTTCCGGTCCCGTACGGTCAATGGCAAAATTCGTCGAAGAACTGAAAAACGATGACATCTTTGCCAAAATCGTTGAAAGCTCCGGTGTTGCTTTTCACAGTAAATACATCGCTTCCGTAGGACCAAAATTACGTGCTGTACTCGAGAAAATAATACCAAATCCTAAGCAAAGAACAGCCAGGTGGATCTCGAGCTCAATTCCCGAAAATGCATGGGGTACTCCACTTGCTCAACACAGCTCACCGGCTTATCATGTCAATAATCTTTTGTCGCCGGTTCTATTTCACGAGGCTCTGGCTCATGTGCCCGATAATGCAATTGTCATTGAGATAGCACCGCACTGTTTGCTACAGGCAATTTTACGGAGATCATTGCCACCGACTGTGACCAATGTCGGTCTTCACAAACGCGATCATAGCGATAATCTTGAATATTTACTAACGAACATCGGTAAGATTTATAATGCTGGTGGTCAACCAGTTGTGAGCAAACTCTATCCACCGGTGAGTTATCCAGTTGGACGTGGCACGCAAATGATGAATTCCCTCGTAAAGTGGGATCACTCGGTCGATTGGCAAGTTGCTGATTTTTCTGGACGCTCCGGTGGCTCCGGTGAGACCGTTATCGAGATTGATCTGTCGAAGGAGGAACATGCCCACTTGGCTGGACACACGATCGATGGAAGAATTTTATTTCCCGCCACGGGCTATCTCACACTTGCCTGGAAGACTTTTGCAAAATTGCGCAATGCCGATTACGAGCAACTGCCGGTTATAATGGAAAACGTTCAGTTTATGAGAGCAACGATTATGCCGAAGGAGGGAACGGTCAGATTTTTGATCAATATATTCGAGGGTACGGGAGATTTTGAAATTTGTGAAGGTGGATCACCTGCTGTTATCGGTACAATTCGTACACCCGAGAATATTGACAAAGAACAATTAAATCTGCCGATTCCCGTTACCAGGAATGATCCTGACTTGCTCGAACTCACGACCGGTGATGTTTACAAGGATCTACGACTACGTGGATATGATTATACCGGAATATTCCAGGGTATTAAGTTATCAGACAATCGTGGCTCCGCCGGTAAACTCGCGTGGGTCGATAATTGGATTTCATTCATTGATACGATGCTCCAATTCAGTATTCTGGGAAAAAATACTCGTGATCTTTATTTACCAACGCGTCTTCAATACGCCGCGATAAATCCAATAATGCAAAAAGAACTCGCTGCAAATCTCATGAAGGACGAAGGTATCCCGGTATACAGTTATCCCAATATAAGCATCATCAAATCCGGTGGAATTGAACTTCGTGGAATGAAAGCTTCATTAGCCCCAAGAAGACAACAGACTCAAGCAGCACCGAAACACGAACGTTATGTTTTCATACCTTACGAAAATTCTCAAGTCCTCGTCGAGGATCCTGAAAAAGCGAGGTCTCATGCTCTAGCTGTTTTATTGCAAATTGTCGTTGAAAATCTTGGTGCTTTGAAGATCAAAGCTATCGAGGTCACCGGTGAACGAAATGCCGAGGCTCTTCTCGCACCAATAATCCTCGATACTCTGCTCAGCGAGCCCAGTCTCAGTGTGAGTATTTCTTTTTATTTTTATCCTCAATTTCTTCGTATTATTATTAATATATGTATATATATTTTTTTCGAATTCTCAAGCCAAATATTTTCCAAAACAAGACAAAAGCTCAGAATTTCTACATGAATGAACAAACATTAAACAAACTAAAAGTTTGTAGACAAATTTTCCACAGACTGAAAGAACATTGGGCCTTCTTAAAATTGATTTAAACAAATACGAAAGAGTTCAAATTTTTCGATTTACCGACTTAATGCAAGAACGAAATGTTTGAAAAATTAGAGATTTAACATGAAAAAACACTCTATAGTTTGCTAACAGCTCCGTAAAAGATTTAAAAAAAAAAATGAGGTTTGGAAGTAATTTGTACATTTAGATGTTCATTAACCTTTATCTTCAAGAAGATTCATTTTTCATAACAAATTGTTTTTTTTTTAATAGGTTGACATGCAAGTAGCCTCGATGGTGCCCGACAACTACGCTGCCTTGACCGATCAGTGGGGCATGAAAAATGTCGCCCGTGACGTTCACAATGTACCAGCCGGCCAGGATCTTCAGCTCGCAGTTGCTGCCGATGTTTTGAGCAACGGGGAAGCCGCGATATTGAAGAATCTCGCAGCGTCACTTAAACCGGGTGGTTACGTACTTCTCGAGGAGACTGGCACGATTCAAAAGTCATTGCTTCGTGGAACGGGTCTTCTATTGGTTGGAAAGCAAGTTGCACCTGGCAAGACTTACCTGCTTCTCAAGCAGGAAGAAAAAACCACCGAGCCAATAATAATTCAGATAACTGAGAAAAATTTCTCGTGGCTCGAGGGCGTCAAAGCGGCTTTGAAGAAATCCGAAGCTGAGGGACACAAGATTTTACTTGTTAGCCAGGGTGAAGAATTACTCGGTTTGATCGGTCTGATGACGTGCTTGAGACGCGAAGCTGGGGGAATGAATGCTCGTTATGTCTTCATTCAGGATAAAAACGCACCGAAATTTTCGCTCTCAGCGCCATTTTACACCGGCCAATTGGACAAACAAGTGATGGCCAATGTTCTCAAGGGAGGACAATGGGGAAGTTATCGTCATTTGCGTCTCGATCAACAGAACGATGTCTCTTCGCTTCAGGTTGAACACGCTTATATCAATGCACTCGTCAGAGGTGATCTCAGCAGTTTACGATGGATCGAGGGACCATTGAGCTATTATCAGCCGGAAAAGTATCCAAACAAAGAACTTTGCAGCGTGTACTATGCTCCTCTCAACTTCCGGTGAGTCTTTGAAAAATACACTTTAAACCCCATTTTGGGACAACTCCAACATTCGTGGGATAAATTCATAGCGATCATTCGGTCATCTTTTACTTCTAAATTCATATTTTTTTATTCTTAATTTTTCTTTTCGTTACACACAATTCTTAATAATAATATATATATCAAATATAACTGCAAGTTTAGAAAATGTTAAAAATTCAAAATCATTTATTTCACGTTCCGTTTTATCAAATTGTACTTTTCGGAGTTTTCCTTCATCCTTCCAGATTAAACTTTAATGTGGCACATTTTTCTCACACCCAATTTTTTTCTCCACACCTCACACCCCTACTTTTCTCTACTCAATTCCATCCTTCCCCAAATACACATAATTGCAAAAAAACTTCTTCAACTCCGAAATTATAAATTTTTCAACATGAGATATTGAATGCAGTTCTTCCTTCTGAATCCACTCCCAATACTCTCGATAAATTCCCCAATAATTGGTCTGCTAATTTTCATTGAAGCCTGAAAAAAAAAAAGAAAAAAGGAAATTCTATTTTTGCCCGTCATTATCACCAACAGAGACATCATGCTAGCAACAGGAAAACTTCCGCCGGATGCACTTCCGGGTGATCTAGCGGGTCAAGATTGTATTCTCGGTCTCGAGTTTACAGGACGAGACAGCAAAGGTCGCCGAGTGATGGGCATGGTGGCGGCTCGTGGACTGGCAACGACAGTACTCGCTGATCCTGGTTTTATGTGGGAAGTCCCTGATAAATGGAGTCTCGAGGAGGCAGCCACGATTCCCGTCTGTTACGCGACGAGTTATTACGCTCTTATCGTACGAGGACGTCTAAAGCCCGGCGAGAGTGTTCTCGTTCATGCTGGAACAGGTGGCGTTGGCCAAGCAAGTATCGCCATAGCACTTCATACTGGCTGCAAAGTTTTCACGACCGTTGGCTCTCAGGAGAAGAGAGATTTTCTCAAAAAGACATTCCCCCAATTGACCGACAATAATATCGGCTATTCCCGTGACACGAGCTTCGAGCAACTCGTACTCACCGAGACAAACGGTCAGGGTGTCGATATTGTATTGAATTCCCTCGCCGAGGAGAAACTCCAAGCGAGCGTTCGTTGTCTCGCGAAAGACGGACGTTTTCTCGAAATTGGAAAATTCGATCTTTCCAACAATCATCCACTTGGTATGTCATTTTTCCTGAAAAATACGAGTTTCCATGGTATTCTCCTGGATGCTCTTTTCGATACTGATTCACCGGACAAACGTGAGGTCGTCAGACTCGTCAGTGAGGGCATCAAGAGTGGCGCTGTTAGGCCATTGCCAGCGACTGTTTTTTCCGAACAACAAATCGAGCAAGGTTTCCGTTATATGGCAACGGGCAAACACATTGGCAAAGTTTTGCTGAAAATTCGCGATGAGCAAACGAGAAAGGTCGCTTCAACAGCGCCAAAGACTGTCGCTGCTATACCACGAACTTACATGAATCCCGACAAATCTTACGTTCTCGTTGGTGGTCTCGGTGGTTTTGGCCTTGAATTTGCCAATTGGATGATCACTCGGGGAGCCAAACACATCGTTCTTACTTCGCGATCGGGCGTACGAACGGGTTATCAAGCATTGAGCATACGTAGATGGCGCGAAATGGGAATAAACATCGTTATTTCGACCGCTGACGTGACGACAATCGCCGGGGCAGAAAAACTCGTCAAAGAGGCCAACAAGATTGCACCGATAGGTGGAATATTCAATTTGGCTGCTGTTCTTCGTGATGCACTGATCGAGAATCAGGAGGAGGGACATTTCAAGACCGTAGCACTACCAAAGATCGATGGAACGAAAAATCTTGATGCGGCCTCGAGAAAATTGTGCCCATCTCTCGATTATTTCGTTGTATTCTCGTCGATATCGTGCGGTCGTGGTAACGCTGGACAGACCAATTATGGTCTTGCCAATTCCGCAATGGAGAGAATTGTCGAGCAAAGACAGGCCAATGGATTGCCTGGATTGGCGATACAATGGGGAGCGATTGGCGACGTTGGTCTCATTCTTGGTGAGTATCATTTGAATTTTCTTCATTGAATAGAACGATTTATTTATTTATTTATTTAGTGAGGGAGCCATTTTAGGTTCTGAAAAATCTGTCTAATTGCCGATCACGATAGGCTATTACAGTTTTTATCATAACAGGAAACATTTTTTTTAATCCTTACTAATGATTAAATTTTACTATAGTAATTTTTTTTTTTAATTCTAATATTTCTTTTCAAATATTTTGGCCGAATTGACGTGACAAACTTTGAAATTTTTGCAAAGAATTCCCCATAGATTTCGAAATATTTCTAAAAGATAGATCTTGAATTAATTATCAATTATCTTCTACAAAGTGTGTGTATGAGATCGATTCAAAGACTAATCTAATATTTTTTTTTTTTTTTTGCACATTGAAGAAACGATGGGCAACAACGACACGGAGGTCGGTGGAACAGTCCCACAGCGTATGTCGAGTTGTTTAGCGACAATGGACTCATTCCTACAACAGCCACATCCGGTTCTCGCTTGCATGGTACTGGCAGAAAAGCATAAACCTGGCGACAGTGCTAATCAAGTTGGTCTTCTCGAGGCAGTTGGTAATATATTGGGCATCAAGGACATAAAGATTGTGAATGTAAACAACAGTTTGGCAGATCTTGGTATGGATTCTCTGATGGGCACGGAAATCAAGCAGACACTTGAGAGAAATTACGATCTTGTTCTATCGGCCCAAGAAATTCGTAGCTTAACGTTTGGCAAACTTCAAGAAATGGCTTCGGGCAATTCTGGCGAGCTTGACATGCCAGTAGCACCAAATTCACCAGCAAAACGCGCAGCACCGCCAAGTCCAACGAAATCTCTCGATTCAATGTTATTCCGTTGTTCCGATGGTGAATTGGTGCCGAAGCAAACTCTCGTACAAATGAAATCTCGTGGACGAAAAGGAAGTCCTGTTTTTCTCGTGCATGCCATAGAGGGCTCAGTAGCGTCGATGAAATCACTCGCTATCGAGATCGAACGACCTGTCTGGGGCTTGCAATGCGTCAAAGATGTACCTCTCGAGTCGATGGAAGAATTGGCAACGTTTTATATCAGTCAGATGAAAACTGTTCAGAGCAAAGGACCTTTTACAATCGTTGGCTACTCATTTGGTGCTTGTGTCGCGTTTGAAATGGCCCTTCAACTCGAGGCTGCCGGTGAATCAACGATACTCAGTCTTCTCGATGGCTCACCCGAATATATAACGCTTCACAGTCAAATGATTGGTAAACATGCCACAGAATCGGGCAGTGATGTTACCGCCGATGGTTGTCGCAAAGCTCTTGCTTTCTTCGCACGACAATTCAACTGTAACCTTGGTTTCGTAAAGGTATATATTTTATTGCGATGTATCACATTTATGTTTGAATTCTTGTAATTTAAAGATTTGTTCTTCTTGGATTTGTAATGCTAGTGTTGGCTAGTGTTGAACGGCAGATACCATTTTTTTTCCGATCTCAAATCGCTAATTGACTTTTACAAAACCACGCTGACTCGTGTCTTTTGAATTTTTCAAATTTTTACGTAAAATCCGCGAAAATTGTCAATTTTTATTTACATCAAATTACTCTTCTTGGCAACTTTTTCGCTTTGTTCTAAAGAAAAAACTTATAAATACAAATTTCCATTAAAATGGATCATTGTTTGGTCGGCGATATAAACTCAGACGTCGAGTTTAAGAAGGAACCTTCAATCTATTCGCAGGCTTACACTATACTGAGAGAAACCGCGACAGACGAAGCATTGATGGACAAAATGTTGGAGCTCATCGGTGAAACGCCCTTCGACCCGGAAGATCTTAAATGCGCTGCAATGCTTTTCTTCAAAAAATTGAGAGCAGCAAATCTATACGAGCCTGGTGGCAAGTATCAGGGTAGTTTAACGCTCTTCAAAGCAAGGGATAATTTCCTCTCTCTGAACAACGACTATGGTCTGACAGCGGTGAGTTATAAAACTACAGTCGAAAATAAAAAGACATGATTTTTTTTTTTAAATAGATATTATCAAACATTCCTTTATTTGTTTGTCTACAGATGTGCAGTCAGAACGTGACAGTCGAGGAACTTGACGGTGATCACAGGAGTATCCTCTCGGGCAATAGTGCAAAAGACATAGCGCGACTTTTAGGCGTTTAAGATGAAAGAAATACAAAAATCGTTTTTGTACTGTACATCGTCGAGTTGAAAATTAATCGGTCTCGTTGCGAAATACGATATTCAATGTCTTTCACCGTACAAGGATATCGGTTATACCTTTAAAGTTACTTTTGTATAAAAAAAAAAAGAAAAAAAATAGTCTCCACCGCTGGTCTGGAATCTTCGTCTGGAATCTGGAAATGGTCGTCATTCCGTCGTAGAACTAAGCCGCAGATAATAAGAGGGAACGAACAAAAAAAAATGAATTGTCAAGCGAGAATGCGGGAAAAAAATGTACGGCTTTAGTTCGTCATTCGTATAAGTGTGTGATCGTGTAATATATTTAAGGTATATACGACGTTAGTTAATTATATTATTGTCGTCGCGTCTTCGTTTAATCTCTACGATATAGCTCGCCAAACATGAGAAAAATAATACAAAAACGGAAGAAAAAAAAATCAGAAGAAGCGGAATCGTTGAGTTCTCGTCTAGAGGGTTTTGTTTTATATGGATTATTCGTAGAATTCTATACGGTTTTTCAATGTTCAACCAGTGGACAGGTGTGATTATTGTCAAGCTGTATGGGACAATTATAAGTATAAATATTAATAACGTATTTATTTTCCGCTATAAACGCGGCGGAGTCAAGCGCGAGGCATTAAATAGAGGAAAATAACCAAGAGCGCGTATGGTGTGTCTTCCTTGGTGTTCCCGTCTATATCTGATTTATTCTAAGATAAGATTATACTCGCTAATCAGTGGAAGGTATCGCGGGTCGATTTATTATTATTGTCATTATTATTTTTATTTTTGTTAATTATACATACTCGGCCGATCGGGAGAGTCTCACACCAGATATATGTGTATGTTGAAAGTAACTAAAAAAAAAAAGAATCTTTGGGAATAGCACATGTATTCGAAAATTCTGTAATATAAACGAATGAACCTTGTAAAGATGTTATATTTTTTAAAATGTTTTTTCGCGTCTGATATGTTCAATGGTGAGATCGCGCGAGTCGTCGAAAAAGCCAAATGAGAACATGAGATTTGTTTTTCTCGCAGTTTTGCGTGGATTCCGAACGTCATTGTTCGTTGAGGTATATATATGCTATAAAACATTCCCGGGGGCATAAAAACGTTTTATGTAATACACACGTACATATATGCCCGATAAATATTTATGTATGTAATTGTCTTTTTTTTTGTTGTAGAAAATCGTGCACACGGGCACTTTGCGCAAGTACTATTGTAATTATGAAGCACGTGCGATAACACGTGCGCTCTTTCACCTGGCACGTATACTTTTTATGGTCGTATATAAATATATATATATATATATATTTATATGTTTAATTATTAACGAGAAAATAAATAAATCGTCCCTTTAAACTTAGCCCTTTGTAAATGTGTTTAAATTTCTCACGCATATATATATATATATATATATATACATATATATATTTTTTTCATTTATTTATTTTTCTTTATACACTTGAAATGAATACTGTTTGTTCGTTGATGGAATCCCATCTGGACAGTTGTACGTTGCGTAAATACTTAAAAATAAAAATAATATGTTGACGGTTTTTTTTTCGTGTCTTGCGCGTATTGCTGAGATCGACCACAGGATTGTACTGTTTGCGGCTTTTTTTTTTTAGGCTTTTGGAATTTTGCCAAAACTGGGATCCGATATTGCGGCACTCGAGTCACAGGTGAATGAAACCGTGAGCGCATAACGCGTACCGGAAGTAACACGCTCGACAGCGTGAAGATTTTCTGCACCGGAAGTAAACATCGAGACCCGTCCTGCGAGAAAAAGGAAGATTTTTTTTTCTTTCTTTGTCCAATAGCGCTCAAAGTTTCGGAATTTTTATATATATATATACTCGAATGAAAAATCACCTTTTCGCGGCTCTACCGTTGATGTCACATTATTTTTGTCGATAAAAATGAAACGACCGCCTTCAAAGTCTCTGCCGTAGTCATTGAGGTAGAGCAACGAGGTATAATGAAACCATTCATAAGTTACCTGAAAAAAAGCATTTTTTTGGGTTTTTCAAATTGGCAACGAAAAATGTCCGGATACTTGTTTTCTTTAGGTTGAAAAGAAAAAAGAACTATTCGCACACACATTGCTCGTGTCAAAAGATTTTCAAAATAATTTTGTTCAAAGCTGTTTTGAGATTACGAGAAAAAGCGGATTACAAAATGGATTAGTATTTATAACCGACCGTCGGTGGTATCAACGTTCGATATTCAAATGCAACGTTTAACCTCAAAATTGTTAAAAAATTTCCCGCCCCTTGAGGAATCAAGCTAAATGCAGTTTCCATTAAAAACAACAACAATAACGATATTGACGTAACAATTTGTTACATTTTGGATATCATACATTTATTTTGTTGTGAATGCGAAATGGCGGGCAAAAATTGCTACATGAAATTGATTAAACGTATTCTTAAAATTTTAAATAATTGTTAACATTTTGGTAAATTACCCTGTCGATATGAGGCAGCCAGTACTCATCGTGGACGGTTTTGGCAGGTGCGTTGGTCATACGCGAGAAAAAAGTTGGTTTCGTGAGATAAATTTTGTTGGCATCAACACCAAAATGATGAGCAACAGCATGATGTATTTTTGTCTTAACAACTCTGCAAATATTTTGTTATGTGGAAATTTCATACCAAAGCGATGAATAAAAGGCTTTTACTCTCTTTATATGAATTAATCTTACTTATAAATGGCAAAATCTGCACTATTAAATATTTTGTCAGCTCCATCCAAATTATATATATTGACAAAGCCTGTGCCTTTGCTCAAAGCACCACTATGAAGATCCAATATACTGGCACCTCCACTGGAACCACCTAAATTCATGCCATTCGTGGCTATTTTTAAGAGTACATCAGTCTCTGTGGATGATACAAGTTTGTCGCTAATGACTCGTCCACATTTTTCCGGCACACAGCCTGGATAAGTTTCCAATTCAGATTTGTAATCGGGGGCACAGTCGACATTTTGAGTTCTACTCAGCAGAATGTCTTTTTGCTTTGCCAATGAAGTTTCTTTGCCTTGCTTGCTGTTGTACCAAACTACGACAAGCACACCAAGAATGAGTATGCTACGAGACCAAACTTTCTGATAGGGAAACGACAATATCGGACCAAATTTTCTGTAAAATGAAATATTTGTTAGCACGTTTTTTAATTCGACTGTACAATTGGGCAATTGAGAGTTATTCACTGATGGAATACATTTTTTTATTATTTTTTGGTTTCTAACTCACACGGTTCAATTGGCTTGTCATCGTTATTCTTTGTAATATTTTCCTCGCTCTTGACTGATGACTCGTCAGATTTATCTCTCCTTGCATCCTTTCGTTTCGTTTTCTTGCCCTCGTGCGACATTTTTATTTCTGTTTCTCTTTTCGAATCGATTGTAACCTTGTAACGTGTGCGTACGGAATTAAATTTTTCGTACGATCAACCACGTGCAGATGGCGCGCGTCTAACCGAATGTTTTTGTGGTGGATAGTACACGCAACATTTTGGCCTATCCTCGTTCTCAATAGCGCGGCTTATCAACTGTTGTCAACTGTCAAGCAGAGCTGTAAGGCCGTCAAAAATAGAAGAGAATCTTATACTTGCATTTGCAGCGGCGGACGCAGTTACCCCAGTGATAAACGCATCAAAGAGTCGTAAGTGTGACGTTTGTCGTTTTCATAATACGTGAGCATTAGTTGAATAGAAAATATCAAAATACAATAAGATTACAATTTTTGTTCGCGAGAGTATTTTGTATTCTTTTTTTGAATCAATTCGAACAATGCAAAACGGAATTTGGGCCGATATCGAACGTATTCATTGTTTTCCGCGGTTTTTTTTTCTTTCATTATCACTTGTCACCTCGATGCGTCTCGTCATTCGTTCTTTGTCATCCAAATGAAAACTTATATCCTACGTTAAATGGTTTTCTCGTATATTTTTTGACATTTATGAAATGTTTTATGAACAATTAACGATAATTCTAAATTTTTTATAACGATAATAAAAATATTTTAATTCTGAGCAAAGCTGCTTTCTTACGCGGTTACTTTAACGTATAATAATAATATAATAATTATTATTATGAATTACGAAACATTGCTATTTTTTATTTTTTTTCGATTTTCATCAAAATTTTAGGTAGAATATAAATTATTGAAATTTTTAGAATTCAATGATGGAATTCAAGGTAGTATTGGTACTGCTTGGATTACTGGGAACTGTATTAGGGCTGGTTAAGTATCAGCCGGAAGCTGTTCATCTTGCTTATGGAGGTGGGCAAATTAAAAAATAAAATCATCATATATTTATCTTAAGACTAATTAATATAATTATATAAGAATGCCTAATAAATATTATTTGTGAGCAGACAATATTCGTGATATTGTGGTAACTTGGAGTACCAGGGATGACACAAAGGCATCTGTTGTGGAATATGGCATTGGAGGCTTCATTCTTACTGCAAAAGGCAAAAGTACATTGTTCGTGGATGGAGGCAATCAGAAAAGAAAGCAGTACATTCACAAAGTTTTACTGAAAGATTTAACAGCTGGCAGTAAATACAGTAAGCTAAAAAAGAATCTGAACTAAAAATTATTATAATGGGCATATGATTTCTCGAATACTTTTAAAAAATGTAATAATTAGTATTATTTTTTCAAACCATTTGATTATATCTTATCAAATTGTACATTGGTTGTAGGTGCAATAGTTTAAAATCAACTTCAAATGAATGATATAAATGGTTATATTTGATTTTTCCAATTCTTTTCCGAAATACGCAAAATTACACTTATAATTTCTGATTAATGAAACGGTTATTTGAAATAAATACTGAAAAACAAAATAAAAAAAAGAAAACCACACACCTTTTTATGATGGAATTTTCTAATGCATTTGCCAAACTGAAAAATTAATATTATTATATATTATATTGCCTTTGTGTATTAATAACGTTTTTTTCTATGATCATTACAAATGTGTCTAACGATTTTATGCTGCTACATGCGTTGAAATAAAATTTTTGTAAATTTCATTTTATCTAGCTTATCATTGTGGTAGCAAGTATGGCTGGTCAAATGCTTTTTACTTCGCTACCGCACCCGACGATTCGCCAAACTGGGCACCCCAAATCGTCATATTTGGCGACATGGGTAACGAGAATGCTCAGAGTCTTGCAAGACTGCAGGAAGAGACCCAACGTGGTCTCTATGACGCGGCGATTCACGTTGGTGATTTTGCATACGACATGAATACCGATAACGCTCGCGTTGGCGATCAATTCATGAAACAGATCGAGGGAGTCGCCGCATATCTTCCTTATATGACTGTACCGGGTAATCACGAGGAAGCTTATAATTTCAGTAATTACAGGTGAGATCAGACTAATTTCATTTAATCTGCATAAAATTTGCAATTTTCTGCACCAAATGGTTGTATTCCCAAATCGCATTGAGCAAGTGCAGTTTTGTGAAATACTGGGCGCATTATTATAATATTATCTCATTGCAATGCACTAAAGTTCTTATAGGGTTCAATTTCTGTATATCAATACAAGAAGCATCTTTAGAGTTAAAAACAAATTTAGTAATTGAAAATTCTTACATTTTCTTCTCGTTTATAAAGCTTCCTCTACGAGCAAACTGATCGTGAAATTCGGCTGGTTGCATTCTTATAGAGGAAGTTGTACAACCGATAAAACATTGTTAGGATTTAACTATTTTCTTTGTTTTTATCATTTCAACATTCATTGTTTTCAGAGCACGATTTTCGATGCCTGGTGACTCCGAAGGTCTGTGGTATAGCTTTAATATGGGACCAGTGCATTTCATAGCTATAGAGACCGAGGCTTATTACTTCATGAATTATGGGATTAAGCAAGTCGTGAAACAATTCAGTTGGTTGGAAAAAGATTTGGAGGAAGCCAATAGACCGGAAATCCGGTGAGTTCTGTAATTTTTCTCGTACTTAACTCTATAAGCTGATTGAACAACGTAGGAATTATTTTGTATTTATTTTTAAATGATTTGCTTTACAAAAATGGTAGCTTGGGCTTTTCAAACAATTCAGTACATCAGGCGATGTGAACATTTCCAAATTTATAATGACGAAGTCACCGTAGCGTATCGAATGTGATTCAATTTGGATACAAAGAAAAATAAATTGTGATTGTTGCCCAGGTGTCCTGATTCGAACAAAATTTTAAAATTTCCGAGTTTTGAATAATAGCACTAAAGTTGAACGAATTTTTGAATTTTGTGTACGTTTGATGAACCAGGGCAAAGAGACCGTGGATAGTAACGTTCGGTCATCGTCCGATGTACTGCAGCAATAAGAATGCCGATGATTGTACCAACCACGAGTCTCTCGTAAGAGTAGGATTGCCGTTCTTAAATTGGTTCGGTCTAGAAGATTTATTCCACAAGAATCGCGTCGATCTCGAATTGTGGGCCCACGAGCACAGCTACGAGCGCATGTGGCCGATGTACAATTTCAAGGTAAATTCAACTGATGGAAAAATCACTTTTTTTTTACGACTACAATGATTTTTGTTACTATTTTTCAAAACATGCAATCACATCGTTTTCGTGCCGCAGGTTTACAACGGCAGTTACAATCGGCCATACACAAATTACCGAGCTCCAATTCACGTTGTGACGGGTTCAGCGGGATGCAAAGAGGGACGTGAAAAATTTCTTCCCGTAAGGCCCGAATGGTCAGCATTTCGTAGCTCTGATTACGGTTACACGAGAATGAAGGCTTTTAACAAGACTCATCTTTATCTGGAACAAGTTTCGGACGATAAGGAAGGTGCTGTACTTGATCGCTTTTGGATTATCAAGGATTCAGCCCAGCCGAATTACGAGATAAGCTAAATTCTACATTTTACACATCTTAGAAATAATTTACTCATCTTGAGGATCTTTACGACGTACATATCTGTGAAAAAAATGAACAAAATTACTCGGAGAACAAAAAAGTTGCGATATAAAAATTATATTCTTCGAGTTTTAAGAAATAATGTTTTTCAGCCATATGAACAAAAATGTAAAAACTCATAATTTAATTTAGCGCGCTTATGCATATTGAAGCACTTCTCGATCTACTTGCGAAATTGTGAATCCCGTACACAGACCCTGAAAGAGAATGATTTAATCGAAAGAATCCCGACATTTTTCATTGATTGTATGGAACAATCATTTTGATTTATGAATTAACATAAATGCAGTTAACTCATACGAAATAAGAAAATTTGTCTATAATCAGAAAAATACAAGAAATCCGAAAAAGCCACAGAAAAGCGTGTGTGCGCCGATTATTTTCACCAGTTTGTTGAAACTTGCGTTAAATTTCGTTAGGTGATCTTCGAAAAAAAATGTGCAGAAATTTTCAAGGATACGCAACTAATGAAACTTTGCGATTGGATTTGGAGCACACAAAACTATGACAAAGATAAGTACCATATAATCGTTTAATTGTTAAAATATAAATATGTGTATAATAATATAATTATTATAGCGTACAATAATAATAATAATAATAATAATAATGTATATAATTTCTTATCGGTATAATGGTTTGTTTCCGTTCCTTAACTCGGTGTTGTTTTTTTCTTCTCGGTTAGGCGACGAGCGACGCTTTCTTGTGGCATTCTCGTCGCTGGCGCGTTTTCCTGTTGAAGAAACAAAGATTCCCACCAGACTCATCGTTGTCATCGTCCCAATTAGAGAAATATTTTTCCACGTCTCTCATCCGGGAAATTATCATTATTATTTTTTTCGTCAACTATTCCACCGTGCACATTTTACACTGGTAATAAGAACGGTTATTTCTAGGCATTTTTATTTAGAATGATAATCGATGACGCTTTCATCTGATGTTTTATCCGATTATTCCACGAAACAAAACGAAGGCGAATGGCTGATTTTCATTCCCCCCCCCCCCCCCCTTTTATACACAATATAATTTTTATTCGGCATCGCAATCTCACGAGTGTCTATCAATCTTTTTTTTTTTCATTATATTTTTTCCGTCCGCCACAATACATACATATATATATATATATATGCATATATTTGTATACAGTCTGTGGCTCAACGATACATCAATGATAATTCTTCAACGCGAAGGACAACGCGTTAAGTGAATGGTAATTCAACGAGCCATCGGGTCAATCGTGGTCGAAAAACCGCGACTCAAACGATCGGCGATATCTTTTTACTCGTAATTTGAATTTAATTTTTTTTTTGTTTTTTTTTTTTCATGTCTGTTACTGTTTTTAGTTTATTTTTCCCCTATTCCCCACCGAGTGATGAGTTTACGATAGAACCTGCCATTTTGAGATATGTGTTGAAATATCTAAACATGCACCAAACAAGCGTATCGAAGGCCGAGATCGTTTTCGCACCATTTCGTCGTCGTCGTTGTCGTCATAGCTCAATTTCAATGACAAACGTGAGATATCTCGATTCTCGGGACATTTCGCTTCAATTTCAGCGCTGTCCCGCCAATAGTTGGCACGATTCATTCGAACGAAAAGCTCGCCTATATCGCAATACGACTTGGCTGAGGCTCTCGGGTGTCAGTGATTAATCGAGACGATGGACGATGTTGCCGCCGAGTGACTCTCCTGATACGAAAATTGTGGAAAATGTTCTTGCTCCTCAGCAATGGAATTTAAGCCACCGCCGCTCCCTAAACATCCCTGATCGGGTGGCGTCAATTCGACACTCTCGCCCGTAAATTCACTATCGAAATAGCGCGTATCAGTGTCCGATGTAACTTGTGGTTTGAAAGGTGGTGGTATTTTCTTCTGCACAAGATCCGACCAATCGATCGATGAGAAAAATGCATGATCCATTATGTCCTTTGCATCGTTTGGTCCACCTCCTAATCGCCTGCTAGGATCTTTTATCAGCAAACCTAAACAAGCGAGGTGATAAAAAACAAAGATTTTTTTTTCTATCTCATTTTAAAAAATCGGTCATTTTAATGATTAATTTTGACATTGTTAGAAATTAATCATTAAAATAAGATTAATCATTTAAATAAGATACTTGCCTCCCAGCATGTCCTTGGCCTCATTCGTTATGGCTCTGGGAAATTTGACCTCCTCGAGAAGTATGAGAGTAAAGAGTTTCTCGTGATCGCGATTATAAAATGGAAGACGACCGCACATCATTTCGTACATTACGACACCGACGCCCCACCAATCAACAGCACGACCGTAATCGTTGTCCTCGAGCACCTCGGGTGCGAGATACTCCGGTGTCCCACAAAACGTCTTGGTTGTTCTACCTGATTTTTTTTTTTCGCAGTAAACAAAAGTACATTTATACATGAAGTTTTTTTTTTCATGTGCATCAATTGGATTATTTTACTGTTTACCGTAAGTTATGTCTTCCTTGCATAGACCAAAGTCAGCAATTTTTATGTGTCCTTCCTTGTCAAGGAGAAGATTCTCGAGTTTTAGATCACGATATATTATCCCCTGTGAGTGAAGATAGCCCAGAGCCGAGATTATCTCGGCGCCGTAAAACCTCGTTCTATCCTCGCCAAATACCCTCGAACGACTTAGATGAAAAAACAATTCACCGCCATTCACGTATTCCATGACAAAGCACAAACGATCGGCTGTTTGAAAGCTGTATTTAAGGGACTGTAAATATAATTAAAGAATGGTATTTATTAAAAATGAATTACTTGATTGATCAAAAATTATCAAATACTCGAGTATAGCGATATTTATAGTTCTTTTTTTGTATGTATTAAACGAGAGACCACTCACTATTAGAAACGGATGATTCGTAGTTCGAAGAACGCGATTTTCTGTAAGAGTATGAGCTACCTCGTCTTTTCGTATTATCACTTCTTTTCGCAAAATCTTAATTGCGTACAAGTGTCCAGTTGCTTTTTCTCGGCACAATATAACTTTACCAAATGTTCCTTTGCCAAGAACCTTCAAGAATTCGAAATTTTCCAGCGTCTGCGAGATAACAAGGAAAAAAAAAATATGTTTCTTATTTTCATTCCATAGTTCCCAATTTTTCCCTGAAAAGAGAGCTGGGCGAGAAATATTGAAATACGTACAACTTTCTTTTTTCCTGTACTTTTGCTGCTCGAAGTTCCCTGAACGCTAAATTTTGCAGAGAGCTCGTCGATGCTTCCATCACCATCGATATCACTGGAAACAACGCCTAGTGAGCTGCATGAGTCTGATCTACCACCAACTGCCGATTCCATGTCAATGTCCTCGGGCGACGAGGACATTTGCATTTGTGGTTGATGCTGCTGTTCCTCGCTCGCCAAACGATCCGCAACGTATCTAAAAAAAATATGGATACATATACACAAAATAATAGTGGTAAATTAGTAATTAAGGTGAAACAATAGGTATACCATGTGGTACATAAGTGTGAGAGAGATTGTTCTTTTTCGTTTCTATATTTTCTCCAAAACGGTTTGTATTTTGAGCAAAAGAAGAGCTTCTTTATTATTAGAATAGCTGGACAATGACGCTCCACGTTTTTTCGAAATCTTAATAGTTTCGGAGACAATAGGCAAATGGAACTTTTACCGGCAGAGCAATTGCTGTTTCACCTTAAGGAGTAATAGTACTAGAGTTCCTAGTATCAAAAATTAGTTACGAATGGTAATAATTATTTATTGGCTGATAATAGTAACTATTTATTATTAATAAATACCAATAGCCGTATTCGCAATCATAAATTGAGTGTTTCTTTATGTAAAAGCCTTAAACTCCAAGCTCATTCATCATTTAATGTAACTTGTAAGACTTCGCTATCATTTGAGTTTAAGCGGTAAGTCACAACTATGAATACGTGCCTTAGTAGTTACTGTTATTCCTATTATTAGCAATTACTCATAATTTTTTATTGATATTGATTAGCAATTGTAAGTACTACCTTGGCATCTGGTAAAAATATCTGTTTCATAATTGTACAAAAGTTTAATGAATCGAAAATCACCAGCCATATTCTGTACTCAATAGATTTTGTTTTCTCTTTTTAGTAATGACGAATGAAAAAAAAAAATTACATAAAAAATGTTTTCCATCTGTAATATATTAGGAGTATTGCTATAGACAACAAAAATATTTCGGGAATGCAAAAAATTGCTAAATTCTTTTCCTTAACGTGATGTGCTACAAGCTGGAGTTTGGGCAAGTGCGAGAGATATAGCGCGATCGGCGGTCATGGAGGAGCGAGAGAAACGCACCGAGAACAAGTAGCACATTACCTTAAGTAAAATATCTTAGCTAAAAAAATCAATTATTCAGTGTTAAACCTTATCGCTGCAACCCAATCTTCTCGTTCCTGCTCCGTCTCCACGTGAAACGTTCTCTCTATCACAGTTGTCCACTGCAAGCCTCGAATGACAAACGTGAAAGGCTTTGGCCTGTCGACAGACATTATTTGACACCCTCGGACTGTAAAATTATTCAATGGCTGAGCTGCAGCTGCCATTTGTTGATCCGGTTTAGCTTTGAAACCCACCAGTGTGCCGTCATCTCGTAGAACAAAATATCGAGATCGCCAATTCTTGATGTGCTCACCTAAAAAAATATTATTCAATGAAGAAAATGCTTCTTGGCTCAATGATACTTTTTTTTTTTACCTACTTTCCACAATCAATCAACGTACGATTTATCAATGTTTGTTTAGTCCAGCCTACAAGATTTCTAAGAGTCATCACCATTATAAATTTTTCACCAGAAAATATGAGTCCAGATCAAAGGACACGTTCATGTAGCCTCTCTAGGCTCCATGGACAGGGTCCATACCAATGAATAAATTTTAAGGTAATGTTCAACAGACTCAGTCGATAAAAAAGGCTTTTGGAGAATTTTTTTTTCGGGTTCTGGACATTATCGGGAAAAAATAAATTTCCATGGGATTTACAATTATCTTATATGCATCCAATAAGAATTTGAATTTGCTCAGAAACATTCAACACCCGAGAAAACAATTGTTCAGAAAATTTGCATCTGTCTCTCTCTCTCTCTCTCTCACAAACACACACACATGTCTATATGACATGATAATAAACAGAAATAAACGTAGGCTAGGACAAAAGTAATATAAAAACTCAGAAAATAATAATTGCAAAGGTTCAACATGGTTTTTAACGATAATAATGATTTTGGAGCAATAAATCACATCAGTGACAGAATTATTTTCTTTTGTCCCATAAATACCATAATTCTGAGAACTCTTTGGTTGAACTGTAGAAAAATAAATTTTATCCAATTTTCATGTCTTGCCGAAACGAATATCGAGAAAAATTTGATGGAAAATAATTTTAACTTTGTTTATACGATTATAAAGCGATTCGGAGCAGACGATATGATATTGTACGGAGTTTTACGCGGAAACACGTAATGTTTGATATATAACTGAACAAATATTTGGTTAAATACCGCGTTTTTGGAGCCAGCCCTCTTTGACGACACGCTGACTGGCGCCAGACGCCACGGCGCCCATCGCTGCATCCCCCATGACCCGTACCCCGACGTCGTCCTCAGGGTCAATTTTTTATGTATTATTTGATTCTTTCTGAAACACGTTTGTCCCTTTTTTTGTTTGTTATTCACTTCACTTGAGGAGTTCACGTTGAAATTCGCTCGTTGAACGCCGTTATTCAATGATTGAAAAAAAAAAAAAAAAAAATGAACGACGATGTTTTGTTGATTGCGCGACGAAATGCAATGACGAAATAAACAAGCAATAGTTTTCTCTACGCTCTTTTCCAACGTACAGCACACACACGGTTTCTATACGTCTCTTTTGTCTCGTACATACGCGGATATATGCAATTGGCACTGATGGCCATCAACTGGCGGTTACACTCGCGCGGCTTGTAATTATCAGCGCACGGAAACACGATCGGCAAACTTCATTTACGCCTCAAAAAGCCTATAAACGCATAAACGCGCACACACACACACACAGTTAAATGTTCTCTTGCGACGTGCTTGCGACCATTGAGACTCCAGTACACAGTACACCAAGTCGACGATCTTTGGCTTTGTATTAAAATCGTACAATGACGTGTTTGCTCCCTGGCAGCGCAGCTTACAATGAGATGGGTCATATTACCGTCATTTCTGACTCTCGTCAAATTACGATTGTTTATCATCGATAAAAATGCCGTAATTTTCTTACTTCATCAGAGCAACTTTAAAGAGATTAGAAACAAGATTAATCCAATTGCGAAATATTTAAATTTTCATTGATTTTAATAATGTGTAAAGACTCAGTGGGTAACAAAGGGAACGATGTGATAATTTGGTCTCCACGTGGTCTTTCAAAGTTCTCTCAACGACTACGAAACTGTAATACCGACAGAGTCAGTAGCGCCCCGGACATTGGTGGAAAAAGGTTTACATCTATTTACGCAAAATATTTTTATCGTATTTTATTTTTTGCATGTGTTTTATATTTCTCATTACATGAACAAAATTTATCGATGTATGCTTAACATATTTTTATGTTTTTCATCAATTGCAAGGTCACGTTGTTCGAACATGAATCGATTGCTCAGTTATCGGGAAATATTGCCAAAATTCCAATTCTGCGGAATTTTCTATGACAATAAGAAATGCACGCGCATAAGAAGATTAATACCGGCATCAAGACCTTTCATGTCGCGGCGAACGAGCGATAAATTGGAAACGACGCTCAAATCACGTGATATGATACCCAAAGATTTTGCACTTGTTTATAGAGGTGCAATTGATAATTACGTGCGTATCTGTCATTGGGGATGGATGACGTTCATGTCGCTGGGAACAGGATCACTGTATCGAGTTCTTCTCCAGGATACACCAATACAGTTCCCTATATACGTAACTGCAACATCAGTGATAGGATTGCACAATTATACCCAATTGATGACAATGTATGGGACATTTTTCATGATGATTTATGCAATGCGATTCATTAGCAAAAGATACGTCTTGAGAATGTATTACAATGCAGAAACTAATACTTATAGAGCTGTTAAAAATGGCATTTTCCCAACATACACTACCACACTAGATTTTAAAGCTGGCTCTCTCGAGAGAATAAAGCACACAAGTATTGTACCATGGTGGAATATACAATATAAATGTAATGGAACAAAAATTTTTCTATTTGATTATGGATTCAAAACAAGTGCCGATTATGATAGAATGTTCAGGGAATAATGTATTATAGAAAATATATATTTATTACAATGGAAAGAAAAATTGATGATTCCCATTATTCAGCTAAGGAAATCTGGCTATTTTGGTACTTGCAGGACACTTTGATTTTGTGCATTTTTTGTAAAAATTTAAATTCAGATGTTTGAATTTCATGTGGCTTTATTTTTTAAATGTTCGTGTTTCTTTAACCTTTTGCAATATTCATAGTTGCGGAACAAAAATTTTCTACACTGATGTGAGAATTGGCGCAAGGCTGTTTCATATTGAATTGAATGAGAATGGGAGAAATGCGGATTTGATAAAACTTTGTATATTTTCTTCGTTTTAATATGAGTATGTAAACATCCTCTTTATTGAATTCATAGACAATTTTCCGATTAATAGAATGAGCTTATTACAAGTTTTTTTTCTCATTGAAAAAATAAAATAAAATTTACCTTCTGGGGGATTGAAATAAATTAATTGATCTCTGTAAATTGATAATCATTTAAGTTCTATATGAATATTTATTTTACCAATTTTTACGTTAACTACAGATCGCAAGCACGACACAGTTCAGAATAGTCTTCAGTTGCACAAAAAACAACGGTGGATACTTCATTTTCCATACATCTTTCGTTTGTACCCTTTTGCATCTTGGGTGCCACCCTGGTGGACTTTTTCGTTTTTGACAAAACAATTTAATTAGATTGTGAGATTATGATTACTAAATATATTACGCTAAGCAGTAATTCGGTTGTATTTTTAACAGATCTTTGGTACATGCGAGCACATCCGTGCCCTGCTGAAAAAGCATCACCCCACTCCTTAAACAGACAAGCATTTTTCACTCACAATTCATGGGGTGAGTTGAAATAAAATCTATATTAAAAACTACAGACTGACACAGTAGACCACTCTCCTCCTCTTTTATAATAATTATTCTTTATTATCAAACACACAAATTAAACTGTACAAAATTTTTATCATTGATCATGGATGCACAATATATCAGGTATAAAATAATGTTGTTGCATCCATTTAAAATAAAATTTAATTACTTTCCAACGTATTTGCAAACAGCCTCGTAAGGCAATCTCTTGATGATTTTTTTCTCATTGATGAGTTCAACGTCCACGGAGAATTCGTCGATTCTCACTTTGGCCACGCATGCTCTCATACCCGCATGTTTACCCTGTATAATAAGGATTTCTTTGCCTATCGCTGGTATCACCGTTTCCAAGTGTTCCTGATCTAATTTTATAACATGATCCTCAACGTTGCTCGGCGTTTTGAGTTTTACCTTACCAACAAAGCCATTTTCCAGCACAGGACTCTGAACGATTCCTTTGGCTTTATAATATTTCTCACCAAGACTTTTTGTCATGACTTTGACAGTCAAACCATGGCGAAGCCATCCTTCCTTTTTCGACATACCCTCATCCTCGCTAAAACCTTTTTCCCCCTTACTCCTTTTTCTCAATGACGAAGCTTCATCCTCGTGACTTCGTTTGTTCCCATTTTCCTTTTTTGTCCATCTCGCTGCAACGTCAGAACTGAACGTTAATGGGCTATCTCGATCACCACATTCACTCTCTGTGCTTGACATTGGTTCCGTTTTAATTGTCATCAGTGATGAATTTGATCTTGCTGATAGTCCATTTGAGAGTATGGGTGTCGGTTTGGGCTTTAATTTAAGAGCTATTATGAGAGGTGCATCATCCTCTGACCTTGTCAAAGGTACTTTGAATTCTTCTGATGATTCATTTGTCTCCTGACGTCCGTTCACCACTTGCTTCTCGATAAAATCCATCATACGTTCTTCATCATCTTTGTCCATTTTCTGTTTTTTTGCTTTTTTCTCCTGCAGTGCCAGAGTTTCGGGATCTCTGTCAATGTACGTGACGAACCATCCTGAAAATAAATTAAATATATTAAATTATTACATCGATAACTTTTTGTTTCTGCTCCCTGTCGAGGGGCATGGAAATAATAAAAAACGATATATAAATTTTACGTTGAGGGATGCTGACCTTTTTCTGTTTCATCGACTACACACTTTCCTGATCGACCGAGCCACTTGACAAATGCTGTCAGGCTCAACCAAATGGTCGCATTCATATGAACGTGACCACGATCGGCAATATATTCCTGATAAACTCTATTGGCAGGTGTGCGCCTTGTGCCAAATTGTCTCTTTAATAAATTAATATAACCGTTTGAAAATTCCCGTGAAAATTCATCCATATATTTGTGTTGATTGTCAGCAAAGAGTAGCAACTGACGATGATGAGATTCTGACATTGTGTGACATTTGAAGCCATTTTCGTCGCGACACTGTTTCTCGCACATCTGACAGAACCATCGTAATTTTTGCAAACCCTTTGCTTTTATCTTATTCGCGATATATTTTGGAGTTCCGACCTCGTGTTTTCCCATTTTTTTAAAAATTTATATCGTTAGCCTCGATAAGACGACTTACGAGCAATTAAGTATATCATTGAGAGGTTAGGTTTGAGGCCAGGAAGAATTTTGTTACGTAGTTCTACTTATTACATTTTCTATTTTTACACGATTTTTTATAACGGATGATTAAGTTTTATATTAATTATGGTATTCGTTTATAATTACACAATTCAAGAAACTATACGTTCTCGCTTATTGTTTTGATAACTTTGTGTTGAAGGTTATGTCACAATTCCGAAAACGTCAAACAAGCCACCATGGTAGCTGTTTTCTCTCCTTCCTCTAAAGATCTTTTATATATTGTTCCAATCTTTCATACCGACCGAGGTGTATCGCACTGTTAGTTCACCATAAAAATAGCCGAAAGTCTAGAGGGCAGGGTAACCAACTCTCGCAATGTACATAAAAGGACTTTCGCTCCGGGCTCCTTTCAGTATATTACGTATTGCTCTCTTGATCACCTCGGTGGTGTGGTAACTTTTGTTGCGCAATTTATGCTACATTCATATGCTTACACGACGTATACATAAACATAAAAAGAAGTACGATACCAGCAAACGTAGCCGCACACCGGTTGTTACTATTGGTTACAAGGAACACCGGTCTCTCATTTTACCTGCTCGTGTTTCGATTTTCGTGCCGAATATCGGACGCGATAAGACTTAAATTGTGAAATGAGCGATGAGTGCTACGTTAAAAGGTCTCATGACATCTCAAATAACTAAAAAAATCATTATTGCGTAATTGTACTGCAACAATGCGCTGGTGTCGTGTATTATCTCTCGTTCAACTGATATATTGACGTTTCACGAATATAATCACGTTAAATCGCTAGTGATCACTAAAAATAAATAAATGACTGCCATTTTTTTTCACGTCACCATGTCAATACGTATATATATGTCTACGTCTTGTTCCTTGAGATCTACTACGTAATCATTGTGCGTAACATTGGCAATTGTCGTGTCTTGCACAGTCGCAGAACGTGCTGCTCTCGTGTGTTTTTTTCCTCTTTCTTTTTTTTTCTATTTACACTCTTCCGCTCACCGACATCAATGGTGTTGTGTGCGAATACACCAAGAGAGCTCCGAAATCGAGAAAAAAAGTGCTATGGGTGACTGTCGTGGGTCGTAGATTTTTATTTTTTTTTCACTGTATTTCGTTATTAGTTATTATCGTCCTTCATAAGTTCAACGATACTGACACAAACCCTAATTTATTCATACATACACACACACACACACAGCACACACACACACACACACACACATATATATATATATATATATATGAAAAAGGGAGGAATAAAAATGTCTCACGAATTGTGTAAATTTTCGTACGTAAGAAGAGCCTCAACGTCAATTACGAACGTTAGGACTAAGTGCGCGAAAATTGACGATGAATTGTGATCTTAGGTTTTCGTTTCGTTGATTTTTTTTTCTTTTTTTTTTTCTTTCTAATTCTCGTTTTCAAGACTCGCGCGTGAAATTCGAAAAAAATTGCCAATTTTATCAATCGTCATTGTTACTATCGCGATATTGTCGTCAAATTCGAATAGTGGTGTGACATAAGAAAAATAAAGTGGGGCGGGGAGTATAAATAGAAAATAGAGTTGAAAATTTCGTATTTGGTGGAATGGCAGTGGCCCTGAAGAAAAATCATTCACGCAGACGTCTGGCAGCGCTTACATTTCTTGCAAATATATCGCTGGATGGTAGTCATCGTGATACTAATTTGGCACTTTTGCCACGAAACGGGGTTATACACAAACGTACACAGAGCGAGGGTAATCCAGTTTATGAGGAGGCTGAAGAATCAGTTGAGGTTGATACATCGGCTGACGAAGCAATCGATGCTTTGCCAGATGAAAATACGACAATTGCTCGTACACCGGCAAATTTCGTACAAACGGTCAATCGTGTTATCGAGCATCATTCGATAAGCTCTGATTCAGATGGGATACTCACACCAGCCAAAGTCTCAGTTTTTCTCAATCAGGAGAGAAATCAAACAAGTTTTATGTCCACTGCGCACGGCAGCTTCAGAGAACGGTAATAGAGAGGGAGATTTTAGAAATAAATTTTTGCGTTTTTTCAGATGAGTTTGGATTGTTGTCTCCTTATTCTGTACAAATTACACGTACACGTTAATCCAAACTAAAACTAAAAGAGGAAACTTCAAGAAAGCTTGAGTAAGCTTTGAGAGTTAAAAAAAAAAACTAATGAGACTTTATGAGAATAATGCTTGAAAAGGTTCAGTACCTTTTTGAGATTTCAGAAATATGAGGATGGCCACGTTTTGTTGCTTTGAAATAGCTTGTTTGCTTGTCTCATTGTTCATTCGATACTAATTATTGAACAAAGGTCTGCAGTGCTTATCAATAGGCTTAACTATCGTCGTTCTTATAAGAGAAAAGAAACTTGGGATAGTTGCCCCAGTTATCATGATAGTTGTTTCTTTCTCTGTTAAATATAAATTATTTTGTTTTCTCTTTCATCGCATACGTTCAGTCTGTACATTCCTACCCTCTTCTCACTCATTCCCAACGTATCGTTGCTGGAAAAAATTATATTTTCCATAATTTTTTTTATCTCTTGTCTCCACTCTCAAAAAGCTTGAATGTTAATTTCGCCAAGCATATCAATGTACTAAGTTTTTAATTTTATTCTTAACAATTGTCAACACGCAATACTTACAAGATCATACACTGATTTAGTTGTTTATTATAGTTATAACGCAAGATTTTATAGCATGCTTTGCTTAGCATGCTTTGAATATCAATTATTATTTTTTATTGTGTCCGATTCTCAATAATTGTCAACTCAACACTCATAAAATAATGTACTCATTTTGTTGTTTATTATCATTATGATACATATATTTATATCCCGCCATTTCAAATAACGATACATCTCGTTTAATTTGCAACATTTAATGTAAATCACGTTCAAATCAGCAAATGATGTTGATAAGGAATCACGTTTAAATAATAACCATCGCAATGATCCCTGTGACTATTACAAAAAATTCTTATCTGAGATTACCGCGACAATGAGAATAATAAATAGCTCGTAATAATTCAAAAGTGGATGGTATTAAATTCCAATTATGTAACATGATAAAAGATTAACACTCACTAATCAACAAGATAGAAAAATCACTAAATTGTTCTCTATAATAAGATAAAAGAAAAATAAAAAGTTTTTCATTTAAAAGCAAGGCCATTTTTGTTCTGAAACAATCACTATTGTCATTATAAACTTCGAGAGCATCAAAGGCGCTCGAAGATTTTAAACTTAAGTTCTGGAAACATTGTCGATTAAGCGCCCGAGATTATATGTTTATTTTATGATGTTTAGGTGTACTTTGATCGCTGTTATGTAACAAAACTAATCTTTTATTATTTTTTCCCCATCAAACTTAAATCATAAGTGAGAAACTATTCTGAAATATTTTTCTTCATTTATCGTTTTTTTTTCTCCACCTCACACTGAATGTTAGTTCATGTATTTATTTATACCGTGCGATTTTTTTATCATATTATTTACATCCATTGTAATGTTCAAATACATGCTCAATATAATTTTGGTAATTCAAATATACGGAATTATTTATCTATTTTGTGGATTTTTTTTTTTTTTTAGCTACATCGTAATTAGAAATTAAGTTTTCGTTTTAAATGCTGGATTAATTGTTTTATCGAGATATGCGTGGGAGCTATCTCGGTAAATGCAAGAGGCCTTGCTGCCGATTATCTATTTAGAGCATGTTTGATTATTTTTCAAGATTTCATTATCAGCAACTGTTGATCACGTGCCGTGTGTACGATTTAAAATCCTAAGAAGATTTACACAAATAGAATTCTACTTGCGATTGTTCTACTGAAGAAGCGTGAATTACCAACGCTGATAATATGTTGAAACAAATAAAAATAAATAAAAAATACTAATTTATTGACAATGTCATTCCTACACGTGCGATATGGTACGAGTAAACTAGTGATTCACGACTTGCAGGGTTACATCGGGAAATTGTCCGGGTGCCACTAATGCCTTATGTGTCTCGTCGTGCAAGCTGCCAGATATCTAATTATACTAACTGGATTATTACGGGCTTGGGTGATACGTTATATATCATTCATCAGAGCATGTTCTGTGTTTGGCTCGTTTGACGAATGATTATAGTTTTTTTTCTTTTTTTTTTTAACTTTTCAAGCAATCTCAGTCATTGGGTGAATGACAAATACGAATTTTATAAGATCAATTAAATTCCAGCGTACAAAGCCTACGAATTTAGTATAAAAAACAGATCATAGAGAATGGGGATAAACTAAAATTTTGTATGCACGAAAATTGGACAAGGGCCATAAGCCATTTTAAAGACGATGTAAAGAAAAATAGTAAAACTTATCGATAAAGTCTAGTGACAATCTAATCTAGTAAAGATTACTTTATGGTACTTAATGTACTTACGCACTTTGGGTTTGGTACTGTATATTTGCCTCGACCATTCAAATAGGAGAATTTCTGAGCTTCATATCAAACCTAGCCAATAGTTTCTATTAATGATTAATATTCTTCGTTTAATTAGTCATTCAATAGAACCGACTTTATTCGCTGCATAAATCGCGATACATTTTTATTTGTTTCTGTTTACCATGAAATACGTCAAGAATACTTGCAATAAAAGTATATTACTTAAGCTTCATTCTTCTATCTCGATTCAATGGATAAGCTCAAAATTCAATTCCTCTTTGATATTTTCATCGTCGAAAAAAAAATTCTAATTACGATCAACTTCTAGAACGCCATCTTTGTTTTTGTTCAATTATTATTTTAATTGTTCTAGTCGACTACGTTTGATCAGAAATTATGGATGTTATTATTTTTATAAATCATATTTTATAATAATAAATAAAATATATAAATTATATTTTTCTAAATGGGTTGAACTCACTGGCAAATAAATCATTAAGGGTCAGTCTCAGTGAATGAACCCCCGTGTTAAAATTATTATATATAAGATATACTTATTGTTAGCGTTCAAGTGTTTATTCACTGGAGCCCGTTCATTAATTGATAAAATTACCCCATATTGATTTGTAAGATATAGAAAAATTATTTATGTAAATTCCGAAAATGTTGTTTCTTCATCCATTCGGTTGGTGGGGACAATCTTCCAATGAGCTACGAGTTTATAGTGTTTTAAAAATGTTCTCGTGCTTTTTTTCAAATTTCTATTATCATACGAAATATTTATTTTCTTTTTTGTTTGATAAATGATCAGTACTGGAACTGCCGGAAGTGAGTATTCTCTGCCAGAAAGGCGAGTCGGCGGATCGTTGCACTACAAAAAACGTATCGTACATCAAACATCGACCCTCTCGGAAGACATAAAGCATCATTACAACAGTAGTAACGAGAGTATTGGTTCGATACGTTCAAAGTCAATATCGCAAACATCAAGGCCGAAGATCAAAGGACTGAACAACGTTCAAACTGGTGCATCGAGCACAGTTATAATACCGGAAGTAACGAGGGAGTTGCGTATGATGCAGCGTCCTGTTAATGGACACAGATTTGGCGATGACAGACTCGTACTCGTTTCGGCAAAGAGAGTACCATTTCTTGTTTTTTCGGCACTTCCTTATTCCAAAGGACAACGAACCAGTTGGTAAGAAATTTGAATTTTCTCAAATGTACAATTTATACAACTATGAAACAATCCAGATCATTTTAGCCCCTCAAAAAATCAGTCTATACCTAAAAACGAATGTATTGTAAGGAATAACATTGCGTTCATTTGATAAAATTATGCTATACTGACTCACGAGTGCGATAATAAAACCAAATCGGTTGAGATTTAAATACTCAATATGGCATCGAATAAATATATAATGTAACCGAGCCCGATAAGCGTAAACGATACGCTATTGCACAAAGAAATTCTTGTGGGCCATGTGTGAGGCCCACGATCATGCAACATTGACGAATATCCAGTCAAGGAACTAGATTGTTCCATTTTGTTTGTTTTTTGAATATTTGATTTTCAAAGGAGGTTTATGGAAATGTTTTGAGTGGCCCAAGTGATCGAGATTGTTCTACAGACGTTATAGATCTTAAAACCATTCAGGGCAATCACTCACAAAAAAGAAAAACAGCAGCGATCGCTCTTTATCATATCGAGTTTCATACAAGAAAGTAACAAATTTGTGAAATTCGTTTTCTTTTACAAACATTTCCTTGTTATTATTATTAGCGGCCAAAGTACTACGGGTAGTACACCTGTCTTCAGACACTATGCAGTATCTAATCCAATACTACGAAGGTATCGAACAATATTCGACATCTATAGGATAGAGCTTTGTATTATATTCTTTTTGTTTGTGCACTGACAGCTTTCGTATTGCGTCACATTTTATACGATTTTTTTAGTTTTTTTTTTTTTTTAGAAGATACAAAAAGTTGGACTTAATATTTCAAATACTCGTCATTACATTGAGACTCTAGAGATTTTCGTGTATGTCGTTGAATTTAACGATCAATCAGATATCGTAATTTAAAGTCTGAAAAAAAATGGAAAAAAAAAAACAAAGTTTACATGCAATATTGTCCAACTCTGTCGACCGATTTAATAGTAACGATGTAATGAACGAAATTGAGAACTGAGTGATGATGATTTATTCTATTTCAGGTCCGAATTACGCAGAGATACTGGACGAAGACGAAACACTTCGGGACCTCGGCCACTTTCAGCCATAAATGACAATTTAGATCCATTCGGATTGTTGGGTATCGAACGAGCCAAAGATGGGCAGGTAATTTATTAAGCGAACATAACGAATTGTTTTTTTTTTTTTTTCTTTCCAATTTATTATGAAACTTTATTGCGCCAACTCTACTGATTTTAGGAAATCTCTTACGGTCAGCTTCTTGTGCCATCGAGACAATTTCAAAAGGACCGGAAGTTGCACATGAGCGACAGTGAGGCGATAGAACTTATGCATGTAGTACCTAACAAACATCACGTGGTATCAAGGTACAATCTAGGGTTTTTTTTTTCATATATCTACGTTTTACGTTTGAAATGTATAAAAAAAAAAACAAATCATGAGGAAAAAAATAATGCAAAACTAAAAGTAATTTAACTGCACAAGAAATATTTTCCCGCATGTCTTGTATTAGAGAACAAGTTTTTCAATACATTCTGCCAATTTCATTGATTCGTGTAACAGACCAGGCCGTTAGCACCGTCCCAATATCATTTGTCGAAAAAAAAGTACGCACAATAATAGAATTATTGCATATCCATCTCATTGAATCATCGGAGAAATGCCAATCGTGAAACGTTTTATTTTTTTTAATTCATTTTTTGAAAATGAGATTTTGCTCCCTGTGTCGAATTTTTATCATACGTAAGCTCATATGTTCGTCCACGAATTTACCAGCAAACGTTTTTGTGTACTTTTTTTTTATAACAGAAGTTGTGTGAATCGTCTTTTTTGCAGGACGAAAACTATAACGTGGAATACGGACCATACTAAGTGGTAACAAAATTGTAATATTGACAATCAGAATGCAAAGTGTAGTAAAGTGTGGTAGAATATATATACTATATTGGTTGGGAAATTCGCATGATAAATAAAATTTTCTCTTGAGTCAATTTATCGAACATTTATTGGGGTTTATTTATTAAATCATAATTGCAATTTAACGAAACATGAAATTATAGTGGCTGTTCCGTTGTGAAAAATAAAATCTCTTCATTTGCCATTTTGTATCATTTGCATTGAATCATCCGATAGGATATAAAATATCATGAAAAACGTCTTTACCCTTTATAGCTCCATTTTAGCTCTATCAATATTTTGAGGGTCTATCTTAACTGTAAACGTTTTTTTTTTCAATTGTGACCGATTTACCTGCATGTACTCTCGAAGCTTCTTTAATGAAGAAGTTACTCGTAAAAAACGCAATTAAATTTATAAAATTACAAATGGTGATTTTCAATGGATTAACAATTTGATTAACTATCGCTATCGTAATCGCTTTCGAATTATGCATCTCGTTGTAATTGCACTGCAAGTACATTTATATATATATATATATTGTGTCGGTAAAACGTAATTATTTAATTGTGACGAGCTGACGCTTCATGTGCCTCAATCGCGTAGGATAAATTTAAAAGTGGAAGAATGAAAGGATGAATTAACGCAGTCAGAGAATTTGGGAGAATTTATTTTTTTTTGTTTTTTTTTCAATTGATAATTCAATTTCAGGTGCTTATCTTACGACACGGCTACGCACAGGCCTCAACATGTGGCTCCTGAATCACCATCATTGTCACTTGTGACTGAAGGAAAATGTTGGTTGCTTCATTATTTAAAAAAAAAAAAAAAATTTTTTTATAGAAATGAATATTTACAGCATTTATTGTGATTGAAAATTGTTTGCTCTCAGCCTTTGATTGGGATGATCAGTGTCTGCAGTACAATCCTAATTTGCTGGATGATCCGGAACTCATTGCTGGCAAACATCGTACCCTGCTCACATTTACATCATACATGGTACTTGTATTTTCTTTTATCAAATTTCTCAGTGATTGATCGTTGTAGAATTTTTTTCAGTTTTCGAGAAAATTACCAGCGAATTTTATGATTCGTGTGACGAAAAAATTATTTGAAAAATGGACTTTATTCATCTTTTAATTTAGGCGTCGGTGATCGATTACGTTCGACCATCGGACCTGAAAAAAGAATTGAACGATAAATTCAAGGAAAAATTTCCTCATATTCAACTGACACTGAGTAAATTGCGAAGGTGAGTCCAAAAATATAGCATCGACTTTTGTATTATTTTTTTTTTTTTTTTTTACACAACTGGAAAGCAAAACCATAATTAATTTTTATATATTGTCCAGTTTGAAACGAGAAATGCGAAAAATCGCCAAAATGGAATATGGGATCGATCTGTTGACCGTCGCAATGGCATATGTATATTTCGAGAAGCTTATATTGCGCAACGTCGTGACGAAACAAACGCGAAAATTATGTGCTGGTGCTTGCTTGCTACTGGCAGCCAAGCTCAATGACGTTAAGGGTGATATACTCAAATCACTTATCGAGGTGAGTATTGTTCTCATGCGAGTAGGAAATGAATCAACGAGGGTCACAATGGTCAACATTAGGACCATGATAATTTTTTTTTTTCACATATTGTAAAAAGTGATTGAGTAAATTATTTGTTTACCGAAAAATTGATTATTTTAATTGCCTGAAATTGCACATATTCCTCCATGCGAGCAATAATTTTAACATTTGTTGAACGTTGAAGACGAAAAATGTATGTTTATGGAGAAAAGATTTTTCAAACAATCACAATATTGAATTCTAGCTGTTAGATTTTTTAGGATTTTTTAGTCTAAGAAGCGATTATGCGATCATATGAAAGTTCTTCCCTTGATAATTTTTTCTATTGCAGAGAACCGAAAGTGTATTTCGTCTAAATCGCAAGGATCTCATAACGTCTGAGTTTGCAGTTCTCGTAGCTCTGGAATTTGGTCTCCATCTACCGACTTGGGAGACATTTCCTCATTATCAGCGTCTCATTTACGAGTCTTGACGTTCCGTTGCTCCGTTGCTTTTGCACAGAAGTAGAACGCTCTCTTCTTAGGAAAAATAAATGAAAAACAAAAAAGCCTTCGGCTCTTGAATTTTTCGTTATATAGGAAACAAACAAAAAAAAGATCGAAATTTACACAGAAGGAAGCAATAAAAATTATCATACTTGTTTGGGATCGCGAGGAATTAAAATTTGCGAGAAGAAAAAAAGCTTGAGAGCATTATCGATCGTGAGTAGCGAAACAAAAAAAGGAAACTCGGGTATAATACAATTTTAACTCGATCAAAGATAATTGATACGAAAAAGCCGAGATACTCAATGAGAGGAATGTGTGACTTTGATACGAACAAATGAGGGATGATCGTGTGATTCAACATTTCGTTTGTATTTAAACGAGACAAAAAGATGTTTGGGCTGGTATCCCAGACGAGAGAAAAAAAAAAGATGAACCTATGAATAATTCGAGACCCCGAAAACTGATGAAATTTCGAATTATCTTGACGACGTATTATAATTAGAGAATCGTGAGAAACGTACTCGTATTTAATGTATCATGTGCTGATCTCAAAGAGAAAATATGTTCCCAACCCACACTGATATAATATCAGATTTGTGTCCTCTTTCTGGTAATTTACATAGCAAACTTTACCCAGAGTAATGCGATCGATGTTATTCATTGCGCGAAAATCGAATATATATTAATTATGTTTTCTTTACAAAATATTTTTTCAAATATTTTATTTTCGCTGAGTAAGCGTTTGCATTATTTCGATAATGAATTTTTATCACAAAGCAATATACGTATTTTCATTACGAAAAAAAAAAAAACAAACTACACAAAATATGAGAAAGAAAAATTAATTTGTCACAGGATCTGTTGGAAAATTTGACGAATTCCTACGTAATTGTCATCAATAATTGATATCCAAAAAATCTTATATTCGTTATGATATTCCGTTCGTTGAACGGATTTTTCTCTATGTATGGTTTCTCTTTTTCATGCTCAATTACGTTAATTTCCCTCGTTTCATCGTTAATTGCTCAATTTTGTTCTATCTAATGGTCAATTTTCGTTGACCCTCAAGCTTGACGAATAATCCCTCGTGATTATTTAACATGGATAGTGAGAAGCGAAGAATAGAGAAAAAAAATCGCTGAACCAAAATAAAGCTGTGCATGAAACAGCGACGCCTTCACCACATATCTTCGCTGAAGCTTTTATCATTGGAATAATCTGTTAGTACTTTCGCAAGATCGCTAATTTCGTCAACATTGTAAAAGAAATCTTTTTATGAAATATTAACGTATCCAATTGAGGATTATTTACGTATACAGTCCCAACGGAAAGTTGGATTTTATGAGTATTTGAGTACATTGCAGTAAGATATAAATTAAAAAAAAAAAATCAACCAAATTGAAAATATCATTCTTGAATTACAACAAATTAAGTTTCGATTTTCGGAGAAGAAATTTGACTTTCAACAATTGACCTATTAATAATAACGACAATTTTATTTTTAATGTTTGTATCCAAAGAGGTCGGTGATTAAAATTCATAAAAATGAAAAATACATTTTCACAATATTTAATTGAGAAACAATTTTTTTTAAACGGTTTTATTAATAACCTTTTAGCATCATCAGTATCGAAACTCGGTAGTCTAGGTATTTTCAATATAGTTCTTTTTTTTCCATTTTTTATCTCATTGGGATTCACATAAATTCGCATTGATTTTTACTTTTTGATGAAAATGTACAACGCTAAACATTCTTAATGAATTTGCCCGACATATTTGCGCTGTATGTGAGATGAATAAGCTGGAGTTCGAAGTGTACCACGGGTAGAGACGGATGATGATGGGTACACGTGATGAATGTAGTCAATAAATGTAATTTTTGTGCATTCAGCATAAGAGACTGAATTATCCGAAAATTGTTGGATTTTATGGGCGACAAGAGAGAATGATGCATTTTTGTAAATTTATTATCGTCTCTTTTACATCGATAGGTCCCAACAATGCTGGGAAATTATTTCGAAAAATTCGATTGCCAGTTGTAAAAAAAAGAAATGTACAAAAAGAAAATTTGTTGAACTTGAAAATGTAATTTGTATTTTTTTTTCTTCATTTGGAACGATATATTCTTGTACATATAGATTGAATTGAGAACGCACAGAGTTTATCAGCAAACCTGATGCCCGAGAGCGGCTTAAAATTAAATTGTCGATTATTCGTAAGTGAATTTTATTGCGTTGGAAAAAAGAAAAACGTTACACTGATAAATTCGACTTTACAGTAAGAATACGCATTAATTGCAGTACAAAGATTTAATATTCTCGAATCTCTTTTTATGTCCTATAATATTTTTTGTTTTTTTTTTTAATTTTTTGCAAGTGTGAAGTGTAAAGGAGCCGTATACGATTGCCGAGAAGTTTGCATAAAAATGAAATTTTTACATTTTATTCAGAAACTTGCTTGAGAGATTGACTTTTAAAGAGTTACGACTTTTAAAGCCGAGCGAGTACAAAAATGGCAATGGGTTATATAAATATATTGGTCTTGAGTATGCATTTAAAAGAAAAAAAAAATCATTCTAGTCCGTTAACGTTTTCTTTTTTTTTTTTCTTTTTTCGAACCGACCATTGATCAAACGAACAATGTGATCCTCGATTAAATCTTTATAGCGTCTATATATTCTATGAAATTTACACGTTACTAGCATACATTCTAGTATTTAATCTGTATATTGGAGATATTGTACTTGTAAAAAAAAAAAAAAATCATGTAGAATATCTCGGTACAAAAAAAAAAAAAAAAAAAAAAAAAAACTTGGGCAGTGAACCAATAAATAGCATTTAAACATGAAATTATCGTTTCGTAACGAGTTTTTTCCGCAATTTCGTGGATTTACTTCTGGCTGATAGGCGAACGCTTGAGCGTCTTGTCTCGTGATCATTTGTACTCAGGACGATCGAGAAGCTTTCCTCGACTTCGGCCTCCTCCATACTCGCTACATGTTCCATTTTTCTCTTGAGGACCACTTGTTTCCCGGCTTTGACGAATATTTCGAAAAACTCGAGAAACGTCAGCTGGAAAAAAAAAATAATATTACCGATTTTTGAAATTTCTATCAAGATTATCTGGCTTGTAATTTTTTCATTTGGACATTTTGTTTGTTTGAATTATTGATTACCTGGTATTCCATATCGACGATCACGCTAGTCTCTGGATCTTTTATCAATGGACATATATCGCTCATAATTTGAATAAATTCTTTGATCCCCAATTCGCGAAAAATGAACAATGAATGGCCTAAAAGTATTTTTAATTTATTAGTAAATAAATAATATTTGGTCATCTTGTGTGTATAGAAGTATTTTTTTTTCTACTTGACGAATCGTCCCATTTATTTGGAGCAAGAGAAGGCTCTGGATCAATCAGAGGCTTATCACGAATCGAAAGATAACTGAGTTTTTCTCCCACTGTGACAGCATTTCTGCCCTCCAGGATAAATTTTGGATTTGTAGTTGCCATCGAATGGGACTCGGACGATACTTGACGATGAGATATATCTATATTAATCATGCAAATAAATAGTCTTGCAATAATTTAATTAGCATGATAAAAAAAATAAAACGATTATTTCGAATTATTGATAATTTTTGCAGGAATTCTACAATTTAAATTCTATGCACACCACGTATTTGAAAAATTGATTTTAACAGTTGTCTCGCTGAGTGAGATTTTCCAACAGTCTCGTACAACTGATAAACCGAATACAGAGGTACAAGATCTCGTTCTGGTCCACACAAAAATCCTTAAAAAAAATATATATAGAAATTATGAAAATTATTATATTCTTCGTTGTGAATGAATTTTTTTTTTAAATTAATTAATAGCTCTCCTAACCGGTGGATTTTCCAACATTGGGATAAACATCATTGACCAAAAATTTTTCAAGACCATTTGCTAATTTTCCACGAAATCCTGTCGTTTCTTTATCGCCATTTTTCGCATAAACCTGCCACGATACCTCGAGGAGAGCATGAATCAGTTGCCAAATCTCGATTTTTTCAAAAGGACATGGCGAATTTGTCATCAGCGTAGATTGATTTTGAGCTTTGCATAAAGTCTCAATTAATCCAATAATATTATATTAAATTAATTAAGTTAATTATAGATATTGAATTAATGAAAATTAGTTGTTGATACTCGATAATTAAAATTTACTTTTTTAAATAAATAATTAATTAATCAGACTGAATGGTAAAAATTTATGGGCAGGTCACTATTTTTTCATTCGATATAATATTTCAAATATTTCAAATATTATCGCGTAACATAGAAATCAGTAAACGAAAAAAAAAAAAAAAACATGTAAACCAACCGAGAAATTTGTCAATCTCTACGAGGCTCATAGCTTTCTCATGAATTCCACAATCTCGCCACAATTGCCAGAGTGAGAGTCTGCACATCGAGAGTCTCCATTTTGGCGATACATTACAAAATATTTTCGAATAAATGTCATAAACGTTGCGAATACGAGGCATGTGCCGAACTATGCAATTGTAAGTCCAATGCTCCTCTTCTTTCGAATCCGAGGGTATTTTTGAGATTGACAATTCTCCCATATCCGGTTGAACGATAAAGCTTTCCTGAGATGGGGCGAGGCTCGATGTGGCTTCATTTGAAGCTCCAATCGATTTCGATACCTTTGATTGAAAATTCTCGTTATCGTGTACAGATTGAACGCTGAATTGTTCAAGGCAACAGCAAGATTCATTCTCGCAATCTCGACATTTTCCAGAAGTCAGAGACACGAGTGAGGCTGAAAAATCGGTATTTTTATTTATTTGGAGACGATTTACGTAATAACGAAGCGATATGAATTGTTCCGGTTGTAAAATTTTCGTTACTCGTGCTTTCGTCATTTTACCAGGCTTCTCGATAAATCTAAAAATAGCAAAAAAATAAATAGATTTTCTTTTAAAATTACACTGACAAAGATTTTAGGGGAGTAAAAATATCGGGAGTTTTATTTTATTTACTTTTTTTTATTCATTTCTTTCGTATTATTATTTTTTTCCTCTTCATTATTCTGCGAATGATTTTTCATTAATGAAATCGGAAGTAGTACATCATTCTCAAATAACGGGTTACCCTCCGTTATTTCACCATTATTTCCTATGTTTAAATAACATATTTCACATCTTTGGTGTCATTAGATAATTATAATTAACGAAAGGTCAAACTTTACCGAGTATCGAGCCGGTGCCGTGTTTTTTATTTTTTCGCCATTCTCCCCAATATTTTGCACCCCCGATCGAATTAAGAGTCATTTGGCCTAAATTAATTCATATCGTTTAATTGCCTACTCATTGATCGATCGATCGATCGATCGATCGATATATATATATTTTTATTATTTTATACCTTTTCCATTACGAGTGCCCGCTTCCCATTCGCCCACGTAACAAATCTCCGTTGGCCAGCTGAGGGTATTATTTAAAAAACCATTCCACGTGTATTCGCCATAACTGTAAAAAAAAGCTACATCGTTTAATTAATTGTAAAAAAACATTAAAAAAAATTGAAATTAAAGATTGTCATTCTGTGGGTAAATTAGAAATTTAAGTATAATAACTGATCTCTGACTCTTGTAACAGTTTTATATTTTTTTTCTTGTGCATTATTTGTTCCAATAAAAATATGCATACCCGTCCATTTCCCCATTTTTCCATTCACCACGATAGACATCGCCGTTTGACCATGTCATTGTTCCAATTCCATGGCGAAGACCATTTTTCCAATCCCCAGCATAGCGTGAACCGCTCGCATAAATACGATTTCCCAAACCCTCTCGTTTGCTCATTTTCCAGTCACCCTCGTAAGACTCATTGTTCTCAATGCGACAATAACTTTGTTAATAATATTCACAATTAATAACGTAATAAATTCTTTGTTCAATAACAATACAAACAGTATTAATTATTCATAATTTTATGATTTTAATCTAATTACTTTAATGAATTTTAAAAAGTCTTTATTAATATTCAAATAAAATGATTCGCGGTTAACTTTTTTTATCCTAATCGGTGATAAAACGAACCCCTTGCCATGCTTGTGACCTTTGTGCCATTGACCGATGTACAAGAGATTATAGTTTTTGTCGACCATCGTCCCTTTTCCATGGCGATAACCATCCTGAAAATCACCCTCGTACCATCCGGTATCCTGCCACTCAAGTAGCCCTTTTCCTTTAATTTTATTATCCTCGAAATCGCCCTGTTTCGTTATTGACAAAAAAATAAATGAAAAAAAGGTATTCTCAATTTAGCGAATTATTTTAAGAGAATTATTTTTGTGTGGAATCAAGTTTGCTGGAATTTTAAGACATTTATTTCGATCAATTGCAAAGCCCTACTTCAGTTAGTTAATTCAATTTGTTTAATACTCTTTAATCGAAATAAACTTCCGCTTTAAAATCAATATATATATATATATATATATATATATATATATATATAGATATAGTTTGCGTGAATGTGCTCATGCATACTTATATATTTACTTTATACTGCGATCCGTTACGCCAACGATAAAATCCTTGACCTTCCATTTTTCCTCTGCTTATACGTCCGGTGTAACAATTATCATTGATAAAAGTTATTTCTGCCTCTTCATCGGGCACGTATAACTTCCAATCCACATTATGTGATTTATCACGATCAATCGATGCTTTCCCATATTTTTCAAACGTTTCATCCACTGTTTCCTCTCCGTCATTTTTCCTCAAAGATTCCTCGAACGATTTTTTTTTCCCGATTAGGTTCTCTCGTAAATACGTCCCATCCCATCTTTATTCAATATTCTTTGTTAATAATATGATAATTTTGAGTTTATTGTTAAATTTATGTCGGTTCATCGTAATTATGTTTATGGATTTTAATTAATAAATAGCAGTAATTTTCAAATGTTAATATTATTATTATTGTAAACATTATTTATTACTTTTTTACAAAATTGTTGAAGAGATCATTGTATAACAGATACACGTATTCCTGTTCCAAGCTATATTTTCGACGTTCGTTCGCAAGAATATTCTGAAATGGAAGTTCTTCTTCATCTTCTTGTTCCTCGATGATATCTTCTTCAGGCCTCGACCATTCCTCTTCCTCTTCTTCCTCAGCCCGTCTAGCAGCCAATTTCGCTTCATGTTTCTCACATCTCGCATCCTCGTTCAATTCATTTACCCTCGTAATTCGTCTGAGCATAACGCAATTATTACAATTGAAATATTATGAGAAAAAAGGTTCTGTTGCACGATATTTCCATGACGGCCAGCTGTCAATTGTCAAATCGTCAAGAAATAAAATTAATACCAGCAAAATAAAAGTTGCTTGCAAATCAATTTTATTTCTCATGATATTTTTTGAATTATCCACATAAATATTTGGAAATAATTGTAACGTATTAATTTAATTTCAAGATGACTCGGTGCGTAAAAACCAACGTAAGAATAATTTGATTTTCTTTGAAAAAAAATAATAAAAAAAATACGGAATACAGTAATGCATTAAATATTATTTGCGAGCTTTATTTATTTAATTCCAGTCAGTTTTTCTACCCTGCGAGGACGAAGGAAAGAAATATAAATCCATCGTAATAAATGGTCCTCCTTCTTACAATAACCCAAACGTCAAGATTCACAATTGGTCTGTCATAATTAACATAAAAATTTAATCAATCATTTTACTCATCCCGAATCATACTTCAGGCAATTACACTCTCTGACCGAACCACGTGACAATAAGACTGGAAATTTTCGCTTTTCGACTTATAAACGTCTCGGCATGGATGATGAACCGATCGGAATATCTGTAACACGTGCTATGACCGAACAAATTCATACCAAAGGCAGTTGCGTCGAGGAATATCGATATCGAAGCTTGCTCAATTTTTATTCTTTTCCCATCACAGAGTATGCTAAAATTACATTTATATATTTTTTCTACAATATATAAATACTAAATGTCAATGACCAATTAATTAATTGGGTCAGGGCAACTATCATTACTGTAGCAATGAAAGTGGGCCTAAAAAATTTGAATACTCAAATAAAGTATGGAAAATAATGTTGATAAATGGACTGATAATACGACGTGTTATTCAAGGACAGATGAGCATAATAAAGCTTTGGAATTGACCGATTTTAAGCTTCCGAAGCCCACTGAACCGACTGATTATCGAACCACTCTGAAAAACGATTACCCATCGCATTTTCCGATAAGCTCATCGCGCGAACGATCCTCCCCTGTACCGGAAATACCTTGGCTCATGTATCGACGAACTCTCAGTCACAATAGTCTCGATTTCGAACGGCGACCCGGTATAAGCAAATTTATCGACGATAACATGGAAATTCAAAATTGTTCAGCAGTTTCAAAAATGGCAAGATAGTGTCTTACGATCTGACGCCCAAGAAATATATCGAGTTGGGAAAATTTGACGAGGCAACGATGATGAGAATGATGAAAAATTTATAAAAATTAATGAATGCATCAATTCATAAAAACGCCAAAAATTTCGTCTCATTTCTATATATATGTATATTTTTTTTAAATCCATTATATGTGTAAAATATGTGGGATAGTTAACTAATTTTGGGAATCATTTTTCACCAAATTTTTTATATTTATATATATATTTTCGGATTTATTATCATACTGTGAGAATGGCTGGCGATTAAAATAATTTTGTGGGTTTTCTTGGGTCTTTTTTTATAATGGCGATAATTAGAGTAATCCGGCAATAGTTCGGCGATTAAAAGTATCGTCTCTCACTACTCGTGGTTACGTCCAAATCGCATGTGTCCGTAGTCGTCGAAACGATCGCGTTTGCCGAATCTCATGTGTCCATAGTCATCGAAGAGCTGACGTTTGTTCAGTTCCACAGAATCCTCATCCTCAGTGATGAAATCTTCGCCAGGATAACTGTGTATAACGATATAAAAATTTGTCATTTGTATTGATCGATATATTGATATTTTGTATAGTGTCATGAAGGAATTTAATTATTCGAAAAAAATAATACTCAATTAATTTTAATTTGCAGATTTAAGTATCCTTCCAAAATGTAGAACTTTTCAGTGAAACTATTATATATGTACGTTAATCATCCTCAAGAAATTATTTTTTGTCCTACAATGATGGAGCTTTTTTTTAAAATTATTTGAACTTAGTAGAACTAGTAGAATTAGTAGAACTTTTCGGTGAAACTATTATACATGTACGTTAATCATCCTTAAGAAATTATTTTTTGTCCTACAATGATGGAGCTTTTTTTAAAAATTATTTGAATTTAGTAGAACTAGTAGAATTAGTAGAACTTTTCGGTGAAACTATTATACATGTACGTTAATCATCCTTAAGAAATTATTTTTTCTCCTACAATGATGGAGCTTTTTTTTTTTAATTATTTGAAAGCATAAAAGAATCATACCCGCGAGATGGTAAACGATTTCGGAATCTTCGATGAACGTTGGGAGCTACCTCGGAAACTGCATCAGATAGTGCACAAAATAGCCCGATGAGAGCCACGAGGCAGACGAAAAGATTCGACAATACCCTCATTCTGTTTCTTCGGATATGTTCGTTGAGGCTAAAAAAAAGCTCAGTTGGTGCTTCGGACTATGAAAAAAAAAAAACAAAAATAGAATAATTATTTAGAATTTTTTCATTCACTACAATAACAATTTTTTTTTTAAATATTTCGTCCGATAGATGAGAAATAATGTTTTTTTTTTTTAATGTTCTTACCTGTGATGTTTCACGAATGACGGATGCTGGATAAGTGCGATGATCGTGGTGGCTACCACCGACTTTTATATACTCCATCCTACCAAACTCCCCTGAGGGAATCCACCGTAGTCTCGTGAATTTTAATTCACGTTGTCAAAGCTCCGAGATAAACAATTTTCTCGTCCTTAGACGGCCTTAAAACTACCCCTCACGTTCACTCAATATTCACCACCGCATTTTCTTATGATTGGCAGGTAACGTAACTGCGTTAGTCCCGTACAAGAGAGCAATTTTTCTTTTACCTCTCTCGTTCCTCCCGCACTAGCCATCGGGTCCAATCGAGACTGGCACTCTCGGGATTGTTGCAATTCTGGAATCTCTTTGAAATGTGTGGGAAGTACTGTTGATCTGAGAATTACTCGTTGCTATTTTTTTTTTTTTTCTCCAATGCAATAGTGAAAGCGAATTAACTGGGAAAATAAGAACGTTTCGATAATCGAGTGCATAATAAAAATGACTTGCAGAAAAGTTCAAGGGTCGCGGGTTTTTTAAATGATAAAATGGAAACTGTGAGTTACTATTTTTTTTCACGAAATATTTTATCAAGCAGTTTCGTAATGCAGCTCCTTTTTTTTTGCAAAATGAAACGAAAAAAAAAACCATACAGAAATTGTTCCATATTTAATGTATTTTATGCTTCAAGAATTATTATTTTTGCCCTATGCCAGAAGCTCTGAAAAATTTTGAATATTCTTCAAATGGCCATAACTTTCATTTCCGTTTGGCCGATATGGACCAATTTGTAGTGTTTTCAAATCGTGGACGACTTCACCAACGAGAAAGAAATTTCTATCAAGATCAATCAAGCTTATCACCACTATATCGATTTTTTTAATTATTATTATTTCAAAAATAATATGATTTTCTACCAAAAAACATTAACATGAAAATTATAAGAAAAATAACGTAATCAGCATCGTATCGAAGCCTCAGAAAAAAGCTCAGTGCAACGAAAAGTTACGTGATGATATGCTGCAATAGCAGAGGTAGAAAATTATCAAATCGATACTGCATTATCAACCTTGACAATCTGTGTGTGTGTGTTTCGTAAGATAGAATTGACATCCGCGAAAAGTGCTCGTGGCATTGGAAATTCTCGTGGAGGGTCGAGGTTACACATACGAGGCTTATTGCGCAATGAAAAATTCGTATAAACGGCTTTGGATTTCTGCGGTGCTTCGGACGATGCAACGCTACACTATAAATCTTGGCGTACCCCTTGCTTCGAGTGCATTTCACAGTTGAGACTCGTCCTTTGACACGCCGTAAAATATTTCGATCCTACTGTTTGAAAAAAAAAATCAACCATTTTTTCCATCGTTAAAAAAAAAAAAATTGAGTTTAACGATTTCTGAGATTTGAAGACAAAATGGCAATTGCAATCACGGAAGAAATGAGCTCATCGGTACAGCGTGGATTGTCCGAATGGTGGAGCGAAGAGACCGAGTACGTATTTCAGAGAATCGAGAGATGGGCAGCTCTTGCGAGGGGTTACAATCGTTTACGATCACAGAGATTATCCCGCGGACGATTGACGATGCAAGAGGAGCAAGAGCCACGTTGGAGCATATCTTCGAATAAAATCGTAATCGAGGATCCAAATTGGTGTCCGCGTTTTCACAATCTGCGAAGATCTCATCGTAGAAAATCTCGCAACGATGAGAATTGTCGTATAAATTGTTGCGGCAGTTTTAATTATCAGTCGGGGAGCAACATTGACAGCAATTGTTTGGAAAATTATCGCTACGATCACAGTATTTATTTCAAGACAATTGGCGATATAAAAAGCAGCAAAAGAGACTCGTTATCGTGCAAAAACGATGACGATGACGATAACGATGAAGCTTCGTTCAGCGATGATGAACAGATCGAGTGGAATTCCAAAAATTCTACTGATCTCTTTGACGATAATAATTTAAGCAATGACGAGAATGACGTGAGTGAGAATGAGCAATTTTCGAAGGAAAATGGCAATGTTTGTCTTAGAGTTAACGATTTCACGCTCAGCTTGCCAGAGCCTGAAAAAAATGGTGAAATTAATCGAGTGCTACGAAATGTTTGGCCAATCGTCGATCTCAACAAACTCAGTCTCGACGTTAACAGTGATGAAGAACGTTTCACCAGCGAGCCCAAAAAAATCGATATCGATGATCGTAAAATTTCAATCGACATTGAAACCCGCAACGATGATCTTAATAATAATAATAATAATAATCGCAACGACCATAGTGCCGATTCGATGCAAAAAATGATACAAATCCAAGTAGCTCAATTAACGGCAACGCAAGCACTACTAAATTCGACGATCGAATCGACGATTAATGTGACGAATCCGCAGAAAAATTACGAGGGGATTATGAGAATCTCAAGCATGAAAAAGTCACGAAGAAGTCCGAGAAAAGTACGACAACCGGCTGTTATCGGTGACAATAATGTTATGTGGCCTGGTGTTTTGTTAAATTACACAAAGAACGTCGAGAATGCTGTATCGTCGCCTCATCATCATCATCATCATCATCGAGCTGTTCAAGTTCAATAAATTAGAATTTTTTGATCGATATATGTCGTAACGATATAAACATTTTTGCCTAAAAAAAAAACCTCAACTCGAATTACGAATGCGTGAGACATTATGGGCGTTTAATTTAGATTAAAAATGATGATGGTTAAACGATGTAATATCAATGAGAATCCTGACGACGATCATTGTAATGCGTTGATTTTTTGATTCGTCTTTTTATTCGTAGGATGAACTGCGGTACACGATCAATTTTTGTGAAGAGCTTTTGTGAGGGTCTTTGAAAAAACCGGTCCAAAGGCACGAATATTATTGGAAAATGATATACATAAAAACTGTTATGCGATTTAAAATCGAATATACGCTGTCAATATTGTTAATATTATATTAATATTAATAATCCTTCTTGTATATTTTAACGTGACATAAATACATGATTTCAGAATATACATAAAAAAAAGAAAATTGTGGCATTATTTACGAGTTCTCAGAGCCCAGTTATGTTATTCCAGAATCATTCCTTTCTTTCTTATTGTAGAGAAATTTAATTTTTATATTAAATATGGATACGATTGCACAATATAAATATTTCTATGATCTGTACGATAAGATTTTTTTTTATTTTTTAAGTATGCCTCACAATTTAATCATATGAAACGTATCGATTCATTTCTTGTCTCTTCATTTTATTCCTCGTTAATGTTAATTTCTTTCAATTTCAAGGAAATCTCATTTTTGCATGAAACAATTATTTTACGGGGACAATAAAAAAACACTGCTGAACGATTTAACGTGCAACTTAATTAATTAATTTATTTTTAACATTTGCATGTAATTAAATATTTGCCACGATGACTATCTATCTATGTGGATTAGAAAAAATTGCATGTGCGCTAGATGGAATGTTCGTGCATCGAAAATGATAACGCATGCGCTGCTTCTTTACACAGGAGCCACGCACGCAGCTCCCTCCAGAGAGTGTACAAATCGATCGTTCGGGAGTAAGTTGAGTGTCCCAATAGTCAACCACGTACCAGTAATCGGCCACCCATGTTAAATTGTACTTGCATCTTTTATCATAGTAGTCGAGCTTATATTGTTGTCCGGCTATCCAGACGTCGTTGGCTATTGGCACGTTCATTTTGAGGCCGGTGGTGTTTTTCCCAATTCTGACAATTTAAAATTTTTAAAAAGGGTGCAACCAAACGTCTGCGAAAGAAAAAAAAAAACGTAATTATACATCATTGACGAATAAAATGGGGAAACGCCTGGACACAATAGCCGGAATGTCTTTTATGAAGACTCTACTCATGCTCTTCAACGTTGTTTTCTTGGTGAGTTAAAATGCAATTGCACACTAACTCACGAATCTGATAATTCTGTACGAAAAAAAGGACACGATATCATCCTTCATGATACGTCTGGAATTATGTGCCCAACTGTTGCGCCATATTGCGTCAATGGAATCCTCAAATTATTCGAAATAAATTGATTTTCAATAATCTCTATTTTCAAAGTTCCCAAATTTGTAGTTGAAATTAAATTGCACACGATTATACGAGTATATATATATTTTTTTTTTGTCTTTTAGCGGCTATTTATATACTTATTAGCATTCTTGTCATGTGTACACTATTCGTATGTTAATTTTGTGTTTCCCCTAAAATCGTCGCGAATAGACAATTTTTTTTTAAAATTCATCTTCATATTGGTATAATTTACCTATGATCGTACCTATACGCGTAGCAGTCATAATACGCATATTGTATATATTTGAAGAGAAACTTATTACGCGGCGTCGAGAATCTCTTAACCATCCAGAGAATATAGAACGTTTTATCATTTAACGATATATTTCCTGTCAAACATCCTGGAGCGCGATATAGATATGGCTATATATATATATATATATATATATCCTTATTTATATCGCGCTCCAGGATGTTTGACTGGAAATATTTCGGGACTGGGAATATTTTATATATATGACTGTGTATGCTCCTGAACAGTCCTCGTGGCTGACAAATGTAGCACCCCCAAAAAATATGATGATAATGAATGAATTCAACGAGGTCATCTATTTCAAATCTAGTTCTTTTTCAACTCGTATATATGCCACGTGAAATGAAAGATTTTTAACAAATGTGGCATCTTATTTAAAATTCCTTATCTCTTGAAATGGCTAATATATTCTTTTGATCCATCAAATCATTTTATATATTTAATTAGTCACTTTCGTTTCAATTAGCCAATGTAATAAAGAGTATGCCGATTGATGATTAAAAAAATGTTTAAGGGAGATGATGATAATTTATGAGTAGAATAAGGGCATATTTTATTCGTAATAGTAGAAAAATAAAACATTGTAAAAGTTATTAATTTATCATTGGACAAGTGCTCCGGCATCGTGATGCTGTGCGCCGCGATCTGGATGCGCATAAAACTACGGGCCTACGTTGACATGAGCGTTGAAATTAGCGCAGCTGCTTTGTTAGCTGTAGCCAGTCTTGGCACCCTCATTGCACTTGCTGCAGCCCTTGCCTGTTGTTGCACAGCCCGAGGTCATCCAGCATTGCTCTATCTCGTGAGTATACCCTGTCATTCCTCTTTCATCGGGTATTACAACCCTTGATCCTGGACCTGTGTCCTTTTTCCACTTCTTCGTCTATATTACGACATATAGCACGAAAAATAATGAATTTTTTCCATCTCGTTTAAATGAATTTCGCTCGATACTCGTACCTCCATAATTTATTTAACGATACTGATATTTATTGTAATCGGACAAAATTTATTGGGCACCTACTCAATTTTTATAATGAAAAAAAAAAATTATATTTAATTCAAATAAATCGTCACTTGAATCAAATTAATGGATTTTCTATTTTTTCGTGGAAATTCTTTTCTTTTTATTGATTAATCTTCTTGTGCAATAGTACGGAGCCTTCCTCGCGGTTGTGGCCCTTCTCGAACTCGGTGCTGGAGCTTCAGTTTATGCCTATCGCAATGCCCTTAACGAAGGATTCGATCAGAGTCTGAATGAGAGTCTCGCGGTTTACAATATAGATCCTGAAAAGACTGGACACATCGACACTATGCAGTCCACGGTACGATATACATATTTCAATCTCTGTTTTATTATTTTATTCGAAAAAAAATATCATTGATGTAAAAAATCGATACATATTATCTGGTATGAAAAAAATAATTGATCTCTGTGCTTTGTTACGATGGCAGCTTCATTGCTGCGGTAATCGGGCATACACCGACTGGCTCGACATGAAACCTCCGAGAGATGTTCCAAAATCATGCTGCATAGCATTGGAACAATGCGACGTCAACGATTCTGCTGACATTTATACTGAAGTAAATTTATAATTCTTTCGTAAAATAATCATAATTTCGTGAGTCTATATAGAAAAATAAAAATAAAATAAAAACGAAGTTATTCGATAAAGTTTATTCTATTCACATAGAATAAAAATAAGATTTATAATGTAATGATCGAATTAATTTATGATTACTCCAAAGTTATTTATTGCCATTTGAATTAATTGAATTTTTGATTAAGTCAAAAAATTAATAAATCTTTTTTATTTTTTTTTCTTTTTCAGGGCTGCTACAATCGTGTCATTGATTTCATCAACAGTAATACCGGCCTCGTAGCTGGTAATGCAATATTAGTTGCATTCTTTCCGCTGGTCGGACTCTTATTAGCTTGCTGCTTGGCCAAAAATATCAATAAAGCAAAGTACGAGCAGGTAGCTTAGGATTTGGCCAACGCAAAGGCATGCAAATATTCAACACCTTTTCGGATCGAGCTGAGAGAACGGTAAATTACTTTGAGCAACATGATTCCGATGATATTTCTCTCTGATGATTTTTTTTTCCTGAGAGAGAAAAAGAGAGAGAGAGAGGAGTGGAAGAGAAAAAGAGCAAGGAAGAGAGTGCTCGGATTCCATTTTATGCTGCAGCCAACCATTTTTTAATCCTATTTTTTAAACAATTATCTATGTCAATTATACAATCAATTCCTAATGGTGACTTTTATTTCTCTACAATTATTTACATTTATTTTTGACCTACAAATTTTATTGAAATACGTACACAATGGATTTTCGTGTAATTTCGATTTCCAAGCTGAAGTTTATTCGTACTTTGAGCTTTCGACCTATATTCTGTATGACTAAAGATCGATAATCACGTTTTCTTGGAAAAAAAAAAATCCAAATATAATATGAATGATATCTCCGTTTGTCGATGTGAAAAAAATAATACCACGTTGTCGTTCAATGAAAAGCAACTTTTTCGATATTTTACTTCAAATTCTGTGTTCTCTCTAAATGCACTCTCGATGTCTTTGCAAAATATATTCTTCCAAAATAACGGGTTTTTAGATGAAGCCATTTTGCGACAGTGGCAAAACAAATGTCATTAACATCTAACGATTTCAATGATATACGATTTATACGACGTAGCAGATGCGGAGGATCGAGATTCCTTAAAAATTTCACTTTAACTGATCGAGCAATTGTCTGCGTACGTATACTTGAAACGTCAATATCTACGACTTAAAAAAAAAACTAAACTGTAACTGTAATCTGATATTCATCGTCGACAAAAAAATCCAACTTGAGCAGTCACTGAAAAGTACCTTGACTCGTGGTTGTTATATCTGTACGTCTATACAATACATTTAATATCCTAATCGTGTATTACGTAATTTTTTTTTTTTTTTTCATCATTGACAAAAGCATCGAAAAAGAACGTGAAGAAAGTATAGATCGGAACCGATAAAAAATTATCCCGCCGAGATATGTGAGAGAATATTTGAACACGAGAGAATAAAATCGTAAAGTATATAAAACTATGAGATATTCATTTCAACAAAGTAAACTATTGACGAACTAAAACTGATCGTAGAATAATCGAAGTCATTTAAGAAGACAAAAATTCTACGCCACGATGAAAAATGGGTGAATTAATTTATCGGCTAGAGTCAATTATATATTGTCAAATTAATTTATTTTTAATTGATAGAATGAAGAACTATGCTGAAAGCTTTATCACACGGTTAAACGGTTGTTAGGGTCATTAGTTTTTTCCTATATGGACAATCTCTGTGTTGTAATGTATTGAGTTTATTCATGATTATGGCGCTGAATGTTAATGAACTATTGTAGTGTTGTGCTAAATAACATTATTCAATGGTAATTTCAGTGCTAATTGAGAATCTACGGTATGATATGTTACTGTCTGACGCTATATTTTACATATATATATATATACTGAAAATCCTAATCATAGTCCTGTTAGTTGAATCAAATATACATCACGCATTTACCGTATAATACTTTGGGGGAAAGTATAAATCACGAATTCACCGGTGCATGTAGCATTTTTATTTATATATTTTTTCATCAAAAGACCTAAACTACAGATAGACAGATTATTTATTGAACAACCAATGAAAATATGATTGAATGAATTAATCGCCTATGAAACTTCTCCTATGAACATGGAGGCTGGTATAATAAAAGATTTATTCGACTTTCCCCTAATTGGAATTGAGGTTTTTTAATTATGAATGTTACGAATATAATCATAAAGGGGTAGCCGTAATAAATACAAGAATGTTGGAATCCCAAATCTCGAATTATTTATTTATCCTGCAACCCTTATAACTCAACCCCTCTGATAAGATTCTATTTCAGATATCTAAAATTTCTTTCTTATCAGCTGCCACCTCGATAGGACATGATGGTGTCTACTGCTTTACTACTTTTAATAATAATAAAAAAAGTATGCTATAACGATTGCCCTTATACCGACAGTTGTATAGCGTACTAGTTCAGAGCTTCACGTTCAGATGCCTCTTACGTTACTGATATATGAACCTACTAAAAGTATATACTGCCTTTCTTTCGCATGAAATGCATGAAAATTCCGATCTTTACAAATCTCGACGGTGTGGAACAAATGAGATAAAAATGAATAAAAAACGAATTTTTGAATCTTTTCACAATGTCAAATATTTTTCTATGAAATAAGCAGGTCCAATGAAAAAATGACCATGATTTCGTAGCTTGTTGAGAACAAGCAAAAACCTATCCTTAATAAATATTTAATCTATCTGTATGTATAGAAAAGTCGAAGGCTGTCCAAGACACCTAGATTGTCTGTAACAAGAATATCTGAAATAAGAATATCGAAAACTACCATATGCTACAATAAGGACGTCTGCAATGAATATTGCCTTCAAAACGAGCAAGTTCAAAACAAAAAAAATATTTTCTTATACCCTAATAAGCACTAATCACGGAATAACAAAACATAATATCGAAAAACATTCACCAGGCATCCTTAATAAATATTTAATCTATCTGTATGTATAGAAAAGTCGAAGGCTGTCCAAGACACCTAGAATGCCTGTAACAAGAATATCTGAAATAAGAATGTCGAAAACTACGATATGCTACAATAAGGACGTCTGCAATGAATATTGCCTTCAAAACGAGCAAGTTCAAGGCAAAAAAAATATTTTCTTATACCCTAATAAGCACTAATCACGGAATAACAAAACATAATATCGAAAAACATTCACCAGGCATATATGAAAACATACATGAGTCTGAATGAGAGTCTCGCGTTTTATAATATAGATCCTGAGAAGACTAGGCACATCGACACTATGCAGTCCACGATACGATATACATATTTCAATCTCTATTTCATTATTTTATTCGAAACAAAATATCATTGATGTAAAAAATCGATACATATTATCTGGTATGAAAAAAATAATTGATCTCCGTGCTTTGTTATGATGGTAGCTTCATTGCTGCGGTAACTAGGATATGCTACAATAAGGACGTCTGCAATGAATATTGCTTTCAAAACGAGCAAGTTCAAGGCAAAAAAAATATTTTCTTATACCCTAATAAGCACTAATCACGGAATAACAAAAAATAATATCGAAAAACATTCATCAGGCATATATTTAAACAATTTTGATCCTACACTCGATCGCTATAATACGCTGCAAAAAGAATTTTTCCTTCTTGCGTGTAACGTGTCGTGGCTATACAAGATGAAGACTCTGTTCGAGGGCACGGAGAGAAAGAAGAAAGAGGGAGAAGAAAAGAGGATAATTATCAATCACGTCGAATGTGCTTTCGATATGTGGCGCATAATTAACTCGGACAGCTGGTAAGCGATAATCGGAGGTTGTTAGATGGAGGAACGACTCGGACGGCTGGACAGGTGAACGAGGGGCGGTTGGTACGAGGAGACCGAGTGTGGGGGTGGCAGTTGAGCTCACGGGGTCTTGGCGAGGACGGACGTGAGACCCATCGGTCTCCCATCGGATATAGCTATCCCTATGTGTATATGTAGATCCCTGTGTTTATATATATAGATATAGATATATTCGCATATTCAGTAGGGAAGAGTGAGTCAGTTATATGTGTGCTATATATGTTACATATATATATATAGCATATAGCATATACAGAAACAGAGAAAGAGTGAGGAGTGGATACGGCCGCGTAGGATCTCTTGACGCGTGCATCGATGTCCACCGCTCCCAAGGGAAATCCACTTCATGATGGGAATCCCATTATTTCCCGAGCTATATAAAAGTAGGTAGTCCAGTGAGCAGTCGTCCTCGTCCTGTCCAGTCGAGGCTATTCCAACGCCCGTCCCGGTCATTTTCTCTCTCCTCTCTCTCTCTCTCTCTCTCTCTCACCCTTCAACTCTCTCGTCTCATGCCAGTGTCTTTTTTCTTTCTCGCGCTCCTCACCCTCCCTTGCATATATAGCTTTTAGTCCTCTCTACTATCTCTTTTGCTCATTCCATCTCTCCGTGGCTGGCACAAACGGCATGGGCACACCAACGACGGCATATATAAATATCCCACAGTTGCTCTCTTTCGCGTCTCCATTTCATTGCCTATCTATCTCTCCTCTTCTCGCTTCCTCGCTCTTTCTCACTCGCTCTTTTTCGTCCCCACAGGCTCTCTCTATTTCATCTCTCTCTCTCTCTTTCTATAGGTCCATTCGTCCGGTATTCGCGAAAGATCCATTTGGTTTCATTCAATCGTCCTCTCTCTCTCTCTCTCTCTCTCTCTCTCTCTCGCTCGCTCTCGGAAACGTCGCTTGGCCGGCCTGCCGGCGAGTTCCGGACACGATTCTGCCAAGCAGAATCGTTTTTATTGTAGTTCAATACCGTATTATATGTTACTAGCATTGCTGCTGAGCGCGCGCGGGGTCCTCTAACTTGCAGAATCTCCCGATTCCATCACCCGAGGCGGCTGATGGTCTTCTATTTATTTCTGAGCAATATATATCTATAGCCGGAGCTGAACAGTCCTTCAGGCATTTCTATATATACATGTATATATATATATATATATATATGTATATATATATATATATATATATATACGAGAGAGGGACAATACATCGATAGATTAAGTATAGATGGTCCTAGCTAGAAACAAACGTCGTTCTCGTTCGATCTTCCCGATCGCCATATCGATCTCTTCCTTCGATAATACCGGGCACTTTGTATTTCAGCATCTGTCCTGTCTCTTGGAAATATTGACTTTACCGAAATAAGATGCCTGATATGTTGCCGAGACTGAATTGATACTGCGTTTGACTACTGAATCGTTTATTAAGCGCCGAGAGGGTGAAAATAATTTTGACGTGATTGATAAACGTGGAGGATCGATCTCAATCCGAGTCCTATGAACCTCCATTGACTTCTACATTATATTCGTCCGAACCATATTTATATTGTTGATTTATTTTTATACAGATTACGAGGATCACCCATCGCCATGAACCATTATTGATTATATTCAAATTTTTATTCGAAATTAGATTTAATTCTAAACTATTTAAATATTCCAAATTGGCCAATTTCTATCCCGATAAGTTTAATTTAATTTATTTTCAAGCTTTATTTTATTTGTATGAAATTCATTAAATTGAATAATAAATCAATTCTGGGTGTGCTGCATGAGCTCTCGTGCTCAAATGGACCTGCACAAGGTGTGTCCAGTATAAAATAAATATGTGAGACGCGACGATTTGAGGATGAAACTCGAAGGTTCTCGAGGAGAGAAAAGCTTTGTGTGAGTTGTTTGCCGCGAGGGATGGCCAGCGATGGGAAAAAAGAGGAAGGGAGTTGCGAGACCTGTGGAGGACACGAGTCTGTCCGTGGATAATTGATTTCTTTGATACACATTTCACGTCTGTGTCGAAAAAGGAACATTTTGTAGATGCCTCCGTATACTCTCAAGTGGTTGTGTTGTATATACATATACATGTATATGTGTATAAGCCGGAGGGAAGAGCAGAGAGGTCCAGTGTGTGGGCAACGCCACGTAGGGGTGAGTAAAAAGGTGATGGGCGCCGAAGAAGAGGCAGAGGGTTGAAAGAGGGCGTGGATGAGAAGGATATATCCTGTATGGATATACAGAGGGAGAAGGAAGAGTGGAAAAGAACGAAAGGGAGATGTGGAGGAGAAAAGAGAGAAAAAGCGAAGAGGCGAAGAGGCGAAGAGACGAAGAGGGAAAAGGAGGGTTGAAGTGGTTCGAGGTGGCCGAACGAGGATCTACTATATTCTTCAGATCAATGGGTATACCTCTGCGCCGGACAATCCCAACCCTCCTCGTCTCCTTCTCGCTCCTTCTCGCTCACTCTCTCTCTTCCTCTATATAGGTCTTCGCCTTCCGAGGATGACCAATAACAAACACCGACGCTTCTCTCTAATGGAGTTTTTACCGATAAAAAATTCACTCCCTTCGGTCTTTTTTCTCGGACGCTTTTTTTCCTCGCCTCGAGCGCTCTCTGTGTGTGGCACGATGGGTCTCGGCGCGTCCCTTGCCTTGGCGATACTATATCAATCCTCAGACACTCTTTCTCTCGGGAAAACTCTCGTCTATGTATTCAGGCATATCCATACATATATGTATTCATAAAAACTTTATTCTGCCGTAAAAAATTCTACGTTTCTATGTAATTTTTTTTTTTTTTTTTCATGAATATGAGGCAGGGCTGTTTTAATCGTTGCAAATATTTTAGAAGTTTTAGTTATTTTAGTGACAAAATATGAGGTTTGTTTCTTGACGAAATACAAAAAATCTTTTTTTTTTTGTTTTAATGGAAAATTAAATTTGTGAGATCGACACAATTATTTAATTAAAATTTAAAAGCTTATAAAAAAGTACAACATTCACTTTGTAACATTTTTTTTTGTGCGAGCGATATTTTTCAAAATTCGATGTCATTGAAGAAATGTAGAGCATTTCCTAAACGGTTGAATTTTAAAATATGAAGTAATTGAATTAAATTCTTTTCAACCAGCGCTACATACTGGCAAATTGTTGAAAAATTATTATTTTAGTCGCTGAAAAAATACGTTTTGGACGTTGAGTAAAAATTCTCATGTATTATCAAATACTTTGATTTATAAATTGAATTGCCTCATATAATATAAATTAAATATTGCATTATATTGAACGTGAAATTTAATTAAATTTTTTTTTTGTTGCATTATTCAAAGGAATTCAAAGGAATTGAACATCGTAAAACACTGATAACGAACTGGAGCAATTTCCAGGCAGGCACTAATTAGCACCAGGAATGTTTCGCATGTCTAAAAATTATACATCGTAACATTACATAGTGGGCTAGTCCCTGGCAATTTTTCTTGACTGGCGCTGGATACCGACGAAGAAAACTTTCTTGGCACTAGGCACTTGCGAGTTTCAATTTCCACAGGGGTTAGGGAGTTAGGGTCACAGGTACTATCTACATATACTGGAACACAAGAAAGTTAAATCCGGACCTTTGTGTTGAACGGGTATAGTTTGTCGTAGTTGTCCACACGGGACTTTTGTGTAGAAAATCTCGCGTCGAAAGGGGAACAAGGATAGGAAACGAAGGGGGTTTTGGTGCTGGCAGGCTTAGTTCAAGCGACATCCAGAGTTGGGTGCTCGAGTTGTGTGCAAGCTCTTCCATCGCAGAATGTATGTATGTGTTGCGTGTGTAGAGCTCGGCATGTATCGATTGTTCCAACTCCCTGATATGCAACTGCTGTAATACCACTCATCGTGCTTATGTGCCTTCAAGAGAGACAGTGCACACTTTTGTATACGTGCAAATATACCTGGATGATCGCTCCCTAATGAAATTCGCAATGATATAATTACGAAAAAAAAATTAAAAAATTTTGAACTATTTAATTATAAAGAATTTTCCATTTTTGGTACAATTTCGTGAGCGACAACCCTTGAAAATATTCTATCGTTTGATAATAAATTTCTTTGTTATTCAATTGAATTTTTATATCATTTCGATTCTAGATCGTCTTGTTGATGTCGAAATTCAATTAATACGCAATGCATAAAATTGTCAGCATACAGATTGCTGGGTAAAACTTCTTCTTGTAAAAAAAAAAAAACTTATTGTTAGACAAACCAGGCAGGGGATACATTTTGTCATTTTTTTTTTCAACTAGAGGCTTGGAAGGGAGTATAAGATCGGAACGTTATTCGTTTGTGCCAAGCTGAAAGCTGAAAGGGGACATAACGTCCGTAGCCGAAGAAGGTCGACGAGAGAGTAGCGTCGGCGCTGGCCTTGCAAGCTTCCTCCGTGTATTGATCCTCATAATTTGGGGGGGTTGTAGAGAGAGAGAGAGAGAGAGGGGGGGTGGAAAGAGCTGAAGCGAAGAGTAGAGGGTGAGAGAAGGAAGATGAAGAGAGACAGAGAGTGAGAGCCCCACCTCGCGCCACCACCCAGTGAAATAGCGTATATGCGTTGAGATACACGGACACGAGGAAGAGTAAGAGAGAAAACGCGATGTCGCGGTGAATGCGCACGATACGAACACGAGGGGTAGATCGAGAATGTTCGTACACTCGCGGGGGGTGACACACACTCAAGGGATGGAAGAAAAGCGAAGCTGAGAGGGTGAATAGTAGGAGAAACGAGGGACAGAATGTCGACCAATAATAATTCGCGTGCGCAGTTATGATAATATCATATCATAGAGAAAGGCGCGGTCATATCTCGAGGCATTACGATTGGAGGGTTAAAACGTCCAATCCAAGCAGTCTTTATCGTTCATATATATACCATATACGATATTCATATGCCACCAACCCTCTTAACGCCCACGCATCTGCGTGTTTTCCCTTGGATCCAGGCACGCCTTCATCTGCTTCGTTTTAAGGGATGTTTTATGCGAGGGTTGCGATATGCGTTATGATGTCCTTCATCATCTCTCCAAGGGGATAACTGCGCGTGAAAATGCCGCAGGATCGATCAAAATGGTACCAGCATAGGCTAAAGCTTGGGCTAAAAATAAGACCAGGAAGCTTTTTATTTCGGTCTCATACTTTGATTGTAATTGGGTGATCGTATATGTGTCATTGAGCCAGCGATACTTGAAGTATACGCTAAAGTGGGAGCTGAGTATAATTGCCCGTGCAATTCGTACACTTACGTCTCGTGCATTATATATACGACCACAATCGAGATGAGTACCAAAGTATTGTATCAGAGCACTTATCTTTTGAATCGATTCACCTGGAAAAACTGATGGTACTTAATACGTGAAATGTCGTACATAAATACAGTACGTTTGAGTCAGACCACTCCTATTTTAAGCTCATAAACTTATGAGCTTAAAGTGAGTTTAAAGTACTTAAGTTTAAAGCACTTAGATGTGATGGTGATGGTGAGCTAATATTTGAGTTACCTATCAAAGTATGCAGCTTGGAAAGTCTGCTATTAGTTTGAAGTTATATGTCATATTTAGCACTGACACTGGTTTTACACTCGAGACTTGTCTCAGAGGATGAGAATCCTTCCTTTGTGATAGATCACGCGTCCGGACAGCTGAAACTTTGAATATTTTACGTTTATTTTGTCTATACTTAAGTTATGTACCAGAATATGTTATTTGAGTCTAACTGCCTAGGCTTTGAACATTTTCTCATATTTTGACGTTACTACTTTCACATTACTTTCTTTTTTGCTCGATCTTTGGCTACGAGACTTTCAATATCAGAATTTCTCCGAGTCCTCGAGAGTATGGAAACGTCGCAAGCTTTTGGGAAAATCACTACCAAAGTTTCAGCCTTAGTGACGATCCTTTTGACTTGGAGGGTAACCAAGACTGTGTCGGTGAGAACTGTATAGAGGAAAGAGAAAGAGACGAAGCAACACGGAAGTGTGTATAGCGTCGTCTGGCTCTCTTGTGGACGGGAAGTGGGTCATCGAGGTTTCGCAAAGTGGCGTGAGCGGGCTGCTCTCTTGAGCAGTTCTCATCGCTTTCTGGAGGTTTGCTTGAAGAGTAAAGGGAACAAGTTTCAAGTGCTCGCGTACTATCTCTCGGTGAGGGAAAGTCGGAAGTCCATTGTCGCTTCTGGTGTTCTCATGTTTGGATCCTCGGTATATGCTGTGCTGGACTTTCGTCCCTCTTCCGATCTTTGCACTCTAGTTTTGTGCACAGCAGCACGCGCGACTTTTCTTCTAATTCGAGATAAATTTCTGTAAAACAAATCCCTGAAGAAATCTTAAAGTTTTGACAAGCTTCTGTCACACGCTTGTGACACTTCACACTTGTAAAACTTTCAATACACCAAAGAGATTTATTCAAACGTTCAAAAAAAGCCTCGCAATCATTAACCTCGAAGTCTGCCAATACATTTGTTATTTGAACCCTTGAAAAGAAAAAAAAAATTAACAAACTGTGCAAGGAGAAACGGAAGCGAGATTCTTCGGCAGAATTACTTTTTCCGATCTCATTCTCACGCTCCGTTTCAACTATATCTATATATTTATGTACCATATAATGTACTATAACGTGAATATACATATATAGTGAACCACGGTAGTATATCGAGAGAAGCACGTAGTTGCAGCGATGCTTGTGAGAGACCAAGGGCAAATACTCTCGCGAAAAAGCATGGTATATATGCCTACATACATATATACATATATATATGTGTATATATATATATATATATATCCGGGCTTTCTGTACAGCGTTCAGTTGTATCGGGTACACGTTCACCGAACGCGCCGGGGGTTCGTGGATGTACGCAAAGACTATATATATATATGTCCATAAACATACATCTATCCATACCTATAGGTTTCTCTCACCGTTTCCCACGTACATGTACGAAACTACTTGCAGTTCTCTTCGGCTATGCGCTATCTCTCCTTTCCGCGAGCCTGAGTTTGCCCGCTCTGTTACCCCCGGCGCCGCGTTATACCATCGTCGACGCCGTCGACGCTACCCCCCAGCACCCCTTCTTTTTCTCCCATTCTCTTTTACATCGATATTTCTCTTCTCGCGATAAAATTCAACCTTTCAGCCGGCCAGTGTTTTACGACCAATAGGAAGCCGGAGAAAAGAATCGCCCCGTATATATGGATGGTAATATATAGATATAAAGGGGATGATGGGGATGGTGGTGATGCTGGGGGTGGCTGCTGGTGCAGCTCGTACAATACACATAGGTATGGCGTTTTATTGGCGATGGGAATGGGGTAGTCGACGTGTATATATATATATATATATATATATATATAGCTTATACGGAGTATGGTATTGGAGGATATTGATCCTCGCGTCCGTCAAGGACCCGATGGTCTTCGCCGGCTCTCTCCTCGCCCCTTCCATCTCTCATCTCTCTCTGCTTCGCGCTCTTCCATCCCCCGTTCGCCATCCACCCGCCCAGTGGGTTCCCTCACCCCCCTTTTGTTCTCTCCATAGCTATAAGCCGCGTGTACTTCCTTTTGGTCCTCTGGACCCCTTCGGGAGGAGCGTTCCATCCAGAATTCTAAAACTGTCCCATGCAACTACACTGTGCGACGTATACGAACTTATATATCCTCCAACACATTTCTCTCAACATCTATATATATATATATATATATATATATTCATATATACGTGTGGTATTTGGTTTTGTATATATAGGATTGATCAAAGCGAGCTTGGACTATGTGCATGCTATCTGATCATTTTCTTCAATACCTCTGCCAGGATTGATATTGAAATTTATGTTTTAATGTTTTTACTACTATGTATATTTATAATTTATCATCAGACAGCATGGCAGAAATAAACCACAAAAGTTTCCGCAAACGATCTAGCAAATACAAATAAAATGGAAATTTGAGTAACAACTTTGATGTTTTTATTTATTGGTAAAATTATATAAATTTTGTCTTAACGCTCTATATTTGTCGTTCACCGAAGATCTGAGTAGTACGACATGTTTAGTCTCGGAAATTTTCCGCATCCATAACCTAGTACTGTGTCCTTATCCACTTATTATGGTCGTTACTGCACGAGGATGTAATTCTCGAGTTTTTCGAAACTTTGAAAATGAATTATGTCGTGAAGGGTTGTACACGGTCATATGTTAGCGAATAATTAGAGAAAGAGAGAGAGAGAGAGAAAGGGGGAAGGGTTGCTGTTTCAGTCCCGATGAAACGAGTCCAACGAAGGAGGGGAGAGAAGCAGCTGAAGGGAAAAAGGATAACCGAAAAAAGCATGAGAGAGTTGACGATACTTTCAGAGTGCCACACGATACTGCTCTTACGCACAGAGCAGAGTAAAAACGGCTCGGACCAAGTTGGTCCTTATCCTTGTCACTCGTTCTTTTTGGGTCTGAGTAAGGGATGTATAACGGCGGTGTTTGTGTGTCTGCGTAGAGCAGAGAAGTAAACGAGTGGACAGTGATGGTCTGCTCTGCGCGCTAGAGGTCCTTCAGTGTATACCACATTCATATACAAGCATATATACATGTATATATACATACATATATACATATATACATATATATACATTCATATATATATATATATATATATATATATATATATGAGTGTGTGTGTGTGTGTGTATGTATATTTCATACACACATAGAACATGCATATAACATGCCAGGGGATGCTGCGATGCGCGCGCATATGAAACGCGCTCGCGCTCTCTCACTTCCCGTTTCTCCCTAGTTCTCTCTGGTGGCGCGCGTTCTGTGGCGGCATCTCCTCGCTAACCACCCCCGTTCGTCGACTCACGGAGTACTCGCGAAGCGATTCTCCCACCTTTCGCAATGCCAGGCAAAGGGAGGGGCGGGGGACAATACAGGAAAAACGCGTGGAGGGGACGATGCAGAGGGTGAGGAGGATCGGGGGTGATTCCGCGTTTGGGTGTACAGCTTCGTCTCGACGCTGCTGCGGGATATCACCAGGCACAGCTTCTCTCTGTTTCACGAGATTCTATATCTGGGCCTCCTCTGGTAGTAGCGGGTGTCTCGTTCACTCTAGACTGTACAATAAGCCACAGAAGCGTCCCTCTCGCTCTCGTTCTATCTTTCTCTGTTTTCTTCTTCGTCGCTCTCATTCCATTCAGGGTTTGCAGTATCTTCGCGAGAGAAACGAAAATTCATTATTAATATCCAGTTCGTTGGAGAGGACAGACAAGAGAAAAATCCGCAATGCGCCAGCAGGTTATAACCATAGACTGGCAAAAAAAAAGCTGAAAGCAACTATTTTTTTTATCATGAAGGTGAAGAAGGTGGATTCCTGCTTACGCTGAACTCTTGAACCTCTTGATTAAATCTGTAGATTTTGGAGTGACATTTCATCGCTGAATGTTCTCATGTCGACAATGGTAAGTAGTGAGCTTCGTTGAGGGTTATTTCATCCTCTATCTGAAGTTCGGTGGTCCTTACAGCCGATGGGTGAACTCGAAACTTACATATTTCTCATAAAAATCCAAGGATACTTTCTGCTTCAACAAAATGTCGCATCACAATGTCTAGGACGATTAAATAAAGATAAGGGGAAACGATGGATGATATATGTATTGATAGAAAACAGTGCCCCATCCGATAAGCATCGATATCAGCCAATCCCAGCTGAGAATCAAGGAAAAGAAATTCGATATGGCGCACTTCTCAACAAAAGATGGATATGATGGATTTATGGATCTAATAAAGAGGCTGCGCCGGATTGGCCCTCGTGGAATATGACGGGCGGGGCTCTCCCACCCTGACTACGGCGTTAGTTTCTCCACATAGAAATGCATGCTTTCTCTCTCTCTCTCTCTCGTTCTCTCCAAGGCGAACAGACACACAGATGAATTCTAATACAGGGCTGGAAAGTACGACGGTGGTGGTGCACACCCCGTTCATCTTTCCCAGCCACAACAGCGTGCCACCCCCGCGCTCACGGGCTTCGTCGTTCTCCCGAGAAGGGGGAAACAGTGATGGAATGAGATAGAAAGCATCGGAGAGCAGGGATAAAACAGAGAGCGAGAAAAGATTGAGAGAGAGAGAGAGAGAGATAGAGAAGGGAAGGCGAGTTCAGAGTGGGGATGCAATCCCGGTGTACTTCACCTTCTCCGCCGTCCCGTTTTCTCGTCATTCTCTCTTGCCTTTCCATTTTCTATCTCGCTTTTATCTCCCCCCTTCCCATAGCAGCCGCGAGCAACTCAAGCTCGTTTCTTCCTCACTTTTCTTCCACATCTCAAAAACCCCTTATATAGAGGAACCACCTTCATCGCTTTTCCACAACGACGTTGCTTCCGGCTGCCCTTTCTAAAGGATGCCTGGATTTTGTTATACGGCGGGAGTTTTTGATACACATGACTCATGGTTTTTAGTAGATCACTCTTCGGGAGTATTAGTTATAAGCAAGACAAAATTACAAACTTTGATAGGTGATTTTTTGCGGTTACAAGTACCGATTGTTTTCCATCAAAGTTAAATAAATCCACCGACAATTCATTAAATCTTCATAGAGTTCGAGAGCGTTGAACAAAAAATCTCGTACAGATCTTAATAAATAAAAGGGATGAGAAAAAGAAACCGTTGTACGCATTAGTTATTGATATTTACCCCCAATCGTTAACGAGACTGTACAAAATGGATAGGCGATTGTCAGTTCCATGGGGGAACAGTGATCATTGATGGTCGTATTGTCTCGTTCTGGAATGTAATTCTCATGTACCTCGAGGTCGATTCCATATGGCGGAATCACAGAGGGCTCTGTGTGGAAAGTCCAGCAATGCAAGAAGGGTGGAAGTTCGTGCTGCCCGATCGTACCGGACGAATTATCCACCCGCATCTCCTATGACCAATGTTTCTCGTGCGTATATGCGTTGGTACTGGGATGAGGAAATCTATACACATATATGTATGCGTGGCCCTTTGGCAATCAACTATTTCATCCAGGGGTTGATCTCGGCTGTTTCTCTCTGAGAATCTCGAGACGATATACAGCAGATATATATAGATCTCGGAACGCTGGTATTGGTCCAGAATTCGCGACAAGAGCGGCAAAAGGTTTTGAGGGGTGTAAAGGCTGGTCGGCTTGACGTCGAAGACCCTTTGTCTTATCGTAAAACGGTGGTCAGCCGGGCCCTTCTCGGGAAACCTTCATGGCAGATTCACAGAAGAATCTCGTGCAGAATCGCCATGCTCTCTCTCTCTCTCTCTCTCTCTCTCTCTTTTTCGACACAGAGTCTCATGGTGTTCGAAGAACGACGAGTAGAGACACTTCCTCTGGGTTTTTTCTTTCCTCACTTCCCAGTTGTTTCGTACTACTTTTCTTTTTGGCGTCACAGTAGCAGCCTCTCAGCATAGTATCGACGAGGAAGAGAAGAAGAGACAGTGGATGAGGGATCGACCGTGCTCGAGGCGAGGTATACGCGAGATGCATGACAAACTTTCTTTTTCATTTGTTCTTTAATTTCATAGTTCTAAGCTACAAGTATAATGATGGCTACTCTAGGAGAAATCTCGCTCTTGTATCCGTACTATCTTCGTTTCTTTCTTGTTATGGATTTTTTGAGCCTTCTTTTATCACGAACAAACGATACCTAATAAAAATATACTACATATCATCAGAATGGAGAATCGACACCCTGTAAATCTTGACGACCTCAGTGACCACATTTTTCAATGGCGAGGAATTCCACTTGTTGTTCTTCTTTTCGAATCTCTGATTAAAAAGATATATTTAATTGGACAAGAATTTACTAACTATAAATTAATAAAGTTTTAAATTCGTCATGATCTGGCAAAATAAAAAGGAAATTAATGTGAAATTAAAACTCCTTAGATCACGAGCTGCCTGAACTATTTCGGTAGAAATCTGTCATGAGCAATAAAGAGGGTTATCTGCAAGACTTTTATTCTTATCTCCCTGGAAAGACACATTTTTTTATTAAATATTTGTCTACATCTATTGTTTATCGAACGTTGTAATGTTTACGCGGTCTATTTGTGCTCTTGATGGCGAATGTTATCCGGCGAAGATATATGGTGTAGATGGAGACAAAAAAAGGCATGTATACGACCGTCCGAAAGTGATAAGTAAAATTAGTGGGGAAGACTCGCTGAAGCGTGAAAATAGAAAGCAGATAAACATAGAAGATACTCCCTCTCTCTCTCTCTCTCTCTCCCCTTTTCACCCTCTCGGCTATGGCAGAGGGATGGAGGATCGTTTTGTGAAAGAGACAGTAAAAGACAGAAGAGTTAACCGAACAGAGCGACTTCAAAAAGTGAGAGGTTCAACGTTGTCGTTGCCAGAGGCGGATGTATATACTATATACATATATGTATATAACAATGAGACGAGCTTTTACCCTGCTGGAGAGGAGGTATCGCAGGCAGAGATAAATAATATGTCCGTCTCAGCTACTGGGTTGGGTAATTAATTCGTATAATATGCCGCAGTTAAGCCGGCCATCTGTAACCCCGTACCATCTCTAGCAACATGTACCCTTACACACACACGTACATGTACCCTTACACACACACGTACATGTACCCTTACACACACACGTACATGTACTCTTACACACACATACATGCACGCGCGCGCGCACGCATACCCACACACACGCACGCGCACACACACACACACACACACACACACCTATACCCCTTCAGCACACAGAGCAGAGAGAGGGTTATTGGTCTATGTATTGTACAACGTAGGATATAGCTCTCACCCCCCCCCCCCCTCCCTCCCTCCCCCTGGCCTTTATGGTTCGGTGCTGTTGCTGCTCCTCTCCCTCACCGTGGGTTGAAGTAGTGAGACGCGAATCGCGAATTGGGGAGGAGAGAGGGTGGAAATGGGGATGAGAATAGAGATAGGGGAGTGGCGGTGGTGGCGGGGTGTGGGGGCGGGGGAGAAAATAGCGAGGCCCGCGATACAACACCGGCAACCCTATATTATCGGTATTAAGTACCGAAGTAATTTCGAAACTCTGGGATTCGAGGGAGCGAGGAGAAGGAGACGAACTCTCGGAGAATTTCCAAACGAGAATGAGCGAGATGGAATTATTTTGTGCGAGATCGAGGGGGTTTGCATTTGTGCCTTTTCCATGGACGTATATAGATATGTATAGGGTTTTTGGTATATATCGAACTTGTGCGCGCGTGTGAGCGTTCTTCCCGTGCAATTTAATTTACGATCGCGAATGTAAATACACGTGGCACCGTTGTAGCCGGCGCCCTCACAGGTAAAAACGCCATTACGTTGTATATCCATCTCGCTGTTTATATGTACGTATATAGGACTTTATCTCGTTTCTCGAAACTCTCACATTCTATATATATATGGTATGGTATGGTATATGCGGGGTTCACATATATCCATTTTATTTCTATTCCAAAGTCCATGGCACATAGTTCCGCCATCCAACCAACAGAGGAGAGAGTGGGAAAGAGCCGCAACAAGGCAACATCGCTTTTCGCGAAAGAGCTTGTGGCAAACTGGAGAGGGACCTCTCTCTCTCTCTCTCGGCTAGAAGAGCCGCGGATAAATCTTTAAAAACGGTCGTCTCGAGCATTCACCCTCTGTAACTGCTCTGTATGTTATATATACATACATATATCTTGTATATATACGTATGATGTTTGTATATGTATAAAGTGAGAACGGTCATAATTTAGGCCCTATCTGAAAATACATACGTAACTTCCGACGCTTTAAAAGTATACTGTTTACAGCGTGTTATCCAGGGAGAGTCATGGCTCAGAGAGGGTAGTTGACTCATACCTTTCTTTCTCTGGTACTTCCACTCTCACCCCTCTGCCTCTCTGCCCCACGAACTACTAAGCCGAGTTGCGCTCTTTTTCGCGCGGGCGCCAAAGGGTGAATTCTGTTGTGCAGCACACACAACGCTCTTCGTGTGCTTCAAGCCAAATGGAAAAGGTAAAAGCAAAGGGGTAGGTGTGGCTGAATTTCTGTGAGAGTCAAGGGGTGTGCGAGAGAAAATGAGACGTGTTCGGATAACAGGCTGAGGAGTGAGAGAGGAAGACAATAGGGTTCGGCCAACGCGGCTTGATGGTATTGGGGATGAGGGATAAAAAACGAGCGAGAGGGAAAATAGAGAAAGTGGTTTTGGTATAACCGCGCACTTTCCGCTGCTGTGTGGCGCAGGAGAGTTTCCCGTTGCTCAGCCGTTTATTTCCTTCATAGAGCGATGAGGGGAGATCGGAAAGGTGATGGAAAACAAGAAGGCGGAGAAGAAAAGCGGAAAAAGAGGGGAATCAAGAATGAGGGGATGATGACCATAGTCCAAGAAGATAGACTGTCATGAAGAAGAAAGAAATTAAATTCGTTGAGGGGTAATACGGGTGAATCTTAGTATACAAATTATATTATTTATGTGCATTTCAATTTTGCGAGAGTGATGATGAATTCATGAATTATTATTTACCGTAAGACCAATTTTTTATTTTAAAATTTCAAAAATAAATTGGTACTCAAGTCATTAAAGTGAGAGGGTGTAGGAAATATTTTTGTCTTCTTTCCGAGGCAAGATATGCGGGATGTATGTATATAGTAGGAAAGAGGAAAAAAAACGCCGAGAGATGAGCGGAGACGTCGGATTAAGGAGGGGACTGTGCTGTGGATGAGATCAAGATATAACCACGGAAAGAATTACTTCTCGCACAGGAGATTCTCCTCTCCGCTGGCCGAGCGTTCTGCTTTGGGGGGTGTGGAGGAGATAGTCTAGCACAGAGAAGTATGTCTTATACATTGTGAAGGACGAAGAGCAGGAGGATAACGGTACATATATGTATACGTATATGTATTCCAAGGACCCAACAGTTCTGGCGACGAAGGGGCCGCGCGGGAGAGGGGTAAAAGACCTTGGAGGGGTGGTATATGGAAGAAAGACGAAGAGGGGAACGGGAAGAAGAAGGCTGTTGGGATGGAATGGCGCTAAGGGGGGGAGGGGCGTTTGCGGAACCAGGATATGCCGAGAAGAGTGCAAGATAGAGAGGGAGGAAGAGCGCGAGAGAGAGAGAGAGAGAGAGAGAGGCCACGAGAACTGTGAAGCACGAAGAAGGGCGGAGAGGAGTGGAGGGTAGTAAGTATAGCACCCGAGAAGAGCGGCTCTTTAATGGCCGGATCTCGGAAATTGTGCGCACATATATCTGCTGGCAGATTTATGAAAGTGCTTTTCTTCTGAAGTGGGGAAAGGCGGGTGTGTGCTTCTGCTGCTGTTGCTCTGCTGCGCTGCGTTTTGCGCTGCCTCCCAGTTTTCTCATATATATATATATATATATATATATATTGAGACCCATTGTCGATCCTCCAGTGATTGGCAGTCTCTCCGGTATGTCCCATTGGGATAAAGAGAGACACAGGTATGTCAATGGCTGTTTTTTTCGTCTACTCAAATGGGCCAATTGCTGTGTCGTTTATCCATGATACTTGTGTGGTGTCTCCTGCTGCTCCTGGATTCGTGCTATCTATCTATATCCTATTCTCTGTTCCGCTACAGAACCAGCGTTGATGCTGGAGTCGTCTGCGCGCGCGTGTGTGTGTGTGTGTGTTTGAGGAGGTGGTGGATGCAACTACCGCGAATCTAGGAGCTCTGCCTTAGAGGGGATGGTGGGTACCAAAGCGGGGGTACATGGGGGAGAGGGTGGTGGTTGCCTGGCGGACGAAGAAGGGCAAGGAAATATACGTGCTATAACCAACCGATCTATCTCTCTCTTCGACTTCTTCCTGTGCTCGATCTCTTCTCCCTCTCGTAGGTCTCAACGTTTTGCTCTCCCTGCACCAATCCCCCTGCCTTTCTGAGCTTTCTCCTCCACCTCTCTCTCTTTCTCTTACTCTGCTCTTCATCTTCTCTTTTCTGCCCCGCTTTCTGCCTCCTCCGTCGTCGACGCCGACGTCCCGACAGCGCTTTCTCCTTTCCTTTTTCTCTCTCTCTCGCAGCATATATGTATATATATGTATATCTCCATCTTACGCGCTGTCGCTGCGACCACCCTCGAAACAGCATCTCCGACGTTGCTTTATTTCCCTTTCTCGCTCGAACTCTTCTATCTCGCATCGGTATAATTTTCTAGTTGGAGATTTATACGATATCAAGGTGTGCATTGTATGGGTTCGTATAATATCATTCTACTCGATTTTTTAACGCTGATTTATCGCATGTATTGAAATATTTAAAGGTTAAAGGGGGTCGAGCTGAGAATTCACAGCAGATCGATCCGATTTTTTCTCGTTATAGAATGGTTTTTTTTTCACCATCAAGAAAATGCTTTCAGAGTCTTATGACGTACTTTCCATTTTTTGTTACAGTTGTTGGATAATATTGCATCCGTTTTTCATCAATAGACTCGCAGGATCGTGAGAGAAAAAAGTTAACACACGGCTGAGATATTTTGGGTAAGGCCGTATATAGTCCGAAGGGGAATTGGGTTCCCGTCATCGCTGTCTCGTACTCCTTGGCAAGCTTCCTAGTCCCTTGAACTTGAACTGAAGTAACAAAACAGAGCACTCGAATTGCTGTAGAAAGGTTCTCCGAGTGTTTGCATGAGACTCTGAGCCAAACATTGAGAGAGTTTCCTATTTGCTCTATCAGAAAAAATATATATATTTTAGTCGAGTTTTTCATTCTATTATTTCTTGAATTATTAGAACGAAATCTGACCGGCTACTTCGACCATTTCATTAATCTCCTTCATAGATTATTATTACCAAAATATTTTTGATCATCCTTTTGTACGGATTGAAAGAGAAAACTTTATCTGTCGTTAATCTTGCGGAATATATTGGCGAGCAAACTTGCTCCGAAAAACGAACTTGAGCAGGAAGCGCTCACATAGTATTTACACGCCCTTTTTCGCGTACACTTGCTTCTTTTATTTTCGTATATATTTTTTTTTGCCATTTGCACGCGAATAGAGAGCGCCACACTCAAAGAGGAGTGTGAAGGTTCCCTACTCTATATGGATTAAAATCGAAGAGTGGGTGCTTCGCGCACCAGTCGTTTGTAAAAGAGAAAAAGAAACCGCGAAAAGCGCGCAGCAGAGATAAAAATGGCAATTGCAGTTTCATTCATGCGCGGTGTGGGCACCCTTCGTTTTTCCGCGATCGCGCGAAACGCCGAGAGCGGAAAGGTCCGCGTTTTCATCGTTCTCGCCGAACCGCAGCAGAGAGAGAAGAGACGCACCGGCATATCCTCACCCTCTCGCGCGTCTCCTCTACACCTATATCTGCAAGTCGTATATTTGTATATATATATATACGACCCTCCATACGTCCATCCCGCAAGCCAGAACGAGCTTTTTTCCATCCCTTTTTCACCCCCTCTGTTATATCTGCCTTTCCCTTTTTTTTTTTATCGGCAGTCAGTTCTGCCGCCACCGCACAGCCTCGTGTCTCTTCTCCGCTGAATACATCACGAGCTCGGCAAAAGTATAAATATAAAACAAAAGCCTCGCGTATATAAACAGACGGAGTGAGAAAGAAAAGGGAAAAGAGAAGCGTGCAGGAAATGGGTATAGGGGAAAAAAAAAGGAAGAGAAAGAAAAAGGTAGTTGGGGTTTTCCGTTAGGGGTACGTTTGCCTCTTGCCACCTCCACATCCTCCCCCTGCTCTGTTATTTGATTTCCACGACGCGCGCCACCACCGCCTCGCCGCACATAGGGTATATAAATTGATATGCCGGAGGCTTGGGCGCGTAAAAAAAACTGTCGTGAATCGTTGATGCTCCGCAAGAACTTTTTTTTCTTTCTTTCCTATACGGTTTCCCTTCATTCGAAACGATTCGGATATCTGCTTTTTTTCCACAATAGATATCAACTTTTTCTACTTGCGCATATCTCATTCTTGTTTTGTAAGAATTTTTGTGCATTGCCAAATGAAATTTTCTCTCATATACAGATGCATGTGACATTATTACTTTACGATCTTTGCTACTAAAAAATCTCGCATAGATTCAGCCGGAGTTCTTCGATTTTCGACATCTACAATGAAACGTTCTTCCTTGATTTATATCAAATGGAAAGCATCGAAAAGGCGTATCCCATCGATATACATATATATATATATAGAGTTCCAGAGAATTAATACGGGTCATTCGTTTTTATCGGAAATCACAATATTTGATTTATTTTATATCTCCTCACTGAAATCGTTTCCAAGCATTCGTGGGATTGGCTGAAAGTGGTATATATATGCGCATAGTGGATGTGACGCTGTTCCAGTCCTCTCTCCCGCTTCATCTCGAGGGGGTGATAAGGCAGGAACCACGAACATCAACTACGGGGATGCCAGAGACGTGGAATGGGATGAAATTATTTCCAAGAGGGACGAAGAAAAACGACGCGGAGAGCTTGGTTGGCCAGGATATCGAACGAAGAGGAAAATAAAGCTAAGCACGTTTGCCAACGCATCAGAAGCCGCTCGCTCACTTGCAAACAGAAGCTCTCGCGGAGCGAGAGCCGACCACGAGGAGATGCGAGATCATCCTGGCGAGTGAGTAGAGAATTTACCGGAGCAGAAGTAACGGCAACCGCGTGGTTGTGACAGCCATCCCTTCCCCAATTCTCGTGTTCCTTTTCTACCTCCCTTGTCATCCCCGATCCATTCCCTCGGTCTTGTCTTTTCGTTTCTCAACCGCCCACGCAGAGCTAGAACGAAATGCCGCCTCATCCACGTGTCGTGTTACGTTTTCGCTGTAAAACCATCCCCGTGCTATTTCCTCATCCTCCACACACCCCTTCGTGCTTCACCAACACTAAAGTGCGGCATTCTCTCTCTTGATCTCTCTCTCTTTCTCTCTCTGTCTCTCCCTCTCTTCGCTCACCTGAGCTCTCGATTGTCTTCAAACGCCTGCATCTGACGTTTGCAATTTTCCGTCCTCTTTGCAGAAAATTATAATCACCTTCAACAATTACTTCCCGTCTGATCGGTTTTTTCTACCTTTCAAGAAATCTTCATACTCTAATTCAGACTGGATTTCATCTGGATTGGTTATAAGTTGTGACGAAACAGTATAGAAATGATAATATGTAAGGAAAAACTTGCATGTGCGCTGGCTGGGCTAGCTTGCAAGCGAAAGTACGTTTGTGCGTATAAAAATGGCGGAGGCTCTTTTTATGACCAGGTCGACTGGCCAACCATTACGTCGCCCAGTATCATAGAGCATCATGGGGTAGTTTTATATCCAGATGGAACGACGACACGAGACGAAAACGACGAAAGCTATCGATTTCTCTTCTGTAGGCTATAGCGATAGATGTATACTCAGAGTGTTGTACACTGTCGGTTGTGGGCGAGACGTGTGAAACCGCACAACCGCGAGATTATCATGTCTCGCGTTATGAATACCAGGACGAAGGAAAAGCGATCCCATTGGTTAGAGCTTGTTCTGGTGGTCCGATGAACCTCAGGTCCATTGGGTCGTTTCACCCCCTCACTCTATGTATACTTTCCCTCGCTGCTTTCTGGATATCATATCTTTTGGATGGTACGCCCTGTGGCGCAACCCTCGCTCCACCCCGAACAATAATAATTCAGCTCTGATGGCGCAAGGGGTTGCTGCCTCCCCGTCCCCCAATCTCTCTTGCCACCGCCATACTTGCCAAAATAAATGGCACAAAAAATAAAGACATTCTTTCCGTCCGGCCATGCAGCCCTCAGGACAAAATCATGCTGATCTTTGTTGGGTTCTTTATAAACAACGTTTGGACTTGATAATTCTAAAAAAGCAAACAGGCATTTTTAACCTCAAATAACAAAATGAAATGGCAAACCAATGGCAAATAGCATTTCAACGTAAATACTCGTACCGTAAGGTAATCAATGTCAAGAGCTTAAGCCACGTACAGTTTTATAAATGCTAAAATCACCGCCAGAGATAAGCACGGAGAATGGTTTATAATATGGCGAGAGAACGTGCAGGCGTCGTGATTGTATATAGTTATATGGGATCGCATAGAGAGGAGGGAGAGAGAGAGATAAGTTCAGAGAGGGTTGTATTAAGCTGGTACTGTGACGTCACTGAAAAGGAATCTTTCGGAGTCTCGGAGGCTGCCAAGAATTTCAAGCCTTCGGTCTCATTAAGATCTTACGCATTTCCATAGAAGCGAAGAAGAAGCTCCAAGCATCCCTTTCCATATATTTGAACATTCGTGATTTGACGACACTTGCAACGAAGCCCCTACACTGCTGACGTCATTCATGGACTTGAGTCACACGTAAACATTTCAGAGTGTTGACAACGCCAATGCCAGAAATCTGTCATGAGCGAAAGTTTCGATCTCTTAATCTAAAATATTAAAATTTCATTGCAAACCAAGAAGCTTAAATTAAATATTGTATAAATCAGTTTGGCACATAAAATAATAAATACGCAAAGAATACAGGTTTTGGGTTTTATCCTGAATTTTTGCGACGTCGGAATTGTACATTTTGCCTAACAATCAATGACAAAGTAATATAAGGAGTGAATCATTTTTGTCGAGGGAAAATACCGATATTTTAGCTTCCTGTGATGTAAATGTTCCCGATGGAGAACAAGGACCTTAAGACGATCGTCAAGCAAGCACCGGAATCGATGAGTAGCTGATCTCATTACTTCTTTAAAAGGACGAGGATTAGCTCTGGCTGTGGCAGGGTGAGCTGCAAGTCAGGGGTTCCCGAGGAGAACGACAAGGTATTCCGTTGCCGGTTGCACGGGGTCAGGGAGGATGAAACACGAAGGGGATGAGCTTCTCGTTCGGATTGAATAGCTTATTATGCGGTGATGCTGGGAGATGCCTTGCTTTCTTTTCCTGTCCCAGAGAAAGGGGGAGCTGCTCGACTATTCTTTTTCTTTTGTGAAATAAGGGCGAATGCCACCCCACTTCATTCCAATTGGTGATTTTGTCGATTCACGTTAAGCTTACTCTTTAACGTAAACATCATCGATTGAGGTCATTAAGAAATTTGAAAGATCATCCATTACATATGGAGAATTCCATCGTCATCACTTCGTCAAGTTGATTGACAATATATTCCATCATCCATAAAGGATAGTTTACAAAAAAAAAAAAAGCTTCGAAACACTTTCTTTGGTGATCCAGAATATCAAGCAGCCCCTGGATCTTCAATAAGACAAGATCGCTTTCGATACATAGCTGAACCGAGGTAGTTTCGTCGTCGTGGTAGTTTTCACTGCCCACGGCCAGACTAAGGGATGTAATTCAACAGTTTTGCGTACAGCAGTTGACCTCGACTGTGGTTCAGCACGCAAAGTAGAGATAGCGAGATAGAGAGAGAGAGAGAGAGAGATCGCTCGGAAGCAAAGGAGGCTGGATCGTAGTGGTGAATTGAGTGGAGTTTTGGCTCGCGCCGGGCGTTCAACCAAGAAAGAAAGCGACCAAGAACGTCGTAGTGGGTACAGAAGAGTGGAGTGGAGCAAAGTAAAGCTATCCAACGACGGCATGTTTACGTTGGGGAAATCTTACTAAAGAATGGAACAGAACGAATAAAGAAGGGCAAGAGAGTGAAAAAGAGGATGAGAAAGAAAAAGAGAGAGAGAGAGAGAGAGAGAGAGAAATACTGATAAAAAGGAAAAGGGAGAGGCATGGAGTTGGGGTGAAGAGCTTGGTTGAAGAAAACCGGGGCTCGCATCTCATAACGTGGGATTGCTTCCGCAGAAGATTGGTGGGCACAGACCAGCAACTCGTCGTCCGCGCTATAGCTCATGGGGATGGTAATTATGCTACCGCTGTCCCCGGATAATATAGTACGGGTAACCGTGTTTCTCATCGCCACCCTCTTTCTCAGTTTTTTTCTTCTCCCTCACATCATCCTCTCCTGCGCAAGGGAGACCAGAGAATTTCTCTCTCTCTCTCTTCGTCGTTTTCACTCGTTCGTCTCATTCCTTCGACACCCACTGTCACCCTCCCGCCTTCGCTGCCTGCACCTCTTTGTAATCTTGCATAATTTATTTCTCGCTATTGTTCACCCTCGTCGAATTATGCATTATTCTGGGAGAAAAAGGGACGTTCGCCTCTCTGTGAACTCTCTGCTACTGCGCTGGTCGACTCAAGTCTCTCATGAGAGCCAGCGTTCTTAATTCGTCAAAAGAAAATTCACTCTGGCGAAAATGTGAGAGAGGGGTAGATGGAGGCTAGCACGAAGAATTTTTCCTGTCCCCCGAAAATACGTTGGTATTCGGTTTTTGAAGGGTGGAAGAACAGCGGACAGGAAGATGTAAGAATGGAAGAGCTTATATTCGCGCTTCTTTCTATTCTTGTATTTACATTTTTCTTACTGAGCCATTTTTTTTTCTTCTGCTAATCTCTCTTCTGCAAGAAAATTTCATTGCGTGAAGAAGAACACGGGCTTGTTTGACGAGCGTGCTTGCAAACAGAAGGAATCAAGAATTAAAAAAAAACGTACTTAATAAATGGACCCTTCTTCTGGTATGTACTCAAGGTGTACTTTGAAAATTCCTCAGCGTACGCAGATCGATGTCCGTTTAATATATTGACATATATCTAGATCCAGCATAATATACGTGAAGTAGTATTTGCGTTGATTGCTGAACACCACGCATCTCCCCAATCAATGCGAAAGAGTTTGTGTAGCGTGTGGCAAAAGGTATATGCGCAATGCGGAGTTGGTGTTACTGCGACACGCGGTGGTACACGAGTGCAGAGCGTGGAACCCGAGACATACGGTTGACCATTGAGACAAATTAATTGGCTATTGCTATTTCACACGTCTACTCTCGGAGAATTTGATTCAATGTTTAACGGGTCACGTCGCAACTATGGGTATACATGACTTCGTGGTTACAAATTTTCACGTTAATTTTATACGTCACGTCTATACATATATATGTTCTCAATCTGTGTACATAATAATATGACCGTGTTAAAAATTCCCTTTTCTTCACGATCATTCTCCAAATACATCTACCTTCTGAAGCAGCTTTATAGAATAGCCGAAGCGATACTAAAAAAATCACCTTACAACTCCAAACATATCGGTGCCCGTAATTTCAAAATCTTGGCGATACTATTGGGGACTCGTATGATTTCCCATTTCTGATCAAATATGTACGATCAAAAAACAATTCTCAATTCTCTAGACACAAGATCGAATTTGCCCACTGGACAGTTTTCTCAACCGTAACAACGACACAACTTGAGGATACGGCATGCTGTGTATTTCAGGAAATAGACTCCCGAATCTCCTGGACCTCGTGAATGCCGATACACTGGGTGGAAAATGTCGAAAGCGGGATGGAGGCTTGTATGCAGAATTCGAGCAGAGCAGGAGCAGACAATATATATATATATATATATATATATATATATATATATACATATATGTAGAGTTGTGAGTGAGTGAGCGACCGGTTCGCTATCCGCCTATTTGATGTTAGTACAACAGCGGCGCCGTGTTTGCGTTGAGGCCCATATTGATTGCCACCCCTTGTCGCCACCCCTCGACAGTGGCACAGCCACTCCATATCATACGAATATACCATGCGGTACCCCTTTCGTACATATACTATATATACATGTATATATACACTCTCGCTATGTAAGCATCTCTATATACATGTCTCACTTCCTCTCTCTCTTCTGCTCCCTCTATGCGCCTATATAACATTTGTGTAGTTATAGTAGATACCGGCTGTACATTCACCGAAGCTAGAGTACAGTAAAGCTATAGATGGCAACGAGCAGCCAGGCACTATTCTGGTATATATTGCCAACTAGTTACTGGTACATACGTCACCGAGCGATATTAACAGTGGCAGCTTCGCTGTCAGCCACAGAGCCGCCGACCGGGATTAACATAAAGCTAACGTTACCTGCACTCCTCCCACCTCACAGCCACCTTCCACATGCTAACCATCACTGTAAACCGACTCCCATCAGGCACCTAACCAAACTCACTCCTTCTCTCGTCCATCCATCCCTTTTCATCCTATTCTCTTTGCCCTTTTCCGTTTGAACTTTAACTTGATTCTTTCTGATACGAAAGTACAAAGGAATCGATATATAGTTCCAATTTAGTAGGATACATTTGCCACTCGATGAGTCTCTACTACAAGTTTTTAGTTCGCCATTACATCAGGGAGTAGACAGTTCCTGCGATTTGGTTAAAAACTGTGCTTACTTTTATCATAATTCCTGCTGTCATGACATTGTTTTGATGACATTTGAGATTTATATCTAGTAGACTGTTCCCGTTGAAAAAAATTATATTGGAGAGCATCTGCTCGCGTCAGCTGGCTTCTACGATCTTGATTATGAAGTGAATACAATGGATAGATGAATGAATTCTCTCGTTAGTAGGCGAATGTTAGTCCCACGAGGATGCAGCTGTAAGACAAAAAGTGTTCGTTTAAGCTCTAACTTGAGGCAGAATTCGAGGGAGTTCCATCATATCGTATCTTTTGATTATCTGGCCGGACGATGTTTATAAGCACACGGTCTGCCTGCGGAAGTCAACTATCCTCATTCCATGTGTTATAAATGAAGCTTTTTCGCGCATGCTCTAGCAGCAATGAGGTTTACGTCCATAAAACCAGCAAGCATGGTATACCTACCACCCTTATCCATTTGTCCGTCGGTCTGGCGTATATAAACTATAAAGGGATTTAACTTTCCTCTCACAACGCAACTCGCTATATTGAGCTTAACTACCTCCCGACGTAGCGACGCCGGGAGTTTACCACCTCGCTCGGGAAAATTCTACTCAGGTAATATCCGTTCTGTGCAGCCCAGGCCAGCCCCATGTATATATAATAATACTTCGTTTTCCCACGATAATCCTGTTGGTCTCGGAAAAATATCTCATTACTTTTGACCCGGAAACGCTGGAGCAATAAACGAAGCATATGATGCAAAATGACATAGAAGATTGACAAAAAGTTGGATAGAAGATTGAAAAGAACGTTGATTGATCATTGACCCATGCGCTCTCCAATTACCATACATTAACAGCTCTCATAATAATTGAATGGATATGAAATCTCTCAATAACTGAACAAAAAAACAAAGATCCGAGCAGGAATGTATCGAGGGTGCCGTTACCAAGCCATTAGTTTTCAGTGGTTAGCTAGGCAACACAAAGTTTTTTGGGGCAAGTCTGATGACATCCATCCGCCGATGCACGACGGGAAAACGAGCTTTAGGCACGCCATCAGGAGTTACGAATCCCTTAAGAGGAAAATGATGCGTGGTCATAAAATCAGTCGATTGCAGCATGAGGATACTCAGCTGAGCTCTGGGCAACGTCAAATCACCATCCTAGGTAGTCTATAGATATTTTAATGGATCATCGGGATGAAACTGACTAGCTCATGCATGATCAGAACTGTAGCCCTCCAGTTTCATCGTACAGTTCCAATATGGGATTAGTGTATATTGAACTGTACTTTGAGGTGTAACACTGCGGCGGAACTGGCATGTTGAATTCGTATTGTCTTCATATATGTATATATATATATACGAAGTAAGAGAGGACAGAACGTTACCGAGAATCGGAGAAACCAAGTGAGACAAAGGGATGTAGAGAGTCAGAGCTGAGGGTCGGCTCGTCGTATAGCGAGGATGCCAAGGGGACGGCTGGATAGGTATAGGCACCGGATTCTATCTTCACGTATTGATCAACGCCTCGCCACCCTCTACAGCAGACATAGAGGCTGGCAGAACGGCAGGGGATGCCTCGATCGCCACCCCCGCAAATACTGGCCACAGCTACGGCCACTGGACCGACCACCGTCCGCGCACGCTACCAGCTATAGTCCTTGCTGCTGCTACTACTGCTCCTACTGCTGAATTCTCTACTCTGTTCTGGTCTGAACGTACGTGTGCGTGCGCCCTACCATATAAATACGACACATCTCTCCAACGTTCCTGATTGTAACGAGCGTCGGTCCACACGAACGGTCAAATACACACAAACGCAGCTGGATAATCTTCTACTCCTGCTCACGTATTAATCGGGACATGTACATGTGGACGTATCTAATATGTATTCGTATATAGAATTGGGGAAACGTACACAGTCCTCTGTTGTATTATACTGACCGCTTCTACTCTGAAATGGAATGAATACGTGTTTGGGTTTTGCGAAACTCAACGAACATTTTGATAGACTCCCTATGTGGGCAGTTTGTGCTTCCGAGTCGAGGAGTTTACATGGCATAGAAATTCTAGGCCGAGGATCTTTTCAGGAGAATTTTATTATTCTGTCTAATGAGAAATGCAATTGATTGTTTTACTTGTACACATTTTTAATGACGATGTTTTTGTCTTTGATTCAAGTTCTACCAGACGGGATGGTCGTTCGATTAGACGCACGCTGTTAGGAATTCAGTACTAAAGGGATGCCGCTGGTCCTATATACATATCCAATTTGGTGCACAAGAATGAAAGTGTCAAAGCTGTGACGAAGACGGTGTAAAAACGAAAGGTGAAACCAGGAAGTTACACCAACAGCGTGTGAATCAGTAACTCCACTTCGGTGTTGAAACGATCTCAATCACACCAGCGGTAGATGCCGTTAACACTGGCGTAGTATTATTTCAAATAAACATCGCACAGTGTATTATGGGTATTATTGAATAGTCTTTAATTTGAAAGTCGAAGATGTCGCTCATTTTCTCCGAACATGTCGCTATTATCTACACATACTAGGGATCATTTTAATGCGGTGATATTTAATGATGGTTTACTGATGGTTATGATTTAATGATTTAATGACGGTTTAATGGTAGCCTCAATGTGTACTATTAGGTACGTAAAAAAAATATAGATGTAACGAGAATTGTCGTCCATGTGAATGATTAATATCACCGTTATTTGTTCTAGAATAAGAGAATTATTCAGCTGCAAAAAAGGAATATTCGAATGATCATCTGAAGATTGTATCGTAGAAATTTTTTGGCATGTGCAGATGGCCAATTTATTTGCAATTCTTGATTCTGCGCGGCCGTACATGTGGTATAGATAACGAAGTACGTTGTAGAGTACGGAGATTACTACCACAGTGTAAATGTACGCGGTGTCGCTAGTGGCGTATATTGACACCGAACCAGTGTAGTTTTAAAACCGCCGTCGTGTGCTCGCACACCAGATGGAGTCACGTGTTCAGCAGCGATCGTAGCTTTTTCCAACCCCCCTGGCTGTGGAAATTTAAATTTATCATATAAATTTGGATTTTGTTACCACGTAAATTTAGATTTAGATGCGTGTAATTTTAGTCGAATAAAACTAGCCAATATTTTGACGAAATGAATTGTTCAAAAAGTAGCATCACTGGCGGCGTTATGCCGTTAACATCGTGGATTTTCTACTGTGTATACCTGTACACGCTTTGGAAACGTTGCATTTGAGCTATATATTACACGTTCTATATATAGCCAACGTATAAACTCTCGTCTTAATCTTCCTTCATACAACCCTGAAACGCAGTTTTAGCTCACAGTCTTGAGGTCCCAGTTCGTAAACTTTGAAACTAATCTAATTTACGAGGTGCAAAATGGCCGCACCAACGGTAGTTGAGCCGCCAGCACCGTCGCAGCCCCTTGTCGATCGGGATGCATGTATACTGTAGAATGTTCAAGATACATATAACTATTTTCTAAGAGAAATATACACGCCGGGATCTCTGAATATCTCGACAAAATCGAAATACGAGCTTTACGAATACTTCACTTCCACTAAAGTAACATTCGTCTTTTAACTTAATCTTGAGGGAAAAAAATCGTTATGTAACTGAAGCAATTGTAAATATTTCTGAAATCAATCAATGGACATCATCATCTAGCCTGTATTCAGTTGAACATCGTAATATCGTATCAAAAATAGTAAACCCTTGACGATAAGAAAAGACAATAATGATATTTCGCATGGAGACATGAGACAAGTTTTATTCTTGTGCGTATTAAAGCATAATATAGATACACAGAATAATAGTTACTCACTCTCAACAGATCAAATTTTCAATTGAACATCGTAATATCGTAACAAAAATAATAAACCCACGACAAAAAGAAAAGAAAATAATGAAATTTCGCATGGAGACATGAGACAAGTTTTATTCTTGTGCGTATTGAAGCATAATATAGATACACAGAATAATAGTTACTCACTCTCAACAGATCAAATTTTCTTCATGCGCAGAATTCTTTTCCCGTCTCAGTTATCCCGGTCTCCTAATTCCTGACGAAACCCTCATAACTCGGCTTTTTAAGAGGTATAAGCAGTGGGTGGGCCGAATGGTCCGAACGTCCAAGAAAGTCGCGAGGTTATTTGAAGGGTCAAGAGGCCGAAGGGGGGCATAGAAAGCCGCACCGGCCACTGGCCAGTGCGGGTTATTGGATGGTCGCCTCGCACTTGTCACGAACGTGTGGCCGTTCGAAGAGAGAAGATGTGGGGGAGGTCAGCGCGGAAGATGCGCGGACCGAAGGGTGGAAAAAGAGGAGCTTAGCTCGTGCTTTGTGCGGAACCCAGCGACGTTCTGCAAGAGACCCTTACAGTTTGTACACCGCCATGCTGCTTGTCCTCTCCGTCGGCTCGAAGGGAGGCATCATAGACATTCCGCAAGACATACAGCCTTCCTTCTAGCTGTCTGAGAACCCCGTTTCATACAGAAAAGACGGAGAATGAGACGGTAGAAGTGCCCGCTGTGGAGTCTAGCTATGCAAGCTGGACGTTTTCCCTTGGTGGTGGTGCTACTGCTGGTCAACGAGCGCGAGAGTTCCAGCAGTTCTGCTAGTGACCAGCACCACGTCAATACATGGGGGTGGGTGGAAAAAGGGGTTGCGCAGGCGCAATATACACGAGACTCTCCATCAGTCTATATATACATTCCTACCGGGAATATACACCCTCTTTATACGGGGGTGCGAGTTATCACATTCTCTATTATACCGATTGTTGCAGAGGGCTACGAGTCTTTCACTTTCTTTAACAAATTATTGTCTATGAGAGGGGAGAAGAAGCAGACTCAAATTCGATTATTGCAATGTGGTCTTTTCGATTTAGTTATTTATATTGATAGCGTGGGTGATTTATTTTGCGAGAAAATTGCAAAATATGGAAATTTTTAAATTGATGTAGCCAAATCTTTGAAGAGTTGACTAAGTCTCTGTAGCGAAAGTCAAAATTATTTATGTCACTGATATATAGTCAACAAATTTACTGAGTTTCATAGCGAAGGTTGCATAATGCAAGGGAGACTTATTCGCCTCTGTATGGATAAGGAAGACGATAGATGATGGATAGATAGATAGAGAAGGGAGAAGGAGATAGATGTAGTAAATTTAGCAGCTGCCTGTACATACATGATACACACAGCACATGGAAGATGTAGGAGGCATACAAAATGTCCGAGATGTACATTTAATTTTCAACGTCAGACAAATTTATAAAAATTATAACTAATTTATACTTACAAGATATAAAGGTGAAATGTAAACAATGAAATATCAGTTTCGAGTAATGAAAATACAATGGCAGGAGAACTATGTAGGATGATATTAAACGTTGCAAAAGAATTATGCGATCGAATTAAATGTCCAAGATGTACATTTAATTTTCAACGCTAGACAAGTTTATAAAAATTATAACTAATTTATACCTACAAGATATAAAGGTGAAATGTAAACCATGAAATATCAGTTTCGAGTAATGAAAATACAATGGCAGGAGAACTATGTAGGACGATATTAAACGTTGCAAAAGAATTATGCGATCGAAGATCCCAAAGTCTGCTATCGCCAGATCGATGGATGGCGTCTCTCATCCCGCGCACCGGAGAAAAGCGAGCAGAGCAATATCGTGTCGGTAATGTTTCTTCATTAGAGCGAGGCAATCTTCTTTATGGCAACAAATCTTGAGACCGGCGTCGGCCTTTTGGCGTATACGGCGTCGCCGATGCCGGCCATCTTGCGCGTTCAGAATGGATGATTCGTTTCGTGTGCTGACGCGCCTCTCTCTCTCTCTCTCTCTCGTCCAGTTTTCCCTTTCCTTCTATACTTCCTCCTTCTCTTTTTCTCTTTGTCCGGTTCATGATCTTTTTTTTTCGCTTCTCTCTCTCTCTCTCTATATATATATATATATATACGATTCGCCTCTAGAATCTATGAGTCTGGGTGCAGAAAAGCGCTTCTTCTATTCGACGTTGCCTATACGTTATCAAACTTTTCTCGCAGTTACATTTTCTCCCTTTTGGTTCGTCGCTCTGGTGGTTTCCACACCCCTGGCTCCGACGACGAACGGCTATTACGGAATTTAACGCTCCCTCCGAGAAGAAATACAATATTATACGCCGAAGGAAACGAAGGAGATGAAGCGCGGGGATACAGACCGTTATGTACAGCACTGTATGTATATAAAAGTATATGCCTGTATATAATGTATAGTCATAAAGGCGCTCGAGGGTGGTCCAGGATTCACGAAGAGAGGGTGGCAATTAAGCCGATACACCGTAATTGCCTTTGTGCTCAATGTTCATTCGGGTAACTGCGCTTCTCATCCTCGTTGCCTCGTCTTTCCTCCCATACACCTTACTCTATACTCCTCCTCTCGTTCAACGGTAGTTATATTATTCTCCGAAGACCCAGATTCAACACTGCCAATATCGAAGAGAACCCGAGAACTCTTACATTAGCAAAAAAAAATCAAAAAACAATGGAATCTGTGCAATTATATTTTCTCAATTACACGAGGATATTAAAAACTAGGAAAATTGAATTTCATGTTATATTGTGATTCATACTTAAATTGTAAAATGAAAGAAACTTTTGGTGTCATCAGCAGCAATTTGGGAGTTGATGGATGATATTCTCAGATTTATTCCATTTGACCCTTTTCATTTAGCGAGAAAAACCGTTAGGTCAGTTATTACCAACGCTAATGCCAGGCGACCCAGTGTGGCTAAGTTAATATAATGAAGGTTCATGGTAGTTTCCTCCTCGCTGGCAGGATTTTCACCTTTAGTCTTAGTTACGGTAACCGATATAGCTCACAAGTGGCATACACCGCTCTTTTCCTACTGCGGGGTGTACCTTCCAGACCAGACTAACGTCTAATCGAATTATCTGCAGTAGTCGCACATTTAACCCTAGCCTGGTCCTGCTGCCCCTCGCTATATACCACACTTAACTATCAGTCACCGCAAAATAACTGGTCGAGTCAGTAACGAAGATCAGCTTCCAGCAACTACTACGCACTGTTTTGTTCTCCATACACATTGTGGGTTGCAAATTGATGTTATTAATCGCATCTATTGTCCACAAGCCATATTGGTTAATGGCGGTCATGTTCATAACATAACGAAAATATATCGAAATGATCAATATTCTAGTGTCCTTGTAAAATAAATTGACTATTATCTCATTTCGGTAACTGCTTTAGATGAACATTCAGAAGGAAATACAGTTTTCTCTCATAAGAATCGCTTATCGGTAATGCGTAATATCTGATATTCCATGTATCTACGCAGATATAAGTACAAGTAATATACTATTTCCTTCACTAAGTCTAACATTCATTTAAGTTTTGGGTGGAAGGAACTAAACTGAGCTAATTGGTATTATCAGTAAAAAAGTAGAGATAATACCAGTCATTGCACGACTTATTTAATTTGCACTAAAACTGGCTCATCGATAATAATGCTTACCGAGCTCCCATTATTTTGTAATCGACATACCAAGATATATTAAAATGTTTGGCTTCTTAAGATAAGTCATTTCATAAAACCTTGTAAATTCTTCTAATAGTGACCCTGAATTCCTCGATCATTCCTACAATATTCATTGAATTTTTTGAGACCTCGTGCATATTATCGAAATATTGCTTTCGATCAAAAAGACCCGAGAAGGTTGCTTGAAATTTCGTAATGGTTCAATGAAATGAAACATCCAATTTTCAAAAGGGTATAATGGCCATTGATGGAGAGATGGGTGGAACGCATACTTAGTACTGCACATCGTGAACTCGGCAAGTTCGTTAATAAGCGTTGCGAGAGACAGATGTGAAATACGCCCGGCAATGAGTCTTTTGATTTGAGTATGGTATATGTATATGGCCATACTATACACAAACACACACACACATATATATATATATATATATATATATATATACATACACACACATATCCCACAACGAGCTGTATATGCAGAGGTTAGGTATTTCAGGCGTTTTGTATATTCCGCATATATGTTGTCTGATTGGTGACATACAGAGAGTCGACGCACGAATACTGAGGGTAACCTCCCCCAATGAAATCTATTTTCCCCCCTCATATCCAATATTAACTGCATTTATTCGCGTTGTCTCAAATTAACCCCTGACTCTCGGCTATCCATCCGTCCATATGTCTGCTCGTCTGCGCACCCCTCTTTCACCCCGGATCGTTGCACCCTTGGCAACAATATGAACTGCACGGATATTACTATTATAATACCGGAACGTCATGGTCTGTATATGGAGAGACTCTCGATAGTCCGTTGTCTCGACTACATACCAAATACAGGATACATTATATATTCTATAACTAAATGGCTCTCGCAGTATCACAGCCGACCTCTGCTGCTCACTTGTGCATCTGAAATGCAAAACATCCCTATATTTAATTCTGTCACGTGACTCTGGTCCCATTGTGCTGTTGGTTTTTGAGTCTCAATAAATAAAAAATCCAAGAAAATATCGTTTTAAATCAATAAAAATCCTTAATACACGGGAGTCTGCGCGCAAGTGAGATTGATAGCGCACTGAGACTTTCCAGGGTATAGAGAATCTTTTAGTTTCATGGAAAATTCGCAAAGTCATTTCACAAACGAACGAGCACACGAGGCAGTCTTCGTTCAGCATTTTGAAGAGGGTAAACGTGGCTGTGTCTGGAAACTGGCAGAAGCCATGATATCACGTTATGCTAGACGAGGCGTGTGCTTTGGAGGTGGAGCGAGGATATAGAGGGTATCTTATCCAGAAGCTCAAGGCGGATAATGTATTCAAATGTTATACCCCCATCTTCTTCCCTCTCTATAGCTCTCACCCGCTCTACTTGGCTCTCGGTGTGCACGGCGTCAATTTATTAAATGGAAAGATTGCAAATTTCCCAACATAAAGTGCCCGGCGCGAAGACTAATGATAGGAGAGCCCGTGTGACGGCTCTAGCTTAGGAAGTACGTCGAGAAGTCGAGTGTGTTGGAAAGCTGGTAATATGAACAGGGCATAGATATAAGCAAACCAGAGAGTATCGATACGATGTATGCAGTAAGTATGGATGCGAATGAGGGACCACTGATCGTCGAAGGGGGTGATACGATGGCCGTGTAGAGGGTGCGGAATATATCGAGGTATCAACGGCGGATGCGCATGTGAACGCATAAAAAGAAGCCACGTGAGTGATTAGACCCCGCATGGCGTATAGAGTAACAGGGTGGCGTATGGGGTCAATCTGAGGCTAATCAAATCATGCAGGATCCACCGAGCACCGCAGGGTTCCTTATTCGAAGCAATGTTCCTTCTTCACCGCTATCTACTGGTCATATATATATACATATATATATATATATATATGTATCTCCCCATCGTGCTGTTATGCGTTATACTCTACTATATTGCACACCAACAAGCCATTGTGTACTAGCAGATTGGTGTCCGCGCGCTTTATTAATTTCATCGCCCTGCTGGGGGTGTCGCCAGTCACCCTCGCTGTATACACTCAACCGTACAGAATACAATATAAAGTACACAACAGTGTGCGCGTATTCCAAGTGACCGAAATCTGGCCCATCACCATTCATGTGACTAATCAAATGCGTCTGCTTCTTAATGTAATTCCAGAACAGTCCTGGAATCATTGCCAATGATCTTTTATATAATTTGCATTTCTTCTCTCCTATCTAAGGGGTGGACTTCCCGGATAATTATAAAACGTATGATGAATTATCCACTGTAAATAAAGCAGTAAACATTTATAGGATTAAGAGGATGAGTTGAGTTTCTATCTTGAAATTACTCATTTGTGCTCTGCTCTTGATCAGGCAGCGAAGAGTGTATTAGAGCGCGAGATGGAGAGAGTTATACAGGAGAGGGAAAAGCGAGGACCCGGAGAAGCTCAGAAAGATAAGCAAAGCTTGGTGTGGCGTTGCATATTGATTGACGAAGCTCTCGCCTGTCTCACCCACGATTTTCCGAGGCTCACGTCGTACGCCCGCGGATGAGGAGAGGAGAATTGGTGGTACAAATGCCGCGCAGCGAATAAGGGTGCGATGCTTACCCGGCATAGAATCTGCTGTATACATATACGTTGTGTGCGGGGGTAAGTATATGTGTTTGTGTGTGTGTATGTGTGTGGATAGGCGAGGAGGTGTAGGATATACCATCTCGGATCGCGCAAAACCCTCTCCCAGCTCACTTCCGTCGTGAAACTGGCGGAGAGAAATTGAGAGAGAGAGAGAGAGAGAGAGAGAGAGTGAGAGGGGAGGGTGTAATGAAGCACCACGCGCAGACACGCCGTCATGAATATTCATAATCTAATACCTGAGCTGAACTGAACTGAGGCGGGGCGAAGTCTCCTCATCATCTAGAGGCCTTCTGCTATATTAGACATCCAGCTTCTCTGTTCCACATGATAACGTTCCTATCTCTCTCACTCTCTCCCTTTTCTCTCTCTTGTGCTTTTGCAATTCTCGCATGGGAAAGACCTAGACGAGTAAAGCGACGATCACCTATCTCACCATCTTTCTCTCTACGAACAGCAGAGAATTCCACCGTTATCCGATATGAGCGAGCAATGGTATCTGCGAAGAGGTTTGCTTTTAACTTCTGCCTTGTTCCGAATAGAGCAGCCAAAAGAGGCCCAGATTTTTTTCCCCATGGTTTGACTAAATCGCAGCTAAGTCAAGCCAAAGCTTATGCCGAAGGGAGAATTTTGTAAACATGGAGCGCCATTTTTACTCTGCAAAGGAAGCCAAAAGGATAAAGTCACTCAATAAAAAAGTGTTCAAATAAATGAAAAAAATTTGCAGGTTTCTCTTGATCTACATATGTTAAATCCCACATCTTCCATGGCTATGTATGTATGTTAAGCGTTCCCTTGTCCGTCATAGGATCGTCGTGCGTCCCACGCATGGTGGCGCATCGATTTTGAGCTGCACAAAAATGAAGTGGTGATAAGTGTCAAACGAGCACATGAGCAGGAGCTGTCAAAAATTCCATTGGCCGAGTATGATGGACCTGCTTCTGTGAATGTTGATACCTTTAACTCCTACTAGTAAGAGCAGTGTGGCATGGAATCAGTGTGAGTTTTGAAGGACCAACGGACATCTTTGCTGATGATTTACATATGAAAGCTCGGGTTTCGGGATCTGTTAGTGCGAGAAGCGAAACTCCACCCCTCGAACGGTAATGTATCCCAGGATTGAAACGCGCTCTCTCTTGATAGTTATAGTGTAAGGGTTTGCACACCAGAGCGATATACAGAGTGGCTCTATGTGTATACCTAAAACGATCCGATTGAGTTTCAGAGTGATGTAGTGTAGATATATAGTATATAGCATAGTATAAGCGGGGCAAGCGTGATATCGCTGGATGGGAGCGGGAAGGCGAGCGATATTGCCATTTTATGATAATGTTATCAGCCCCGAAACGCTGGCGATGAGCTGATGCGATACGCGACAAAAGTGAGAGGGAAAGAACGAATGAAGGCGCACATATTCACCCACCCGTCAACATCGTCACAAATTTTCGATTGCAAGTGTACGTGTATACGTACATACATATATACAAGGATACACCAAAAGAGAAACGCAGCGTATAGATGAATAGAGCGAGCGAGAACACCCGAGAATCCTATATATAGCCCAGCAGCAGTTCCATCAAACCCTGGATTTAGTAATCTACCGAGATTTATGAACGTAGGTTCATCCCCTCGCTCTTCTCCACCGTGCACATCGTAACCATACATTTTCCCTTCTTTCCTCTCAACTTTTTCTCTTTTCCAGTCTGTATATGTATGTATATAGTTACTATACTCTGACTGTACTGATTGTACAACCATTCTGCGTCTTTTTTCCTTTGTCAGTTTCATCACAAACTCACCCTTCTCATTCTTCTCAGCCTTGCCATTTTGGTATAAAATGAAACTTCACGAGACGATGATCACCGATCAATTTGCTCGGGTCGAGGCGGTCTAACATTTTCCTCATTTACATCCTTCTTTGAATCATTTGTGTTTCTTATAACTGCAATTGAAGACATTTTTAAAAGGATTTTTTTTTTATAAGATACTTTTTCTCCAACCCAATTCAACGATATTGGCCGTCCATGCTCAAATTTCGAGAAAAAGAAGGCAGCGATAATAAATACTGCAATAGAAGGGCAGAACTGCAGAAGGGCTGGTTTAGATTTCGGTTAACCTTTTGGGGACTGGTCTTGAGCTGTTCTTCTTCGTGCTGTTAAAAATACTATATTTCTTGGCCCTTTTCTGCAGCCTTTTTTTTCCACAGCCCTTTTTTTTCATACGCCTATAACCCTACATCGATATATGATAATATTTTGCCAAGCACTCAACGTTTGCCCTATCGGAGAAAGACCATCAGTCTCATAGGTCGATCATAAAAGGGCATAAGACGAAAATGGCCACGACCTAAAGGGCTTTCACCGCGACAAGTACTATCAGCTGAAGAAGAGCCATCTCAACCGTCGAAGACTCACTTTTCTCCTCTCACACTCTCTTCTTCTCCTCTCTCGGTGCGGCTTGAGAGTAAACATAAATAGTGAATAAAGTTGGATTCTTGCATTGAGTTGAAAGACGTCGCTCGTTCCTATAAAATATTCGTGAAGGAGAGCAAGAGGGTGACAGGAAGATGCACGGGAATAGAGGAAAAAGGGAATGGGGATTGCGGTTGAGACGCTGCGAGAGAGCAAGAGAGAGAGAGCCATGCTCGAAGGAGTATAAGGAAAAAGGGGATGAGAGAGAAAAGGGTTGCCGCGGTTTTCTTCCTTTTGGAGGAGCAGAGGAGGCGCAAGAGGCCGTGCTGATGGCACCCCCCAACGTGGGGGTTACGTAACGTATAACGTTTCGCTTTTCTCGTATCTGTAGATAGCGATAGGGTAAACGAGAGGAAGGGAAGGGCAGAGAGAGAGATGAAAAGTGAGAGGGAGTGAAAGAAGAGGGGAGGGGGATTTTAGTTTGTTCAAGTAAATTATATTCAGGATGGTGGCTCTGACATCGGTCGTAACGCAAATTACAGCCTTCCGCCAGGCTGACTGGCTGCTGGCTCCATCCCTATCGTTATACATACTACTATGGCATAGGAGCTATGCCATATATACACATAGCTTTTCATCCCCTGCTGGCCTTAGTAGTGAGTACCAATCCGCTCGATCCCTCACCCGCGTGCGTTCCACCCACCTGGCAAATTCTCCTTGCCTCTATCATGAATTATTAATTAATTGTTTCAACTAACAGAGTAATTTATTATTCAGCTCACGTATAGTGTGCAGCAGAGGGTATATAAGAAAACTATAGGGGCCACCGAAGAGAATACATCGTTGAATATTTGAAACTGAGAAAAATGCATTTTTTAAAATAGTTTCTCGTCTACCAGGATTAGAAATGCTCACCCCCAGAGGACTCTTGACTCTACAGTAAATCGCGTTGAATAGAAAAATACATGAGTTCGTTACAAAAATGTTCTTCTCATTGCCAAAAACTGTATTTTGTCTATTCGGGAGACCGAGAGTTTCGTAGTTTTCTTGCGATATTCTTCAATGACTGTTTCATATCGGTGTAAAGAAGTGTAATTGGCCAATAATTCATGCTTTGCCGTCGCCAATTCGTAAAATCGATCTATGTTTCAGTGAAGAAAAATAAGTGCCTGAAGAAGAGAAAGAATCCTTAGAATCGGTTACATTTCCGGATGAATACTTTAATCATTCAGAGGAAAAGTGTGGGATGCAGATGGCAATTGCAAAAGTTATTGACGATATAGGGTAAATTAAGGTAATTAAGGACACTGCATGGTTCTGATTAATAAAACTAAAGTTGATGATTTGAACACTACGAAAATATATAAAAAATGAAATAAACACAAAACTACCCTCTGATCAAAGGGGTAAGTGTATTCAATGCTGAGTGGAGTCAGCACGAGGAGAAGTGGCAATTCTCGTATACTCAATTCACTCATTTCACCTGTTTTCCCCATCGTTGAGGGTGATGCGCGAGGTAGTTCTGCCTCCAGTTAGTTTCTGCCGACAGCCCGAGCAAATTAATATTTACCTTCCTCACCGAGAGCTCACCCTCTAGCCTTCCCCTCGACCGACTACAGTCCTAGAATCGTCAGCGACGAGGTCTCTCTCGCGTATTAATGGATATCCAGCTTGCTCTCTTCTCCCCAATCCTCCCTTAGCTTTTCTCTTTCTCCCTCCCTCCCTTAACCCATCTACCCAGTCTTCGCCCTTACAGTGTAACCCGACAGACACGCAAGCCGCAAACTTTGATAACCAAGCAGCCAATTTCCGGTTGCGGTTCGGCGGTCGGTCGCTCACTCGCTCGCTTTTGCTCGTTCGCTTGGCTGGTCTGCTCGACTCATCGTCGTATCAAGGCTGAATTGGTACGGCGTAGATAGGTGTGTTCATATATATCGAAGATTCGGTAGAGTCTAGGGACAAGTATATTAAATAAAAAAAATCACCGGAGGCAACAAAAAATTAGACGAGTACATTTTGCGTTGTATAATTCGATTAAAAAAAAATTCTATGCACAAACGATTGATATTATTTTAGAGCCAAAAATAGGTACCTAATGAAATATAACGAAATATAAAACAGTAGCGATTATCACTGGGTAAAAATTGTGTTCTGTCTGGCCAAGTAAATAAATTTACAATGAGTTTAGATGATGTGATTTAATTTTTCTTTTCGTAAATTTAATTATAACAATTGTAACGATAGATATAAAAGATGTGTAGGATTGCTTGATACGGACTGCAGCAAATAAAAATAAAATACAAAAAGTACTTGGCACATCTGACAATAATATCTTGAATCTCATGAAACAGCTTTCTCACCAAATTAATCGGCAAAGTACTTTTTTCCTTTTTTTTCTATAGTGCTTATCAATCAGTGGTAAAACTTGTTCATACTTATCGTTCAAATTATACAATCACATCTAACATAAAGAGAAATATTTGTTCTTGATTAAACATTTGTTAGTTTTTATCGAAAAATCATTACAAGCTATAAAGAATTTTGTACCAATTGTTCCAGTACTCAATGATCCGTTACGATTGAATTTTGATTAGGATATTAAGCTTACTATATAACTTGAGATTGTATTTATCAAAGCCATATTATCAGATTAGTCCATATGATGACGTGAAGTTAAGAAACCTGTTCAAATATTAATTTTTTAACTTACCATCTTTTCGGCGTGGTAGAGCATATTTTTCTGTTGGTGAAATGATATTAAAAATAATGGAACAAATGGGCGAAAATTAGAGTCAAACGTTAGCCAGGTTGATGTTATATACATATATATTGTAATATATAGCGGCACACAGATGTATTCATGTAGCATAAGCTAATTCGCTTTATACCTGATGGACGCATCACACCGACGTCGACTCTCGTATCTCGTCAAGTTACCTCTTAACCCCTCCAATTCCGTCCGGAAGTCTCAATTGATTATACAGTGGACAATGAGATTCTTGATTGACGTAGTTCACTCATGCCGGAAATTCGTCGTATTTGGAACCATTTCAGATCCCACCAAGTCGGACATTCATTTAAAGTGGCTCGGTCAATTTTATATGAAATGGAAATTAATTAAAACTTGAAGCGATATTTGTCATGGTAAATTGTAGCAATGCTTTCAGGCAATGAGTTGACGAAGAAAATATTTTTACGATATTATGAATAAACTAGTCATCATCCATGCCTGGTAATGACGGCAATGTGCCCGTTAAACTCCACTCAATTGCTGCATGTGGTTTTGTTTATCTATATATATACGATATATCGACTAAATACAGACAAAATACAGCTTAGGTGTCATCAAGTTAACGATAATGGTATTGGCGTGTGTGACGTAAAGTCCATTCCCTTCACTCGCGTATCGACAGCTGTCATTGTGAGGAAATACCCGAAATGTCATCAAATGCACGCGATATTTACTAATTGATCATGCCATCAGGGCTTGAAATATCCATCGGCAATGTACGAAGAGCACGAGACAACATTTCGTTGCAGATTTGGGAGATCTGGCGTGGAATTATCGATAAATGGATGACTTCTTGTCGAAACTTTTTTAATTTCTTTATATCATAAACCTCTCTGTACATTTATTTCCTCGTTGAATTTTTGTCATCCACAACTTTTTTTCGTCAAAATGCCTTTGACCCTCTACGATGTATATCTAGCGAGGAGACCTGATGAATGAGAAAAAATAAATAAAACTAGACCGCGAATGAGAGGGAAGGGATGAGAAAGCTACAGAGTGCACTATGGAAGTGAGAAAACGTGGCGGTTTAGGTGAAGTGAGCGAATACAATGGTTCATCGCGTGACGACCACCATCGGGACGCTGATTGTTCGAACAAGCGAGCAGCGAGTGAGACAGAGAGTAAGAGAAAGAGAGAGAAAGCTCAGCTCTCTCTCTCTCACCACCCCCCACCCTCCCACCCTCCCACCCCCCCATATAGTAGAGTAATACAGAGCGAGTTGCAACGGTGCACCGTACGTTGTTACAACGCGGGGCGCGTGGGCTTGACGTGACGCCGGCCATTACGATAGAACCACTTAATTATAATATCGCCCTGGAATTAAACTGTGCTTGGCGCGAGCTCGTACTTGTACCGCAATTATGCCCGACTCTCTCGTTATTGCCGGCAAAACGAGAGAGACCGGATTCCTATCGCACACCGCGTACAAGTCAAAGTCGAGGGGTATCTATATAGTAGTCTCCTCGACAAAGCTAAAGCAGTATGCACCTTCGAGCTACCTGCCTCTCCTTATTTTTACGTGAGCTCGCTCTTCCGACTCTCTGCTTCACAGTAGATATATAGAAACGCTCTCTCACTCTCTTGAACTCTCGATCTCATTCTTCATTCTCGTTATATTAAGCGGGAGAGAGAGAGAGAGAGAGAGAGAGAGAGAGAGGGAAAAAAAAACTTTCACTTCGATCACCTCATTGAGATTCGATAGATAAAGTGCTTTATGTTCGCACCTTATGCGAGTATTTGACTTCGATATATTTCGCGCTACTCAGAAAATCAATTATTTCGGTACTTGCTGTAATTTTTCCGATCATCCAACGATGCCTGGTTTGACCTTTTTATTTTCAATCATCGGTGATAATATTAAAGGCACGAAAAATAGGGGTAACGACGTTATCATTACGACTAAATAGGAAATAAAAAAAACTTACTCTTTTTGCCTCAATGATTGACGTTGCCTTTATAAATTTACACTTTTCACAACTATTCAAGTCTCGTTTTATTTTTACTTCCCTATTTTTTATTCCAATAGTTCGTTAATTCTATCATTAAATATATGCACATTAAACATACTGTCATTGCTTAAATATTTAAAATTTAGAATCTAAAACAGGAACGTGCCGTCCCACGTTCAATTTGAGGGGGGTGTGAAATATGTCACCTTGTGCGCATCGATGCCGGCTTATTCCGGGACAATGGCAGAGCTGGAGGGACCTTTTTATTTTCAATCATCAGTGCTAATATTAAAGGCACGAAAAATAGGGGTAACGACGTTATCATTACGACTAAATTGGGAGTAAAAAAAACTTACTCTCTTTTTGCCTCAATGATTGACGTTGCCTTTATAAATTTACACTTTTCACAACTATTCAAGTCTCGTTTTATTTTTACTTCCCTATTTTTTATTCCAATAGTTCGTTAATTCTATCATTAAATATATGCACATTAAACATACTGTCATTGCTTAAATATTTAAAATGTAGAATCTAAAACAGGAACGTGCCGTCCCACGTTCAATTTGAGGGGGGTGTGAAATTTGTCACCTTGTGCGCATCGATGCCGGCTTATTCCGGGACAATGGCAGAGTTGGAGGGCACGGCATGAAATTCAGCAAGGTATGAGAACGAAAATTAGTGATGTACGCTGGTAATCCCATATTCTCGCCGAGAGATAAAATGCTCATCCCTCTTCCACGCTCTCTGATCAAGCTAGCTGTGTCAAATGGTCGATCCACGTGACAGAAAACGTGTCAAGAATTATACACGTGTGACATATCCTCGTGGCTTGAAGCTCTGGCAATAGATCATTAAGGCTATATTATGACAAGATAGCCGGACGCCGCACGTCAGACAAAAGAGGGCATTGATCTCTGCGTGCCGAAAAGCAGGGTGGTTCGTTCGGCTAATATGGGCTCCGTGTGTTTTTCGCCCCGTTACTCTTCTCATCGATATACATATACATAGATATGTGTACATAGACGAAATCCCTCGTGTTCGTGCGTAATCCGCGGTAGTTTTACATGTCGAGTCACAGTGAGTGCATTAATCCTACACGCATTACGGCTGACACACACACATATATATATATAATCCTACGCGAATAAATGGAAAACCATAATAGTGACACATTGGAATATCATCAAAAAGTTCATGTAAAGGAAAAAACCAGAAGGTTATTATGGTTAGAAAAAAATGAGCGCAGGTAAAATTGAAGGTTTCTCCGAAATGCCTGCAGTGTTCATCGTGCCTGTTCCAAAACCTTCACCCCTCGTGAGCATCGACTAGAAGGGAAGGGCGGGGGTGGACTCAGGGGGATGTTTTGACGATGGGTATAGTGCAAGGATACTTGTGCCACACGCGCGGGCATTTGCCTAACCGTATAATATGTAGATTAAGGGTGTCTGGGATCAGATATCTAGGGCATTTAATAATGCTGTTCCTGTCAAAACACACATTGGAACCAACTGAGGGTATAATATAGATAAATTGCCCCATAGAGAAATCGAGAGAGAGATGGATATATATATATATATATCTATGAAGAGCGTGACGGGGATGAACTCGAAGAGAGCAGGGTGTTTTTGCGTTCAGGGGATTGCATGTATCTCCCCGGGTTCTGCTCTACGCCCCCCTTCCCCTTATACTACCTCATCCTTCTTTTTCACCCCAATTATTAGGCATTTGTCACTATAGCGTATATCTATATATATATATGGATACTGCATTGCATTCCATAGGAACATATTGCTTGTGGTACCTGTATATTTTTTGTGCCTTTTAATGTGAAACAGGAACGAGAACTGGAATGATTTACCTACATAACTGAGTGCATAAACAGATACGGTCTGTTGTCAATGTGTCTGTGTATGAAAAGGGTAAATTTATGTACGCAAATGACAGTTCTGCTGGTGGGTACAAGTTTATTTGATGATCCAAAGAATTTTAAATACTTTTCCAAGAACGGCAGAGCAATCAAAGTGATCAGCGCACATTTATACTGTCAGAAGACCTTGTCGAACATTTTAATTTTTTTCATTATCCAATCTGTAATTTAAACTACGTATGAACTAATACAAGCCGACTGGAAACTCGTAGATACTTTACACAGACACTTACAAGTCGACGGACACTCCCACGGTCACTCATAAATGCGCATACACTAACCAACAGCCTCACACGGACTCTTATACAGACTCTCGCTGACAATGGCCAGCCAGTCTCATATAAATGACGATGATTATGTGCGATAGCACCGTGCCCGATATTTTTGAGTCAAAATGAAGGCTATGAAGCGTCCCAATAGGCTATAAACTAGTTGCATTTCGTAAAACTGTAAACAAAAAAAAAGGAACACAAAGAAAAGGAAGGATTTTGATTTTTCAAACTAAAGATTTTTATAAATTGATGATTCCTGTAAATGAAAACTAATTCTGTCTTTTATTATTTAGATGGCAATTGATGTAACAATAACGAGATTCTGAAAATTATACAAATTTAGCACCTCTAGCAACCAATTAGGAGTGAGAGGATTAATATAATTGATCTTTCCATCCACGTAGGAACATTATTCGCAATAATAATTAAAAGTTATGAAACGTTGCAAGAATTGAATACGCGATGTTTTTCCCTTTCTCTCGGGGTTGCGTCTCGTTCACGAGAGTTAGTAAGAAGTAGAGAAAATTCAGGGAGCGTGGTAAACTATAAGAGAATTGACAACCGCAACAACGGTTCCAGGAGGGGTCCTACTGTCTTTTCATGCCATGTTTCTCGACACTCTGAAACGAGGGAGATTTTCAGGAGGGCGAACAGTCGCATGAGCAGAAATAGCAGCAAGAGAGACACGAGAACGCGAGACGAGGGCAAATGAGTTGGCGCGGTACTGTTTAGTTGAGCGCGTCGAGCATGACTAGAGTGCGACATGAATAACTGAGTAGCTCAATTCTGAGCGTCTGGTGTTGGTCCTTCTCCATGGTATTTCGGTCTACCCAAATAGCGAATGTATCTCTGTATATGTCGAAAGGGGTTAGAAGAGGAGAAGGAGAATACAACTTTGCCACCTTCGTGTTCGTTCTACTTTTACGTCCTTATTCCTGTGCCGTTTTCTCGCTCACACAGCCGAAGCGTGGCAAGTTCTCGACGTTCTGGCCACTTTTTGTCCTTTTTTTCGCATTATACTTCGTTTCGTGTCTTTTCTACTCGTCCTAATACCCATCATGGACAGGAGCGAGAGAGAGAAAGACTCGATAATATTGTCAGAGAATTGTGCATGGTAATTAGCCAGCACTAATGCAATCCTGGTTGATTACACATTCCACTCGCCAATCCTCACCTCTTCTCCCAGCCTCACCTTCATTTCCCTCTTCTCCCTTGGCTCTCACTCTATACACAATATAGCACGAACTGCATCCCAATCTGCTCCCTGGCTATTTCACTCCTTAATTTAGTTCATTCACGAAGCATCTCAGCATTTTCCCAATAAGCATCCTCATCGTCTCATATATACTTGACGAGAATTGTGTGAGCACCAAACCACCCTTCATTTGCCAGTATTTATACAAAAAAATACAAAGCCATTCGTTTGTTCGGCATCGTCTGAGCGATCTCTTGCTTCGTCGAATTATATTTTAAATATTTTGCAAATTTATAATAGAGAGAGAGTCGTTCTAATACATTTTCCAGGACTTGAGCCTTTGTCACTCAAAAATGATATCCTACTTTCACTTATCGAATCAAATTGATGCCCTGATGGGAACAATCATACAATGAGTTTTTTCATGAACAAAAAGTAATTCTTTCTCACATACACCTCAAGGCTTCCTCTTGTCTTTCCTGCACATAGATTCAATTCTCATGCATTTATCGTTTTTTTACTTGTCCATCAGGCCAGTGTCGTTATTTTCCTCCGCTTTATTCTCTCTTTTACTTTTTCCAATAGTGCTCGGGCGGTCCTGCACATAGGTATTTGACGATAGTCTCTAGGTGCTCGGGGCGAATGGGCTCTCTCCCCCTTCTTATTCTTCTCTTTATGTACGGAACACACATCTCGAAGAGAAGGGCAAAAGAGAAAAAAATCAGCAAGAGAGAGAGAGAGAGAGAGACTGGTAGATGCCAAGAGAGTATTGAAGGGACGAGAGAAAAGAGGGATTGTCCGGGGGGGGGGGGGAGAGATTGTGAGAAGGGGTCGGTCAGCTCTCAGCACAGCAGAGATGGACCTAGGAGTTCGATTGGTCAGATGGGCTGCGCATGAGCCAGGGGTGACGGCCGAGCTGGCTGGCGTAGGGTGGCCATAGGAAGGCGAGGGTGGATGAGAAACGACGGCAACCGGCAATATAACCTGAAGAAAGACTCGATCGGAGTCGAGTCACGTAATGTTCCTCCACCTCCTCAGGTTCTACTTTATAACTTCTATTAATCCTTTATCAGGGCCTTGCTGCCGCTGCTGCCTCTCTACTACTGGGAACTTCGTGCCCTCGGACTATACGGACCTTGTTGTAATGAAAAATCTCACGTTCAGCGCCGCAGCACACCGTTGGACCTTCGACCTCACTCCTCTTTGTGCCTTTTTTTTCTTTCTCTCTTTCTGATTCAGTGTACTTCGTCTGCTCCCAACTTTCTTATTATTTCTCTTCTTCTTATTTTCCCTCCTCTCGCCAGATATTTCTCAACTTTATTGCCGAGGGAATTGAGTGAGGGCTCAAAGTCACAACCCTTAACGGATAACTAGCCATCTAGACGACATGACTCCTTCGTTCTCCAAACGTAATACAAATTCTGATGTGTGTAAGAAAAATGAGATTTCATCTTCAAGCTGTAGATTGTCAGATCGGCTAAGGAAACGCTATAATTGTCAGGGAAAAAAGTTAAAACGCAGCACTATACAGTAGTAGTGAAAGTTTTAAGTAGACATTCGAGTTATATTGTAGACATTATATTCGTGAAAATGGTTGTACTTAAGGATGTCATTATGACGGAATGTTCACTAGATATTATCGTGTATTCTCGTTCTAGCTAGCCTGCCTGTCCAAACGAGGATATGCCGAACGAGAGGCAGAGAGATAAACCGGATTAATTAGGTCAAAGAGCGTTTAATACGACCAGGGATCAGAAAATCCCGACATGTATATCCATACAGCTCGTGCGCCAACGTTGTCCACTCATTCAAAGCTACGTCGTGCACAAACTCATGGCAACAGTAGGACACAGAGACCAGAGGCATGGTTGATCGTATGTCCTTATACCCCGCTTCTCGATCCAATCTCCTGGAAAATGAACAGAGAAGCTGTACCACGGGTCGTCACCGCGACATCTGCGCTAATTTCACACCGCGCTGACTGCGTCCAGCCTCATCCAAACCCCCTCGGACAGCCAAGCCTGCAGGCACTGTCAGAGAGCCACCCTTCCTACTGATCACTCCTGTGATGGTGTACTAGTATTGGGTGCTTCTCGCTGTACACCCTGTAGAAGCTATGTAGTAAAAATGGTTACTATATGGCAGTAAATAAATTATATGAGAGATACAAGGAATAGTATGGATCACTATAATCTACATTAGCTTCAAGAGAATCTAGATAACCTAAACACTGAAAGATTCGATTCAGATTATGAACTCCTCCAATGCAGGATTTCCTACGAATATCTCTAGAACATCTAATAAAATGTCACTCTCATGTTTTTTACGTTTGTGAACCATCCTGTATATCTTAGATCGCTGTGCCATTGCTCGGATGTAAAAATAAATCAAAAGGAAACACAGGAAGCGCGAAGTAGTGAGGGGGTGGATGAGGAGAAATACTGTTATCGCGGAAAGGGCCCTGTATTATAACTCCACATGATACATCTTCGTACTATTTATTTTTCCATCATGTCCAAAGAATGATCAAAGAAGCCGAGAAATTGGGGCATCTACTGCTGGCTTGTCTTGACGTATACGGGAGATCGGTGTCACTGGTAACAAGAATCGCTTCGGATTTTTTTCACAGTGTATGCCCGTGTAGACTGCATCGGTATAATGCTTTTTTCATCACTACGATATGAATTACGGTATACGATATTACTTTCCTAAACTTTGTCTAGCTCGAAATAGTAGACGTCCCTTCGGGGATTCCATTAGAACAGTGACGAAAAATTCTCCTCATTCGGACCGTCTTGGTGTCAATTGTAACACGCGTTCAAATCGAAACTATCATGTCATATATCAACTCGATGGAATTTTATCCAGTCGGTATATACGTCAAGACATGCTCGATACTACTTTTGACGTATTTCATTCGAGTAGTAAAGAAAAATATTTCTATTTAAAAAAATCGATTCCCATTTTAAAAAATCGTGTTATGGTTGATCTTTCAAAAGTGGCGACATCTATGATGTTATCAATACGGCCATTAATTGTCCCCCTCGATACCATAAAACTTTTGTAATAAACTTTTTTCCGTACCTCTTCTCGTTTTCTAGATATTTGACTGGTACGTTTTAAATGGGACACCCTGTATATTTTTTCCTTCAAAACTTTTCAATAATAAATAAATAAATAAAAATCTAAAAAGTTTACGTTTCAATTCCTGTATATGTACTAATTCACAGCCCGCTACAATTGCACCATGGTGAGGTATTGCAATTATTACTATGTATAGATGGAATATGCCCATGCAACTCTGCATGCTTTCCACTAGTGGATCGATTCCCACACGTAAGACAGATGAAATTTTTTAGCAAATAACAATGAAATGGATCCATTAAGTGACTTTTGGGATGGGGCCAGGCTGCGGTGGTACATAGATTTGGTACAGGCAAAATGAAAAATTCTGTTTTTGATACATGATAAACCACTTTTCATGTAATAAATCCTCAACCCTACAATAATGACTACACTTATTTCGCCATAGGCTAGGATTATAGGCTGGTACCACAGATTATTTCTTATATTGATATAGCGAGCGTCAAACTGTACTAGGATTTGTTACAACGTTTGTTACAATTGACCCCTGTTACAACTGACACCGATCTCTCTCAATACAGAGAAACGGCAGGCTTTTTCTTCAGCGTTCGTTCCAAGAGAGGGTGTGGGTATTTTGAGAACGATGCGTTGTTGTGGTGGACGGAGGAGCGAGACGAGGTGATGGTCGTCGTAGGAGGGAAAGGGTGGAAAAGCACGCTGAGCTTGCTGCTGCCGTTGCCTTTCCTCTTCTCGTCCACACCCCGGTCCGCGTCCGCGAACGCCATCCACCCCCATTCTCATCCGCGACGCCGTTGAATCTACCACCACCTCCTCCTCCTGCTCCAGCCTCCTGTGTTCCATCCCCTGGTAGATTCGCTCATGCCGCGCACAGCAGAGTACAATATCGCGGCAACATAACTCTTCTCCCCTCGTTCATTCCCCGCGACGCTGGTCCAGGCTGCTGATGCTGTATGTGTGTGTCAATAGTATGTACTATATATATATATATATATAGATAAATATATATAGTGGCGGGAATGGCAGAAACATCAACCCTCCGTAAAACCTCCTCTCTTCCATTCGGCATACTCACCCTCCACCCGTTCACTATCTTTCTCGTTTTCGCATTCTCTCACTGTCGATTTCTCTCGTTCACCAAAGCGGGTTTTCTCCCTTTCACTGTTTTCTATATATGTATGTATATATAAACGTGCTGTGTGTATAATACACTGTATATATATATATATATATATGCATGTGACAAAGCTGTGTAGTTCTGCTATGCCACACTGCTGCCTCTCGTTCGAATTCGCTCCATCGTGATGCTCGTCCACCCTCTACACCTCCATTCCGGACTACCCGCTTTGTTTCAATAATACTGTTTATATTGGAACGCGGAGCATTGATCTGTTTGCGCGCGGCGGCGGCGGCGGCGGCGTCGGCGGTGGTGGCGGAGCCTCGGCCGCTTTTCCCTCGCACACGCTCCCGCCCGAAGATGGACATATTGGGTTCGCTTTTCCTGGTTCTACACATTGCATGCAACAAAGTACATTTCGGGGATCCAAAACACGCGTCCTCTTCACTAGACTATGCACGTTGTATGTATATGTACTAACTGTGGCTGCTTCTGTGCGCTCTTTCCTGCTGGTACACTTCACATATACCGGGAGAAACAGCAAGGGGCGAGAGAGGGGGAGCAAAAAAATGTAAATGGCATTCACGTGCCTGACTTTGAACGATGTGCACGAAGTGCTGAGCAATGGGAAATATGTCGGGAGATAAACGGTAAAAGGGGCATGAGCGAAAAAGTGACGGAGCTGACTCGTTTTCGGAACAAATTTGCCGAAATAAATGTTGGTTTTTCTGTTCTGTTCCACTGACAAACTTTGACTCGGGAAGCGAATGCAATATAACGGATATTATGGTATTTTCTTGGCAGCTTGCGTTACTGATATTTTCAGAGCACTCCAAGTGTCGATAATAATCTCAATGTTATCGCAAGAAAAGGGGTGAGAGATATGATGATAGAGGGTTGGTTTGATGGGGCAAATATTAATCAGGGCGTTGGATTAATGTTTTCACCTCTCTGTGTCAATAATAGTGAGTGCTTTTCTCACTTTTATTGAACTAATCTCGTGATAGATTGAGGATGAAAAGATTCCCATGCGTAGCGTAGAAAATTGATTCATCAAACTTTCTCCCAGATTGCTTTTTCATCGGGCCTAGTCGTCACTTTTCATACTCATGTGTTCAATCAATGATGACTAGATTTTATTTTTCAGTTTTTTCGTTTTCAAAACGTTTAATCGATAGAAAATAGCAGCACTAGTGCACCAAGTATGTCAAGTCAAATATTTGGTGAATTAAAGCTTTCAATCGAGATCTTACTATCTTGTCGTGGGGATCGAATGAAAAATTGAAGTCTCGAGGCCGGAACGATTCGGTTTTGCCAAGATAAGCACCCCGTGGAGGTCTACCTCCGGGGGCTGTTTGGGTCAATTTTTTGGATTGATTGTCCATAATAGCGGGTGTTTGGAGGGCGAACGCGCTTGGCTTGCGGGACGACTACGCACACGATCGAGTCACGGAGCAAGGCGGAGCCGGAAAGATGTGAGAGTCAGCATCAACCGAGGGTTGAACCCTCGCGCTACCGCTCCAGTGTGTCCCTCGTTCTTCGCATCTTTCTTTTCATACATATAACACTGCTGGTATAGAACTGATGCCTCCACGCACCCCTACGAGAAAATTCAGGACCCTCGCAGATACCAAAACCATGCGTGTATATATCCATTGGTATGGTATGGCTTTCACTCGGACACAGTGACGGCGATCGAGAAAAATGATATGACCGTGGTGTCCAAAGAAGCGAAATGACTTTCAGCTGGCCAATGGCGGATATTCTTCGCACCCTCGCGACGATGAATTCGGGAAATGGGGGCGTAAAAGTCTCCCGATTCTCATCGTATATCTTCGGCACTGGAATCTTTCTTCTTACGAATTTCCTGAGATCCATTTTATAAAAAAACCATCCAAAAAAAACCATTTTTCTTCCAAGATAGAGTTAATAAAGTAACACTCATGCATCATGACTCGTCACAAATACTACAATATCCGTCAAAGCAACAGATTTTTTGGATTTAGAATTTTGCATGAAAAATGCCGAATCTTCCCTCGCAATGTACATATATGTATAGATAGAATTCCGAAAGGCAAGAGAAGAACGAAGACAAGGAAACAGAAATACGGTAGTTTCTGGTGGCAGAGATGACCAGATTATTCAAGACGCGTTTGAAATAACATGGCAAAGCCTCCTGACGGGGCAATCTCCTAGCTACCCGGTATATACAGCAGAGCGGCGAACCGTTCACAGTAGCAGAGAAGGCATCGCCGAGTAGAAAGAAATGGCAAGAAGAGAATGGTAAAAAAGATAGAACGAGAAAGAGTGAAGGCGAAGGCCCACTTGGAGTTCAAGCGGAAGCCAGCAATCCGCGTCGATAAATAAAGGATTGGCTGTTCCTCGGTCAATATTGATTTTTAAATTGACCGGCGAGAGCGAATCCGCGGAACGTACATATAGATGAGAGCGAGAGCCCTGCATGTTTTGTCTCACTCTCTTAGTGAGCGGCAGGACGGGAGGAGAGGGATGGTCGTATTCTGCTATTGGGGGGAGGGCGAACGATAGAGGGCTGGAGATCCGTTGAATGTAGGCCCCCGTCTGCCCCCATTGCTATACGTGAGCGAGGGGCCATACATCCAGGATAGAAATTCAAGGCAACGCGAACTCGCTCGATGCTCACTCGGTTCTTCTGCCGCCCGACCCACCTACTGCTATATCTTCTTGGTCGGTATACACGGAATTTGATTATAAATAAATACGGGGCGAGACCAGGCTCTAAAGCTGCGAATCGAGCGAGCAGCGCCCAAGCAGATAGAGCACGAGAGGATGCCCTCGGTTAGCTACCTCGTATATGCGAGAATATAGGCAATGCACAGAGGAGAAAGGACGAACAGTAGCAGCGAGTGCCTGGGCTGTTGTGTATAGTATATACAGTATGAACGAGAACGTGAAACGAGCGGTTCCTGATGGCGCTGGTTCTGCTGTTGTTGCGGTGGGGGATGGTAGGACGGTGCACCCGAGTCCACTCCGTTGCATCCATAATGCAGGGACCCGGTGTGTTTGCGTTCCCGTAAACATCCCCTGTGTTCTGGTTTCCTATCGTTTTGTCTCTCTCCGTCTTCCCATTTTCGTAGCTTCCTCGATCGGCTTCCTCCTTCTGTTTCCCGTCGAACGGGTACTTGAACAGAGTTCCGATTGTCTACTGGTGCCTGTGCAGAAATCGGCACGATTCCCCAAAGTCCCTACTTCTCTTGTGTCCCACGTGGCCGCTCTTTGCGTACGGCAGAGGAATGTACGAGTTCGCATACATACATTTCATCCCTATTGGCGTCTCACTCTGACTGTCCCTTCGACTATTCACTGGTGCGCATACTAGTGATTACGTATACCAAGTATGTGACTGCGTTCCGGTATAATGCCGTTGGTGATGGTTATGTTCAGAGTTTCACTACCAACAACGAACCAGCAAAGTGCTGGGCTCGAAATATGCCCATGTTTCGTGCGTCTTAGCCACACCAATTGAGCTGCCACCGCTAGAGCTTGGGAACAACTATCTGGTACAGTCGAGTTGGATATCTATTTGGACATTGGCTATTGTTAAATTATCTTTTTCATATGATGTCAAAGTTTCTACTTAGGTGAGCAACACATGAGATGCGATGCATTATCAGAATTTCTGTAGAACAGCCTAGGAATTTTATCATGTAAGAATCAAAGCTTGAGGGCGCAACATCCTGCCTCGAAAAAGGGAAGAAATATATAATTATCGTGGTGCAGAGAGCTCGTCGTATCTCCTTTTCTATCTTTCCATCAGCTCTTTCCTCGTTGCCCTGGAGCGGCTAACCAGATTATTGTGGTCTTCCTCCAAGAGATACCTCGCCTTCCTCTTTTCCACCTTCACTCTATTTTCCTTGCTCAATGTATACAGCTTGATCCCTTCGCCCTGAAAGATAGATAGAGAGGAAGAGCGAGCGAGAGAAATGCTGGCTAAGCTTTCGAAATTCTTTGATGTTCCCTGAAACGTTTCTCGATGAAAGGCTAACGCGCGATCCTCAAGCTATTCCTGCAGGTGAAGTAGTCTGGTGAGCAGTAGCATCATACCGAACGCCATGTTACACTACGCTCTCGTCTGATTTCTCATGAGAGGGAGGTTTGATTCGTACGCTTCATTTAACTGCGGGAATTTATCGAAGCTGGAGAAAGAAGAATTTTAAACCAGCGAATAATTTGGGTAAACCGCTGGCATGGTCATGTCCGAGATATCTTAAAGTGTCAGAATTTTGATCCAAAGCTATTGTGATATTAGTTATACAATTTTCATTCTTAACATTGGATCGAAGAAAATAAAAGCGGAAATATGAAAAAGCTCTTAGCTTGTTGAATCGAAATCCGAATGGATGAGATGGACGCGGTTGCGGGAGAATACGAGTTCCCTGGTCGTCGTGGATCAAAGACATTTTTATTATCTCCCCAGATTAGAAGGGAAGAAAGCTCTTATGGCTACAGCTCTACAAAACCAAGAATGTCACGTTCTGTTCTCGTTTGTCTGCAACCTCTAGCAGCTTTTTCCTCTTACTGGCCGTGTGTAATTTGGAAATTGCATTGTCAATTCGAAAGTCTCGAGGATGGCGATAAAAGTGCCGATGCTGGCAATGTAATACAGCGCGTTAAGCCTGGCGCTAGTAGTTGTAGCAGTAGTATTAGTAGTAGTACTTCAAGGAGAATAATGTACCATTGTTGTAAACCTCTGTATCCGCAGGTTCTATATGAGTGTGTGCGTGCATGCAATGTCCACGCGCCACAGCCTCAATCCCTCGGATTCATCTGGGCGGAATGGCAAACGGAAAAGCACATATAGTATATGGCAGAATGCTGCACGTAGCATAGCGTGTCAGGGGAGACATGGATGAGGACCAGGAGGATGGGGCTACGGACGCAAGCTAGTCGTGGAGGTGGCGAACGAGAGAGGGAAACAGAGTGAGACAACGAGAGAATGGAGAAAGCGAGAACCAGACCTGTAGTGACCGAGAGAACGAGATACTCGTCCCTAACCCAGCACGGTGGAGAAGAGAAGAGAAGAGTGGGAGGGTGCAGCAACACCAACGGCAGAGAGAACACACAGTAATGGTATACTGGGACGAAGAGGACCCAAAGAACAGCCGAGGATGTATGGGAGTACGTTTGGTACAGTGCGATTCGCATTGGTGTGCTGTGGAGGTGGTTGGACGGATCTCTGTGGAGAATTGTTGAGAATCGTGCGAACGTGAAGCATTCGTACACGTATAAACCTACATACACTGTCGCGTACACAGAAATTCATTCGTGAGTTTCCGTACTATATGGAGTGTCCGGCATGAGAGAAAGCACAGGCGGAGAGAGTACTAGTATGGCGGCTGTGGGACTAGTCTGGACGCTCTGGCCTCGCCGCGCTCGATTTCTCTCTGCTCGCCCCGCACGCGTCCTCCTCCACTTCCTCTGTGCCTCATTCTCCGCACCCTCTCCGCCATATTCCAGCACCGAGCTTTCGCCCGGTGCTGACCGACGCCGGGCGTCGCGGCGGCGGCTGACCGTACGGCCGGCCGCCCCCTACACGCCCGTTGCCATAGAAACCCGCTGTCATTAAAGCATCGCCTTATCATAACCGACGCGAGGGCTCTCGCCGCCATCTTTACACCCCCGTTCGCCCGGTGGTCCGGCTTTTCCTCCTCTCCACCTTCTTCTCATCCTCCTTCAACATTTCTGCTTTGGCTATCTCTCTTTCGCTCGGTTATATACGTACAGGCACCATCGTTCGCTTCTGTGCTGCTGTGGAGTGCGTCCAGTGTGGTGTTCCCTCACTCTCAATTCATTCCTGGCACCCTCTCGCGCGGGCTTTCCCTCGCCCTCGCGCCTATGTTTCTCTCTCTCAGGCAAAGTACACTAAAACCTCCCGTCTCTGTCTCTACCCCTCACGGTCACACAACCTCCCTCTGACTTCCATCCTTTCATATATATATGTACATGTATATATATGTATATATATATATATATATATATATATATATAATACACATATACGAGCAGTGTATAGTACTGTTGAGAGCGAGAACCGACATAGCTATGCTATATGGTCTATGTACATAGTCCCTCGTGGTCCTGCGGACCTCCCTCCAACTCTCCTCCTTTGCCTTCATTCCCTCGCTCGTTTTGGCTCATCCTTGTGTGCGTGCGTGCGTGTGCATTTGTGTGTGTGTGTCTGTGTGTATGTGTGCGCGCGCGCGCGCGCGTGTGGTTCTGCGAACGTGTGGTTGCGGCCAACGGGCACGTGCTACGCTGCTATGACGAAGAGGACAGCGAACGTAGTTTCCTACTGTCCCTGCAGACCATCCGTGTCAACGTCACTAACCCTCCTATGAGAACGTTGTAGATAATACTGTAACTACGTATTATGTAGATGCTGTTGGGATACGTGCACTATTTTGACTGGACAATTCTAGTTAGTTTTATTAGTCTTTTACCACAGTTTTTTATAAGAGGAAGTTTAGAATTGTGTTGTAATGTAGGTGAATTGGATTCCGAGAGGTGAGGGATACGAAAATATTGGGGGATAATAAAAATGGACAAGGATGATGCGTGTCATCAATGTAGGGTAAAAATTTGGTCATCTAGATTTTGCGGCGCAAAAGTGAAGTAGACACTTGATCACATTTGGAATGATGAAATGATGTTGCCCTAATCGAAATATGAAACTGCTAATACCATAAAATATGGATGCATTTAGGAGGGAAATTTTTATGGCGCATATCGATTTGTCATTTTCTTGAGTACACTAGCTGAAGGTATAAATTGAATGCAAATTTTCGAATTCATATAGCCCGTGTATGTTTCATGAAGTGTGTTTCAGGTCCGAAACCCACGAATCGAATCTTGAAGGGAGAGCGTTCTGCCGGAACTATGCACGAGAGAGGGGTACTCTCGCGATCTCACTCGGGTCTTGCCGAAAGTCGAGTGTATTTCTGTGTATCTCATTAATTTCATTCGATATAATAGCAGAGAGAAAACCCGTTACGTAGTCCTTGAGGGCTAAAGGACGGTCGACGACGACACTGCTGATTAATGAATTTGCACGTTTTGACTTTGTAAAGTTGCTGGGGAACGCGAGGGTGAGTGGCTCTCTCGTGACGTTTCAGTCGACCTCGATTTATTACTTCTATAACCCGAACGCTCTCTTTCTGTTCACTGTTACTGAAATAATTGACTTTGGATAACTCTACTCTCGTCGAGCTTGAGAGGCTAAAAATTCTAGTTATAATTAATCTTCGCTTAGCGAGAAAGTTGAAATTACAGGGCCGAATTTATTGTAAGTATGCCACGGCTATATATATATTCAAAACACCCAGCCCACGTAAAGTTTTGTTAGATCCAGCTGAAATTAAGTAGACATTCCTACTTAAAAAACCTCAAAGCAGCTCAGAGCTCATTATCTTCAACGAATAATCGAAGCGCATCGATCTTGTTACAGGTCAACATTAATAAATTTCGTCATATAAAAAATCACGAGAATTTGAGAGACTCAAGCAAGAGATATTCGCATAGGACGATTTCCCGTACAAAATCATTGCTGGAAAGAAAGATTGAAGAATTTTTCTTAGCATGCTGTCATTTTGATGATGCTAAACGCGACGTCTCATGATTCAAGTATTTTACTATGGACGAACAAACGTGTCACGTGCCTTAATGGGTGTCAAATGACGAAGAAATGAACGAGAAGAAGTTGAAGCCTGTCGTGGAAGGTAATGACAACGACGGACGATCATAGAGGCTGGTTCGCGAGTAGCTGGAAGTTCGGTTACTTTTCCAATGCGGATAGAATGCTAACAGTAGAGGTTATAAATTATATATATATACGACTATGATAGACGAAAGAAATCGATAGATAAGTTGACGAGACTCTGGGCAAGGTTAAATGGATGTCCCAAGAGTACAGTGAACGCAAAGATGTTCGCGACACACGACCTTATAAGTCATCTCGGTCTCGAGCCAATGCTCAGACGGCTGGACTGCATAAAAGTAGATACAAGTGGATATGGCAGGTAACTGGACAGACACACGTGCAAAATAACAGGCGCGTGTCATGTGTGGTGGAACATAGCACGACGAATGGAGAACTCTTGCGATCGGTCTCGCACATTGCACACGAGGAAAATTGCACCTGGCCCTCGAGACGCATCAGTGCGAACTGGCCCGCCTTGGAGAGAGAGAATTCTGTATGCGAGAGAGAAAGAGAGAGAGAGAGGGAGAGGGAGGGAGAAAGAGGATATGATCGCTTCCCCGAATCCTGCGTACCACAACCATATATATATATTTATTACACGATATGCCTCGCTCTCAATTACTTCCTGTGATTCGAGAGATGCGCACAGTTGTATAGTGGAGACAACTATAGAGTAACGCGTCTCTCACGCAGGCATCCCCTTGGGTGTGGTTTATCATAGCGGACGTACACAACGCGATTCTCGCATCTCCGAGAAGTCTTTTCTCATTATGGAAAAGAGACGTCACGCAGGTGCAATAGCTATGAGAATCATTATAATTATATCGTAGGTTTTCTTTTGGACTCTCCGAAGTCTGAGACATTGACACCAATATAATAATGACTTGTGTATCCTTTGAAAACATTTTTCGATATGATGGTAATTAAATTATTGTTAATGCTGAAAAGTTCTTCTTGTATTTATACGAATTATTAAATTAGTTTTTTGTTGACGATTTCCTACACGAATTTTCCAAGCTGCTACGTCGCTTGTGCCACGTTCGCCGAAAAATACTAATCGACTCAATAAACTGATGATAAAAATAAAAATATACCAATCTACATGATTATTTATTTTCAAGCGGACTAATAGTTCGATATGCTCTTGCGTTATATATAACTTCTGGTCAAGGATGGTAAGGCAAACCCGTCAAGAGAATGAGTATGTGTATATATTACGGGCTGGTGTTAGTGGATCCATGAAAAGAGAGATCCACGAAGAGTTACGTGGCTATAAGAGTGTGTCGGGGTTCGTGGAGTGTAGAAGTTACCACGAGAGGACCTCCTGTGTTTTCGAGTCTCCTTGTGTGTATGTGTGTGTGCATGTAATCGTAGTGGACTTGGTCGTATTTGTCCATGCGACGATCTTACCCCTTGGCCCCCGCATCACGAGCTTAATTCTGACCCTTTTGCTTCTCTGTACTACGATATACGTGGTATCTATACTACAGTCGGTTCTACTCCTAGGACGCACAGAACAGCAGAAACCCAACGGCTTTTGCGACTCATGGCAGCTTCTCTCTCAATTCACTCGCTCAGTCTCTCTTGGAATAACGAGTCTCATTAATCCAATTAACCAGTAAATAATGGGATGGCATTTTCGTATTTACGAGAGAATACTCGTACCCGCGGACCCTAATGGAGTTTTGAGCTGACTATCAATATATTCTTACCCCCTCCCATCCTCCCTATGCGCGCCAAACAAAGTACGGGTCACTCTCTCACTTAGTTACCGGGGCGAGAGTGAAGCAACGCGGGTACGACACGGACCCTCGAAAGAGGGGATGGGACAGAGTTGGAGACATAAATTCTCTGCTTTCCTTCTCTGTTTTCTCTGCTCCATGCTTCTCGTCTCCCCATACTTGGTTTAAGGGAATGAAATTTTCAAAATTATTCCTCTGACCAGCTTTCTCACAGATGTTGCACTACTATTTACGAGGGTCGCCATAAAAATACAAAAGGCAATTTTCAATTCCCCTACTTTTATTCTTCACTGTCATCCTGGTTTCGACGCTTTGAATTCACTGAGATAGCATTTACTATTTCGTATTTAAATATAGAGATATTGGTATGAATTTTCACAGATAAAACAACAAATTTACTCCGCTTGTCATGAGAGCGTACGCTGCCTCTTCGCCATCAGCAATTGATTGATGAGAGCGTATGGCTTAACGAAACATTCCGATGCCAACAGGAATTCCTCAGGTCCGGCGATCGACCAGAACTTGCCCAATTTACTGACGTTAGAAAACGAATCAAGGGGAATATTTCAAGTTCCATTGGGCATTACGATATTACGAATATATACTCGCACGATATACGGAACGTTTCCGGATTTTTTCAAACGTCTCCATCTGAATTTTTCTTGGTATATGCTAAAGCTAGTAAACTTGAGCTTGAATGAGCCCTAAAGTCCCTGCCAAATTTATTCTCCGTCTATTGTTCAATTTTTACGAACGTTCGAGTCGAGAAAAACGTCTGCCATAATACTCTTGTAATCTCCGATTGTTTCATGTACCACATAGCTCTGATTCTTCACGAGAATACGAATTATTTGTGATGAGTGATGAGAACGATTGATGATTCCAATGATTTATTTGCCTCGATCTAGTAATTTACACCCTCGTAAGGTATAAATGATGTAAATATAAAAAATTAGTAACCCTAAAAATTAGTAGCGTAAGAAATATTGATAAGATAATGAAATTATTGATTCCAGAAGCCTTGATCTAGTAATGTACACCCTCGTAAGGTACTAATGGTGTAAATATAAAAAATTAGTAACCCTAAAAATCGGTAGTGTAAGAAATATTGATAAAATAATGAAATGATTGATTCGAGAAGCGATTAATGATTTGTAATGCTGGATCACATACGTTTGAAGTGAATAAAAAGTATATGAGAAGTATTTATACGAATGGGTCTCGCACCGATGAAAGGACCGGCTCTAACGACCGTAAAGAGTTCGAGATCGCGAGCCAACTCGATAAATCGCGTGAAGTTTGCGTCGCCGCCCTACTCGTAGATCTACGAACGTGGCTCGTGGAGGGCCCATTCAATGCCAGTTGACACAGCATTCAGACTTGAGTTTTGCAACTTCCTCAATCGATCTTGCCATCGGCACGAGGATATCCTGAAATAGTGAATCTCACCAGCGTGAATTCGAAACTTCTCGTCGTCCAGCTGGAAGCCATCGTTCCCCACTGCGAAACGATTCTATGGAGTTTTCTGTTGCTCGTGAGAATATTTCTCGATTGTTCTCATATTTACGTTTTCACGAAAGTTCATCGATATTACATGAAAAATACGATTAACCAAAAAAATCGTTGAAAATTCATTCAGCATTTCATGAAAAACTCTGATATCGTATATTTTCTTTAACCCATCTAGTCCGAATGCTGCTGATTGTCGGCTGCTTGGAGAATGTTCGTACGGTTGCCAGTGCTGTATGAGGAAAGCTATTTTCGTTGAAGAAGGGTGTACACTACGAGGTTATAAGTATAATGCGTAGAAAACACTTTCAACGTTAGTGAGGACGGACCCGTTCTAATATTTGCTTTGCCTCGCTTAAGTCTGCGTGAAAGCACCAATATTTTTCTTGTCCCTCTGCTGTGTCCGGCGAAATGTCATTCTGAGGATGAGGACATTTCCACGAGAATCATCCATTACGTTCAAGTTGAGAATAAATGTAATCGGCTTCTGGTAAGGTTTTGAGATAACGTAAAATAAAAGTTAGACCATAAAATTTCCAAGAACAATTTTCCTGATAATGTGAGGAATGGTATTTTGTTTCCCCGTAACATTTCTCTCAATATATGTGAAGTCGAGGCTTTGGCGAGTACTCAATACTCATTGAGAAGCAAATTTCTATTAGTTCCGGCCAAATCTAATTAATATTTACGCTTTACGCTCTTCACCGTGACAAACGATCTTCAATATTGTCTTCGCCTGAAAAGCTGATGGCATTACGTTCTCTTAATCCGTTAATTAATTCAATTTCTTTGATACACCCAGAGACCTTGCTGTGGATTCGCGAATCAAGTACTCAATTTCTCTTCGATTACCCTTAATTCTACCGTCCTCGGGGCTATGGGAGTGAAAAATGTTCCATCAAGGATGAGCGCGTGAAAGCTTTTCTTTTCCTCTCCCGCTCTCTCTCTTCTCCTCGCATTTCCCCCCATGCCTCCTTCAATTTCCCCTTACATTTTTATTCCCAAAGCAGTCGCGTTTTCCAATATAGCCGGCGTCTCATAAACTTCATTGACTTCAATATCGCGAATCCTCTCATTTTGTTTATAGTTAGATCCAAGCGCCTCTCCATTTCAGGAAGTATTTTCAGGGTAGGCAAATGTTTGGCAATAATCGAGGATGTATTCTTAGCACGTTTTTTTTTTTTTTTATGGTATAGATCAGAAACCCATCGATAAAACTTTTCCCAAATACTCGGCGTGAGAATTCCTATCTGTCTCAGCTCATACCAATATCAGTTTGAGATCTTTCCATCAGAACGGAGTCAACCAATAGAACCAATGAATCTATGGTGCCGCCATTCTGTACTATATGTATATATTGGGTATTCCGTGTCCATGTGTCTGCGTACACATAGGGACGCGTTTACTATAACTACGTGTCTCGGTTGACTGCGAAGAGCCCTTCGCGAGTTTCTAGCTCTGGCTCATGATTTGCATATTCGTTTGAAACAATATCCTGGGTTGTTGCCGAGAGAAGCGGGTACCTCTCGGTCGTTTTAACGGTGTCAAGGAGAGGGGGCTCCGAGTGTGGGGTGGCAAGCAGAACGGAGGGGTTGCTCGAAGTGGCGCACGAGCGTTACCTCGAGCTGGGGGATGAGACTCGCTAAGAGAGGGCATTCGACTGTTTCAATTAAAATAAGCATACGCTATACCGGTTTGACGGTATAGAAACGCCGCCGGCATTCACCCACAAAGACACATACACATCCATATATATATATATATATATATATATATATATATATGTGTGTGTGTGCATTCGGCTATGTATCTAATGTATACCTACAAGTGTTACTGTCACTACCACCATCGTTTCGTTATAACACCAGTGTGCATTGCCACCTTTATTCTTACGAGGCGTCACAGCGTTCCGTGAATTCTCCTCGACGGAAGAACAGCGGGGGCCGCACAACTAGCAGAACACTTACGCCTTCCCCGCTCCTCCTGGTATATTACCTAAGCCAGACGAGTCCTGAATTCGAAAACAGTCATAATACTCTTGGCAATGCTAATTTTTTTTTGTTTTGTTTCCTACTCTATCCACTTTTGTTTCTTACATACACAAAGCTCCTACATACCGATATTGTTTCGATCTCTCTCTCTCTTCGTCTTTCTTTCCCCAGTTTTTGTGGCGACTTCACTTTTTTCATCTCGCTTTTCTAGTTTTATCGAAGTTTGACGACTCTCGGTGAGATCGACGTGACGAACGTGTATGCACGATCGTATGAGAACTGGAACTCATGCAATGTATAAAAGATTGAACTGGGTGGTTTGAGTGGGAAGCTCGCTATTTTTGGGTACAGAGAATTCCAGCACGTATTCCCTTTCGCAATGAGAAATAAAGAATAAAAAGTGATGGCCAGAAACACAAAATGAGTCGATAAATTTTAGTGACAAAACGTGGAATTATTATCTGCATGCAGTGTAGAGGATACGCGAAGACATTCTTGGTACTCTGTGATTATAAGTGACATAAAAAATAGCGATCGAAAGCCTCGAATTAAATGAATTTAGAGATTTTAATAATTTTCGTAGGATATATATTTTTTTTTTTACCAAAACCGAGGCAGAATTTTGATCGAGATGGCTCGGCCACAATTGCCTGTAATGCAGTTTTGACAGAGAATAAATAGAGATCCGTTCACCCTGCTGATACCCAGGTGTACTTTTTTTTAAATTAGTAATATGAAAAAATGTCATTGTAAGATGTATACTACTGATAAAAGTAGTTTATTTTTTACAGATCCTGTTTTCCATTTGACAGCTTTTATTTATAAACTTTTTCCTCACAGACAAACTATACGAACAAACCGTGTATTTCCATTTACCGTGTACTATCTCATTTTTCTTCATCTTCTTTTAGAAATGTCGTAAGAGTAGGCGGCGTCTCTTTCCAGTTCTGTTTTTAATAAAAATGCGTATGGCATGTCTAGAAAGAAAAGAGGACAAAAAAACGAGCGGGAGATGGAACGTCGTACGTTTTCTCCCGAGAGGGTGGGGATGTAAGGGGAGATTCGAGAGTGAAGGCACGTATAACCTGGGTATCCATGATGGTATAGCGGAAAAGAGAATGAGAGAACGAGCGAAAAATGGGAGAATATAGGAAAGAAAGAGAGAGAGAGAGAGAGAGAGAGAGAGAGAGAAAGAGCGATGAGTAGGGGTGGTAAAAAGGCGGTGAGAAAGAGAGCGCGAAAGCAGCCAGCTAATATTTTCCGACAGCCCCCGCAACCCCCACAATGCTCACCTCGGCCTCGCCATCTCTCTCCGTCTCCCCTTTCACCCCCTTTCAAGTCCATACTGCGGCTCTACCGACTCGTACTACGCCCTGCTCTCTCGCCGCGTGTATATATAAGATCCTTTAAATGGGAAATCGAAACGTTTGGGAGATAACTCTCCGCCGGGGTGAGAATGTATTCAAAATGGCGGATCCCCAAGTCCGGAGGGTTGAGAAGGAGAATGAGAAGGAGGAGGAGGAGTGTTGGAGAACGAGTGAGCCAGAGGAGAAAACGCGTTATGGAGGCGGGTTAAAAAGAGATGGCGGGTGCTGTAACCTCCCTATGATGATACGAAACATATTCCACCCTTAAGAGCTCGGGATGCGGGGAGAAAAGAAGACTTGCCCGCTCGCCCCATCTCCACTTGCCAACTATAAAATAAAATTCATCGTCTCTCCTGCTATCCCGACCTCTCTCTCTCTCTCTCTCTCTCTGTCTCTGTCTTTCTATCTCTCGTATATTTTATCGTTCTCTCGCGAGTGAGATCGAATATAGGAAACCACCCCCTCCCCTCCTCTCATGGGAGTTCGTAATATATTTTATATATAAGAAGATGGAAGATTCTCACGGAGAAGAAATAAGGGAGGTGGATTCTTTTTTTCAAATCTAATCCGATGTGTCTTGATCGATTTTGACTTATATTATATTCGTATCGCTTATTCGATATTTCGGACGAACATTTTTTTATTATTATTGTGGTTGTAGCGCATCTAGACAGAAGTAAGGTCACCTTAAATTTGGAATTCTTTTGGGTAATTTTTTTTTGTCCTCGTTTTGTCTGCTTTCTCAAGACGTGGCAACGATCTCTCGATGTTTTTATAGATAACGAACTTCTATCTTCGCGATATGCGTTTTTTTTTCACCCCCTTTGGAATCTGCCATATGGAACAGAAGGGAAAGCTCTTTTTAGCGAAAGAGGGAGAGAGAGCGGCCAATGAATATCGAGGAATATCTCGTGGGGTATGTCATCAGTGTATACACGTCACGTTTGTGCTGGGAACACCGAAAGAGAGAGCAAGGGCGAGGGATTTCGCGAGAATGCGCGAACTCTCCCTCATACATCATGCTGACACCCGTCTAAGTATGTCTCGCCAGATTTATCGCGTTTACCCGTGAGCCTGTGATATCGCGAGAGCGAGAGAGGAATTTTTTCCGTTCGTTCTTTTCCACGTCGCACGCCCCACTCGGCATGTACGGCGGGTGTTCGAGGGGACACGCACATGCGCACCCGAAAATGTCGCATACAATCGTATCTCGTTGTATTGCACTTTTTGTTTCTTAATTCAAGTTCTTCTCTTTCCGCCTGAAAGTTTTCGATTTATATCGAAAAAAATATTGCTTTTTGGATTTTTACAAATAATGTATAGTGAGTTTACGAGGTGTGATATATACCCCAAGGGAAAAAATAAACTGCGTTTTACTCACAATCAGTAATTTTACATCTGATTCGGTATATTTATTAATGAAAAATTGTGATAATTATATTCTTGCGATAATTCATGCGATAGAACATATAAAATAATAAATTAATTTTCATTAGAATATAGTTGGTATAATTATCAGAATGTTCTTTGAATCATTTCAAATATTCCAAAATGGGAAAATATCGATGACATCGTGAGAAAATATGAATCATCTTTTGTCGCTTCTCGTGTTATTTATTTCATATTTTCTATGTATCAGCAGGAGAGGGTGAAAGCGACTATACTCCAAATATATATATATATATATATATATATATAGTATGCATATGTGTGTCGTACAACGTGCGAATGCACTTCGCACGCAGGCTAAGCCGTATTAAGTACTTTCCGAGAGGGTTGATGGCACTGGGGTATTTCGGCATAAGGGTCGAGCAAAAATCTCGTACGGGAAAGTACGTTTAAGGTGGCACAGCTCTCGTATTAGCAGGGGCGTGACAGGGTGAATATAACGCGTATCCATTTATCCAGAAAATAATCCGCAGATAGCATCGCCTCATCGCATGGCATCGCATCGCTTTTATATACTTAGTTATAACTTGGCTGAGAGTACGCGAAGGGTTGCGAAAGGATGAGTGAACGGCGTGTGAGACGTCCGGATTCATCTCGAAGTTTGGGGTGAGAGATTGAGATTAAAGATTATTTACGAGATGACGATAAGGTTTTTATCTCGCGGTGGTAATCAATCTTGAAAAGGGGTTGCTGAAAGATATACATATATCCATGCAGCCACCCTCTCTCGCATCGCCAGGTCATTTTCACGCTAGGGCGAGCGAAAAATGCTGCATGTCACGACATATTCATTTCTCTGGCTTGAGCAACGGATAATACGAACTGCTCATATATCTATACCCACCCTCGCATCTCGTATACAGACGTTGCATTAGCAAAATGTAGTCGATGCCGAAACGTGGGTCATATTAAGGATGTCATTTAATGCTTGGATTTCTATTCAACAAAAATTTTACGGTTCTCGTTGCTCTTGAGATGATAAATTACAGCATGCCTCCTTTTTATTTTATGAAAGCTTCAACATATTCTCGCAGAAATAGGTGTATCGCAGGTAGGTTTGGATGCAGCCCCCCAAATTACTACAATGGACTATAAAAACCTGCAATATCAAATACATTCAATGTCATGAATCTATTTTTAAATCCCCTTCATGGCTAAAGTAACTTACTATAATAGCTAATAGCGTGTGTAAATGCTTTTACAATGAAGAAACGAACATTAGAATATTCTTCATGAAAAAAAAAAAATCCTCGATGTAATCGCTCTTTCTCTCTCTCTCTCTCTCTTTCGCGTTGCGAGAAATGTTTCCGGAGTAGGTGTGAGGCTCATATATGGATCGAAAAGAGGGTTGCATTAACGCCTCGCAAATGCTCCTGCGGAGGCGCGATGTGACGGGCTGCGGGGGTGGGTGAGGAGGAGAAGTAAAAGGGATATATCCGCTGCTATATGCACGAGCTCCAAGTCCGGGGGCAGTAGCAGAGGCAACAGCAACAGCAGCAGCATGTTGTTATTTACGGTATTTAGATAACCGGCTTACGTAGGTCCCTCACACCCCCATTGGCCGTGATCCCGCACTCGAGATAGCGGTGGTGCCCCGTTGCCCTGGCGCTATATACACCACCGTAGGCAACAACCTGCCCTTCTGTATATTCTGCCCGTGCCTCTCCCCCACGTTCCCCTGCCCGGCAATGTGCACTTTGCTATGGATCTACACGTTTATACGCAAATATATATACATATAGTATGTACATATATATATATATATACATGCGCACACATACTCGGGACCGTGGCCCGTGCGCATTCAGCTTGCAGATTATTATAACGAGCATCACGTTGGGCATTAGCATACGTATCTGTTCTCCCGGGAAACCAACGGCGTGTGTGCGCTGCGCTCGCTGGGCAGTTGCATGAACATAGCCGGTTGCAGTTCCGTCTCGTACACCGGAGAGTATCACCCCCAACACACTATTGTGATGCTTCCACACACACACTCAAAAACACACGCATGGACATACACATACACGCGTGTGCTCTGCTTCACCTCGCTATCGTATAACGTTCTCGTACCAAACGCTTTAGCTCGAGCACAGACGTATGTATTAGCTTTGTACCGTAGTTAAGTTGGATGGAGGATATGAGAACGAGAAAGAAATTGATACGTATTACGGTGAATTTATTTTGAACCATTTGTTACGGATTTTACAACGCATCAAGCTAAAGTAGGACGTAAGATTTTCGTTGCGCGAAACAAGAAGTATTTCGTTGAGGGTTAACTTTTACCAAGACAGTTTTTTATTTTTTTATTTATTTAAATAACATTTGATTGAATTGTATTATTTTTTAATCCACGTTACACAGCTGATACGTGAATTGACAATTATTCGTTAATGTAGCAATAATGAAAATGACTGGAATAATGTGAAATATAAACTTGAACACTTTTCCCTCTTCTCATCCGGATCAAAAGCTTCTTCGGTCATTAGTCAAAGTCACAAATCGCAGAATTCATGACTATACAGCCACCCCAGATGTACTATTAGTGCATCGAAGGGCTCTGATGATACGAAGAGTTTCGCGTGACGATCTTTTGCTTGATATACATTCGCCTGTAAATCGAGGAGTAAACCTCGTCTCCTGCACAGTTCGTAAATACATTTCCGATAAGGGATGAGAAGGGGAGTGAGGGGGTGGCTTTTAACTGCCAGGGAAAACGTGTTTTATGGTACTCGAGCTCTGTGGTGGTCACACGTGTGTATTGCTGATCCGCGAGAGAGCCAGAGCACAATACTCGACATTATGGTATTGAGTCAGCTATCGCAGATACTTTGATCCCCTTTATGCATCGGTTTATCCCTTATACGTGTTACCGAGCAAAATAGCAAAGTATTCGGCCTATCTATGTTACTCGTGGGATCGTCGATGCAACGTCCACAGAAATATGTTGTCCGCAGTCTCAAGAAGCTAACGATATTCCATACGCATTTATTTTATATATCCTGTGGGGATCATTATCGCTCCATAGCCAATTCTTTGCTTAGCGAAAAATTCTTATCGGTCGGCAGAGTGAACAAACGCATAAGACGTTAATTCTTCTGAAATATTGTCGAGTCACGAGACATTGACATTTTTTCAAAGCGTATTTAAATTATTTGGGATTGAGCTTTAGATAACTATTCCCAAATTTTTGGAGATGATCGTCATTTTTTCACATCGTCCTCGAACTATCATCCGTATCTCGAGTATATTCCTTTTTTTCCCGTGTAACTGAATAATTTCTGCTTAATTATGATAACACTCCAATTCATTTTAACAAATTCTTTTTTAACGGTTTCGGTGCTCATCTGTGACGTTTTTTTTTGTCAAGTTAAAAATTGGTGCCCCATGACACTTAGGATATTTGTCAACATATTTTCTCTTATAAGAATAATTCGATTGTTCAGCTGTTTACAGTTTTGTTTCTATCCAGCTTTTGTTCATTTAGTTGGAGCATCGAGAGTAAAAAAAAAATGGAGACCATTAAAAATCATCAGCGTAAGAAACGGAAGTCGTTGCATTTGGGGAAGCGAATCGTTGTTCTCGCCTCTAGCATTCAATCTGCCTGACTATATGTGCCTCTGCACACGATATCATCTAATTGAGGTAGCGTGGGACGGATATACCTGATGCGACCTATCTGGTGCTGCTCGTCGATCAGTCGACCGGGTGTTCTGGCTTTACGCTTGGTCGTGCGTTTCTTCCGGCTCGGTGTGTGAGACGACAAGGACATGCGATATGCACTACCTGATATATATATGTATATATATATATATGTATAAGGTAGTGCATATCGTATGTATATATATATGTAACGTAGCAGAATCGGCGGAGCCATCGGTAACAATGTTTTCGCTAGGTTTCTCGCTGTCTTCTTCGCCTCACTGCCTCCATATATATACACTAATATGGTCTAATATATATAGTCGCACCGGAAATATTGTTCTGCTCAGGGCTATACGCTGACTATTGGAGTCAGCACATCACTGGTTTGGCTCTAACTCACTCCAACACTTATGTTTATGAGTGGAAATTACTTGTACGCAGAGTTTAAAATTGATAATTCTAGTCATTGCAGTACTTTTTGTAGGTTCGTCCTCTCTTTGAGGAGCTGTTGGTGGAGTATTTTCGTTGAAAATGCTCCGAGATGCAAGAGGCAAAGCTGACAGTTAACCACAGTGTACCATCTGTTTATGGCTCAGCCACTCTAGAAGATGTGACTCTCGCAGCCATCAACTAAAAATATTCAATCATGCAGGAATCGAAGCTGTAAATGTAAGTTAGCAAATTAATCATTGTAGCTAAAGTGCACTGGTGAATTTTATTACTCTGCGAAGGAATCATTTCTCTAGGCTAAAATCGAAGTTCTAAGTAGTCTAAGAACGATTAAAATCGATCCCGAAGCTCAGTGTCTCAAGAGCACATGGATAAATAATATTCCTTCGGATTTTTAGACTAATTTTCCGGATAATTATTGTAGACTATTATAGAGGAGAGAAAAAGCACGAGAGCATCAGAAAACGTGCCTGATGGTCCCGTGAGTACGTTTAACGCGATTCTCGTGTGTGTGTGTGTGCGTTAATCTGTCCTGGTAGACAACTGATTTTAACCATCTCCATGTGGATTTTTTTTTTTTTGCCAAGCTCACGCTTTTATTCCTCTTGTTCAGATCATCAGTTTTCGCTCTCATAGTACGTACTAAATATATACATACAAATTGCCGTGCACTGATCGGTAAGGGCGCACGGGTCTCGCGATGGTGATCCGATAAACGCGGATAGATATCCTCGGAAATGCCAAGACAGACGGAAAGACGAGGCGAGGCAGATATACGGGATAAAACAAGAAACGAATCAGAGAGAAAAAGAGAGAAGTCAGCTCGATCTCCTGTTCGATTTCCCACTGTATAATTAACCGCTGACCTCTTACCGACCTCACGGCAATTTTAGTATAAAAATGCCCGAAGAGAACGAGCGATCGAGACTCTCGTTTCTACCAGCTCGACGATCATAATAATCGCGGTTAAATCTTTCTGCTTGTCAATCAGACAACTGACGTTCCTGTGGGAGAACGCGCGCCTCTCTCCATGGTGAACCAAAAGACGTAAGAGGGAGAGCGAGAGAGAACGATCTCGCCATACGGGTAAATGCGATCATTGGGCATTCATTGGTGATTGGTTAATGGCCTGCAATGGCAGTGAATGGCCTACACAACGTAATGTTAAATATATAATTGCGATTTGTATTGCACATCATATGGAGAACAATTTTATGTCAAGATAATTATAAATTGTTGAAAAAAAAAAAAACATAAATATTTACTATAGAAAAATAATAATTTTCAATGTTTATTAATAATTAGAATACGGTCAATCGCTTTCACAATAATCATTCATGATTATGAGGTCATAAAATGTAAAATATACGATAAATATATTGAATAAACGTAATTCGATTGTGTGCTCGAAATCCACCGTGTTATGCTTCATCCACATTGCACATTACGAATCGAAGAGCACACAAGGAAATTATATACGTTTACACTTTTGCACGCTGTATCTCTTCCTACATCCTAAATACTTTCTGCAAAGGTTGCGTGACGTCGAGAAAACACGCAACTCTCAATACTCTACAACATTATGTGTACATATATAGATATATACATAGCACAGTTCTATACTGATGCTCAGCCATTATGGACAGGAGATTTTTTAAATTATTTTTTCTTGTTGTTTCCCTCTCTCTCTTTCTTTCTCTCTCTTACTACTTTGTATATTATCAGCTGTGCTGTGCACACCTCCTTACATTTTTTCACTCCCTTCTCCGTCGCTCATTCACTCGACTCTTCATGAAAATTACTCGTCCAATGAAATACATATATTTATCTGGGGAAATGAATGGAGGAAAGAGAGTGGAGACTGACGAAGAGACGCACAAGTTGGGGAACAGGTAAATCTCCGGAGCAAAAACTAAATATAGAGGGAGGTATAATCGAGATGGACTCCCTCGATTTGCCACACATCCACAGTTCTGGCTTTATGAGAAACGCGAAGCAACGTTGCAGTTTTCAGACGAGCGGTAAAGGAAACGATCGAGACAAAAGAAGAATGGCTGCGAAAAAAATACTTTTTGGGCATTTTTAAAAAGTAGTTTGATGAGCTTTAGAGAAAAATATTTAGATCAACGGGAAAAAAATGTCCATGAAGGATTTTGAAAAAAAAAATAGTGGTAATGCTACACGGACATGCATGTACACATATGGAGATTGATCACTTGTTTATATTTTTTAACTTTAAAGTGCCATATTAAAGTGCTCCGATATTTTTTAAGCCAAGCATAATATTTTAATTGCATTTGTCTTGAATCTTACTAAAATGTTATGGAATAAGAGCTATAGTGAGATTAAATAGCAGTGATATAACTCGGAAACTGTTGATTTTACACGAAAATAATAATTATCGATTGTTAAATCGTACTCTTGATACTCTAAAATTTCAAGATCGATTTACGATGCTGATACTATTTTATGAAATATTTTCAGGTAAAATGACCAGTTACACGCAGTTATTTTGCTATGTCCCTAAAAATAAACCGAGCTCTATATGTACTACACTTCGCTTCGTTGCGAAATCTAATTGACGCTAATATAAAGATCGTGGATTGCCTGCGCAGGATTCGTCCGTGTACATAAGTCGTGCGGGAGGTCAAAGAGAATATTTGGATGGCGTTAATACATAGTATATAGCTCAAAGTCCAGGCTTGTATCGGATCAAAGAGATAGCTCGAAATGCATTTTCGTATAGCCGATCGATGTCAAGAGTGCGAGAGATATACATAATTTATTATTTATATGCTTTTCGTGGGTCGGATACACGCAATCGTCTGCGAGCATGATTACTATCTGAAGCGAATATAATTTCATCCATAACAGATATTACCTTAATATGGGTGTTTGGACTCATTCTTATTATTCGCTGATTTTCAAAACCGGAAAATCATATTTAGTTCAAATAAAAAATAGGTTTAAAAATAACTACAAATAATTTCATGAAAATTATAGCCGTATGTGACTTTTTCAAATGATAATTTGACAGGACAGAAGTACACTCGGATAGAAAATAAATTGCACCTGCAGGCATGATAATAAAACATTGAAATTTAATTCAGTAATTTATTTACTCGTCAATAATTTATTCAAAAATTTGTACTACTCTGCATGTTATCCAAATATTATTTTTCTTAAAAATCTCTCACGATGCGTCTCGAAAAAAATTGGTTCAAAAAATGTGGGAGCGATGTCTACCGGACTTATGAACGTTTCACATCGCCTTAATCGAATTATCTATGATTCCGGTGTTTTTACCACGAAAAATAACGCGGGTGAACGCGCACAAGTCGAAAGTTTCCTGAAGCGTAGAAAATTGCCGGAGTATTTCTCCCGAAACAAAACGTTGGGCCTTCTAATCTGACATACGAATCATAGTCGTCAAGGCGTGATGTCCGTTTTCGGAAGCGCACTTCTCGCTCTCTTCCCCCTTTATTCTTCCATTTTTCTCAATTATTTTTTTTCCCCCACTCTCTCTGTCTGTTTCACAGCCAGATAATATAATATAATATAAACCATCAACGGTGTGTGTGAGTACATAAGCTTTGCCCTGGAGGCGCATGCACAAGAGATCTCGCGATGGGCTTCCTGCTTTTATATAAGTTATTTCGGATAGCGATCTCTCTAGTGCGCGCTAATTTTGCCTCCAGCATACACGTAAACCCCGTGCCGTATTCTCGCTCCCACAACCGTACAGTGTAAAAAATAAATAAATTTATATTAGAATAAGCAAGAAGAAGCAGGTGAATGAATGGAAAACTGAGAGAGAAGGAACGAATGTAGAGAGACGTGCGCATAAGCACAACGGAAACTTGGATTTCGTATAATTTATTGTTCCCAGCTCTATGTGTGCAAGGCTCTCCCTGCTCGACTTACTTTTAGAAAGATTTAAATGAATGAGCCATGCCTCATTATTCTCAAGTCATAGTAGAGTGGGTGTATATATATATATATATTGAGGTGGGTGTATATATATATATTGAGAGGAGATAAAGTATGTCTATTGAATGGGTAACTCGGCAGACAAGGTTTAAGCTGCGCGTTTATTCAGACTGATTCCATGCCTGATCATAAGTGCCTTCTGGATACATATGAAGGGCTGAATATAAGCGTACATTCTCACACCATGGTGATTTGGATAATGCCCCAAAATCCGCGGGATAAATTTTATGTATCCTCGTGTGCGTACGCCTCGAAAACTATGGCTACATATTATATGAAGGCAGAGCGAGAGCGAGAAAGAGAGAGAATGAGAGTGGGAGAGGGAGAGGGTGAAACGCGAAAAGGGATAAAGATAGATCGAAATTGACTGAGGGGGTTGCGTGGCGAGCCAGAACGAGGGATTCCCTTTCATGCAAATATTTTAACATCACCCACACTATATATACAGCAACGTTCCCATATACATATATATATATATATATATATACGTGTATGTAGATATACGAGCTAGCAGTGGGTTCAATTAAAATCTGTTGGCCCCTCCGTATTAAGCACTCAAGAGTCTGCATACACTGCTGCATAATTCATTCCTAAACCATAATCAAATACATTTCACGAATCATAAAATATTTATTGATTGCATCAACGGGGCTGATTGCCAAGTCAAACCAAAGTAATAAAAAAAAAACAACAGTGGCATGTGTATATTATTTTTTATGAAGCTCTAAAATTACCTTTCTCCATGATTCTTTTTACGTGTATACGAAATACCACCATTAAATAATTAGTCTATTACTTATGAATTTAATTGATAAAAGATATTCTATTTTTTCTTTTTTCCATTGTCCTCGTATGGCTGTATTCTCGCCACGGAATTTTTGTAATATTGCTGGGACGTTTGACTATGTGATCAGTTCCGTCGGCCATCAGTACTTACTCTCAGTTCGATTACTCGCAGTATGAAACAACAAGCTACGTGAATGCTGTACAAACTGATTTGGTTGGGTGAGTGCATCGAGTACGACGCCTACAACGACGATAGACGGATCATGATGATGATGATGATGATGATGATGATGGTCGCGACCACGCGAATACACTACGTGGATGCAGCAACTGTCGCTTGGTCAGCAGATGGACACAACTGACTGTGTTTCTCTTCCAGCGGTGTCCAGGGACACAATAATAGCCCTTACGTTAGTTGTATCCACCGTCCAGTCTATCCTCCTCTCTTCCTATTGTCTGCGTTATATGACTCGCGTCGTCCACTGTATACATGCCATCTCAATCCAATCGACGAACGATTCATCCCTCGCCCATTTCCACAATTATTCTACAAAAGAATCGTGTCTGTCAGCAAATCAACCAACAAAATATTAACTCTGTCTTGAACAAAGATGGCCGGTTAGCTTCGCCAAATTGTTTATGTGAAATGGATGATGTGGCAGATTAATGAAATATTTGCAATTTTTTCTATGAAAAGACAATTTCTGTTCTTTAACTTTAATAAAAAAATACTTTCGGTCAGGGATAATATTATAATATTTAGAGATAAATTTGGAGTCAATGAGGTTCAGGAGACGCGTGGATTATGAAATTCCACATAAAAGTTATTGACCAATTGATCTTAACGATCTTTAAACAATTTTCTATCAAATAATTGAGTGTATTTTCAGCAAAGTCAAGCCGCAAAATAATAATGTTGTCTTGAACAGTCGGTTTTCTATCAATGGGAAATAGGTGATGGGATAAATAATTAAGACGTTTGACGATTGAAAAATAATAAAATCTGGCCATTTCTAGTCTTCAACTGTAACGAAAATTTTCCCTATCCAACAATGTTAAAAAGTATATATATATGTGTGAACGAAAATTCTATAACAAAATCAGCAAGAAATTCGGAGTCAATCAGCCTCGAGGGACGAGGATTATCAAATTCGAAATGTAAATCCGCAAGCCGGCAGGATCAGTGAAGCTGGGCGTGGAGAAGGGTGAGCGAGAATGAGGGTTGACGCTGGCAAGTGGGTGCTAATACGCGGGACGATCCATTAATCATAACCCGGGGGATATAAGCCCCGTGCTGCTTCGCGATTCGTCGGCGTTGGTGAGATCAAGCGAGGGAACAGGAGAGGACTGGAGATGTACGTATCACCATTGAGCTTGGAGAATAAAATAAGTGAGACGCTTCATTTTTTAATCTTCAAGAATTTTTCTACAATTTCTTCAATCCTCTCATTCTCTGTCCATCAAAATTAATACTCCGATATGGCTTCATATACACGACATTTATGTATAAACATAATAGACAGATGGTATTTTTATCTCTACATAAATCCGCCATCATTTGAACATTTATTTTTAGGCCAACACCTAGGTGTGTTATCCATAAAATACAATGTAGAAATATACATGGTTTGATCACCAATAACTCCATAGCTTCAAAAAATTCATTCCGTTTTGCATATTATTCCTGATAATTGCTCAAAAAAATAATAAATCAATAATTTGTAATGTGCTGGGAGCGAAAAGAGTATCGATATGTGATTTGATTAATTTGTTTATTACTTACAATTAGTTATGGAGCTTCGTATGAAGAATCTTCCAAAAAAAAATTCTTATAGATAGTCTGAGGACTATACGAGAAATAAAAAAGGCTCAGGTGTATTAGGTAGTGAAAAAGGAATGTTTTGAAGCTTTGCTGTCTTCGGAGAGTGAACCAAATATTTTCAAGCGATATTTGGTGAGATGGTGAGTATCAGGCCTTATATCTAACTTTCATAGGACTTAAAATAAATAAAATGACAGTCTAGATTTATACAGGAATGATAAATTTAGAAATGTTAATATTGTCTTTTCTTAAAATATTTTACATTCAGAAATGAAACTGAAACAGGTTAACGACCAAGTTGGCTGTTACCCGCTCGACTTTGAACTACCCACATGCATTTCTCCCGCTGTATATATAACGAGGGTAAAATTTTACACTACTCTATATGTACTATTGTTCTAAGTGCTTTGCTACCCTAAATATTAACATGGGGATAAACCAAGGGGTCAACATCCCTCACGGACACTTCGATCGTTGATATATCCTTCCATTGCTGGCCTTTTATTTCGTTTCTTTCCAAAGCAGTTATGATTCCATTCTCCCTTCCATTGATACAGAACACCGTATCGCGAACAGTATATATATTCGCCCACAACTCGACCATACGTTATAAAATTATCCTGTGAGTATGTTTGGTGCACAAGACAGCTCTACCCAAATATTAACGCAGCTTGGATTCCTTTCGTGGGGTCTCGAGCACTTTTTATACTCTTTTGCTGCGTTTTTTGGCTCAACTTGCATCCACATACACTACGATATTGGTCTAAACCGTTTCTGACGGCTATGTATATATAAATATATATATATATATACATTTATATATAAACATCGTAGAATTCACGTGGCAAAAGCGAGATTGGCCTCTCAGACTCTCTCTCTTTCTCTCTCTCTCTCGCAAATGCTTGCGCATATCCTTATAGGGACTTCGATACATGTGTTCTGGATGACTTCAGTGTGGTGCGCTTTGAGCTGATCTCGATTCCACTCGATTTTATATACTCTGGCACGCGCGGGCACCACCGACACGGGGACTCCCTTTTCCAGTCGATCGAGATTCATGCAGCTACTTCTCTGCTTGCAGTTCGATTCCTTATTTGAGTCATCGCAGTGCTGTCTCACCCGGCAAGTTTCTGTGGCTCGAGTCTCATGTACGACGAACTCCTACGAACGGCACGCACACTGTGCCCACCCTGGTCTTCAGTGGAATAAAGATTTGTGAACTGTCTTCGCACTTACAAAAACATTTTCCTTGAATCTGTTAATATACATTTATTTTTTTGCATTAACAACGTCAAATATGAGATTTCTTTCGAAAATTTGATGCAATAATATTTAGCGAAACAAGGATAAGGTGGAAAAAAATTTTAATCAAATGTTCAAATGCTAGCTTGAGAATAAAATAATTTCTTGTGATCACTAAAAGTGTAATTCTAGCAGTTAATTCGATAAAACTTTCACAAGAGTTCAGTGAAATTTCTAATACAGTAAATGAAAAAAATGGCGTCCATATACGGGTTTGTTATATCCAGAATTAGAAGTGGCTCATTTATCTTATGTATTTTTTTTTGTACCTTGGCAATTGTTTTTTTTTTTTTTCGAAATGTTTGGGCTCATCGCGATAATTTATTCGGATTTGAGACTCATGGTAACAAGAGTGTGAATATGGAAACATAAAGAGTGTATACATGCAGGATGATCCACTCGTTGGAGAGGTTCCACGATGATTAAGTGACACAGATTTGCAGTGTCAAGGGACCCGAGAACATTGTGTAGCAGAGCATCGAAACAGAGCGACACTTGTCTCTGTGCACTCTCTTGCTCTCCCGTCTGTTGGGAATAAATGTGATATTTACATTATAATACAGCAGAGGGTCAGGGTAGAAAAGGCACAATAGCTTCACTTCACGGGGAGGGTCCATTATACAGTCTTTCTTCTGGACTCTTTTGCGCGTTGAATTATATGTACACAGACACTCGGTTCTCGTTCCACGACCCTACTACATGTGGATTGTCCAAAGTTATAAAAGGGCATATTGAACGTGCATGAGTATAGCTGATACACTTTTCTAGCATTAGAACATCGATATATATATATATATATATATATAAATATAGACACTGGACGATTCGACAAGCTCTCTCGAAGTGCGAATTCGTTCGTTCAACCAAAAGCGACGATCGCCTCGGGCCATTCGGGACACTGCACACACTATATGTTCAGAGTATGAACCTGCCATACGGTTGAAATTAAAGAGAAGTTCGAGAAAATCGATTCAGGATTGGTGATGAAAGTGCAACTGCTAATTTCTTAAAAATCATTGCAATTAAGGCGTTTGACAATTCTGACCGCGTAGAAAAATGGGCTTATTTCGTAAAATCTATCAAATTAAAAGTATGAACCGACGTTTTTTTCATTTTTGACCACATGGTAATTCATCGCTTGAACAATATTTTGTACATAAATTATCAAAACGGAAATTTTTTTAATCAGACTCTAACTTTCTTTTACGTTTTTCTCGAAAGTATATTTTTCGACGTGACTGTAACTAAATCGCTGAAACGACTGGATCTGCCTTCAAATTTGGACACGATACTAATTACTTTTTTATTGTAATTGTTTTGCTTGTCAAAATAAAAATGATTTTTTTTACTCCTTGTCATTTCTTCGAGGAAAAAAAAAAATCATCACACAATTCATGAATAAGCAAATCATTTTTTTTTTGGGCTAGACCATTACTGAAATTTATGCACGTTCAGTCAGAGAAGTGCACGATATCCAATGCAGTGTCGTCATTTTTACATATTTTTTAATAATTTTATCACAACACATTGCTAAAATCATGAATTACCACGTTTATCCTCAATAAAAAAATGACCTTTTATATTTTCGAGTTCATAGATTTTTTTAAACAACCCCATTTTTCGATCGGTCAGGGTATTTAGACGCCTCAAGGAGAGAAAAAAATGAATGCAATAATTATTTGTATTATTATTGTTGAAAAAATATTCCATTGACTGAAGAAAATTATATCTCGATGTGCAACATTTTTTTTCATGTCGAAGATTTATATTGTCATGAGTATTTTTCGATTGAGCAATTTTTGAAGCTTTTTAACAGTCTCCTACAATTTCGACCTGTTCCCATATGTTTTAGAGAATCCCCTTTTTCTATTACAACTCAATTGTACTCGAGTGGAAGATCTGTTATATACTGTAGCATATATGTATATATATATATGTATATGTATATATATATTTATGTATATGTATATACATATATATATATATGTATTGAAGAACTGATGATGTGAGTTTATTGTCGCTGCCCGATGGAGCAGCTGTCCACGGTACGAAGAAATAATCGAAATAGAATTGTCAAAATATATTCGCTCGTTCGCGCGTTATTTTATGAGGGCGGGTGGAGAGAAAACCCCGCGAAGCCGTAGGAGCAATGGAGCGAGACAGAGAGAATCAAAGAGAGAGAGAGAGAGAGAGAGGGAGAGGCGTATATAAGGGTTGCGAGGCGGGTGACACGACCAAACTGAGAACCCTTCTTTACGCGAAATGAGACGCGCTACGGATGTGTGGAGAATCGCGTTTCCCTCGAGAATTATAGGTATATCGGGGTATTTTATATAGTATACATATCGAATTCGAAGGTTCTGCAACAAAAAAGGGACATTTTCCTGGAACTGCGTATCGAAGCACTTTACGAAATTCTCGACAGCAGTATTCCATTATGGATCATACGAAAATGTTCGCGAGTCGCAAAAAGCTCGAACTGATAAGAAATTGACAACCGACGAAGTTGAAATTCGATGAGAATGCACAGCACTCGATGAAAAAAAAAAAAAATCTTTTCAATATTGTTAAAAAATAATAATTATACAATTTTCACATTACTGATTGACTTTTTTTGTCATCAAATTAATTTGCAAATTTTTCATCCGAATATCGTGACATCGAACATATTATAGAAATTTCTATATGGACAAACAGATTAACGCCGGCGCTTTGACGTCGATGATGCAATTGCCAATTAGGAGTTACGATGGGGTTAGCTAACGAAAGTTTTAGAGGTTTGCTAACGAAAGTTTAACTCGAATATATGATTGTGTGTCAGAAGTCCTACGTTATGATCTTCAATAAAATAAAATAAATAGCAGTTTTTCCATGATTTCATATTGAAATAATGAGACCCTGAAAGAGCGTTTCAATAGATCAAATTGTTTAAAATTTATACAATTGTCTCATCTTCCCTGGCGTCCCAACATTTGTGAAATTATCCTATATACGTAATACCATAGGACCGTGGGGAACATCAGGACCCCAGAGGGCGGATCCTTTTGCTGTCTCCCTTTTCTTCCTCTCTCTCTCTCTCTCTCTCTCACACACACTTTGACTCGCATGGGTCTCGCTAAATCCAGGAAGGGTGTAACTCGCGCTCTCCCGTCGCACCCGTTATATTATTCAATTATGTCATTCCAGTTATACGCACCGAGCTGCGAGCTCCACAGCCATGCACAGAGAGTCTATATATATATATATATATATATATATATATATATATATATATATATATAGTGGAGTCTGGACAAGGCAGAATCGAGCTCGTCAACGCTCTCTCTCTCTCATCCCTTTGGCAAAATTCACCGTCGATTCTCTATCACCCGTTTCTCCCCTCCCTCATATATATATATATATATGTACCATGCTCTATACATATGTACACCTGCTATGTATACATGCACACAGTGTGTATATGGAACGGATGGGGTAACCCTCGCGAGAATTCGACGCTTCCAGACCCATTATGAAATTGTACGTACTCGATTAATTCGAGGCTCGACGCCACGTGGATTATCATAAGATAATAGGCCAACGATCGATCTTGGGTCTCTGCAACAAAACCCCATCCGACTATGTATATATATATATATATATATCCTCGTCGCTCTCTGTTGTAACTCTGATGTCCTCTTTGTTTTAGCATGTTCCCGGGTGCGTTACGAAAATGCTCTCTCAACGAACAATGCGAGAGGGAGAGAGAGAGAATCTCTCTACTGCCGCTACCTTTCCGCGCAACCCCTCGCACCGCGGGCGTGAAATTAAATTCAATTATTTTAGTCGAGCGCTCATGCTAAATTCTGTTTCACTTGTTCGTGAGCGTATCTCTCTCTGTCTCTGAGAGAGAGAGAGAGAGAGAGAGAGAGAGAGAGAGAGAGAGAGGGAGAGAGAGAGGAAGAAAGAGAGAGCGAGAACGTCCCGGAGGGGTGAGTTACGGAATATAATCGCAGAGGTACGGGGCTTAAGAAATTTAATTCGCTGCGCTATTTAATTAATTGGCTAATAAAATTAATTTGGAACGATCTTGAATTTAATAAATCGCATTCTAAAGTATTCAATACAGAGCTGCTCGGTCGGGAAATATCTAAATAAATGTCCCAGAACCAATTCTTGACTTAAAATTGGCCAACGCTTCAAGAAATTAGAAATTGGAATAAATTGTTTTATAACAAAGCGTTTCTCTGCTTGATCATTTGAAGAATACTCCGTATCGATCATTCAACTACACAGCCGAAATTAAAAAAAAAAAAAAACAAAACTATATTGATAGAATTGGTTATAGTCGGTGAATGACGATGCAGCCAAAAGTCCCTCGTCTAAGAGCCCCCCTTAAAACTATGGTTTGGCGTGGAGCAGTGGGGGGGGGGGGGGTCATATCGTTGAATTAAATGTCCTCTCGCGTGTCATTTAAAATCCCGGTCGTACAGTATATATAAACTGTTCTCCACACATATTACCTTACTATGGTATATATATAGATATACGTACATACATTGATATCATAAATCAGCGCTGATATTCCCGCGATGACAAACACAATAAGTCCCAATTTCGGTCATTTATATACGCTACGCCCGGTATAATATTACGGTGGATCCTTTGTGCACACAAGGGGTGCTGTCACGAGAGCTGCGTCAACGATACGCCATATAGACATATACAATATATATATATATATATATATATATATATATATGTATCTGTATATGTATGTATGTATGCGTGTATGTAGGGAGCCCGGACGTTACCGAAGAGTGACGTCATTTATAAGGACATAAATCAAAGCGAAGGACAAGAGAGAGCGTATAGTCAGAGCGTGCTCCACGGGTTCATCCCGGATATACGACTCGCACCGATGCTCCCCGGGGATGTCTAGCTTTTCCTTCTCTCCGTGTGATATGCTCTCTCTTTCTCCTAACAGGCGGCATATCAGACTCTCTGATTCTGGGTTTCCCTTCTGTACGCTTTGCTTTGATTCTCTCCGGGCTCTCGAGTGTGTTTCTGACGACCGGACGAATATATATGTATATATATGTATATATATATATATATATATATATATGTATACAGAGATATATAGTGGCATGTGTATATAAGGAACGCATTTGTAACCAACGTAGCGTGTAAGTTGTGCTTAGAAACCGTATCGATGTACCAGCATATCGATATATAGTCAGACTATGTATGATTGGTTTATGTTAGGGCTGACGCCGAAGGGCCACGAGTTCGGGGGGGGGGGGGGGGGGGGGCGATAGTTTAATGCTCTCGCTGGACTTGGGATGAATCGAACAACATTATGATGGACATACTTATAATAGTTGTAATGTATCATTTTTTCTTAAAAAAAGAACACAAAAAAAATCATATAAGTTCGATCTAAAACATAATGTGAGATATTGATCGAAAAATATTAGTCATCGATTCGATTTAAAAATATACTTTGCAAGATCACCGAGAGCCCCGAAGTCACCTACTTGTGACGTTTGTATTGCCATTACGAGCCTACAAAACTCCATTTTTCCTCTAGAAAATGGTAATTTGATCAATGCGATCTAAAAATTTAACTTAATCGAATCATCAAGAATGCCAATGTCGATGTTTCGAGTAATTCTTCTTGCAAACGCTTTGTCATGGCCTCGTTGTATCAACAGGACAATTTCTTCGATCATCTTTCATGATCCTGTGACATTTACATCATAATCCCTTCGATTTGGGATTAACATCTGACGTTACTTGATCGCCGAGAGCACCCGAGTTTCATCACGTGACATTTGTGCTTGCATTACAATTTTTTGTTGAAAACGCTGAAATTTTTTGAGAAAACGGCAAAAAGCATAAAAATTTCACATTACTCTTCTTCTTTTTTTTTTACGAGATTAAACCCTTATGTAAGTGAGCCTCGGACTTCAATAGCGGATTGACAATAATGGTCAAACTCTTCAATAAGGTGTTGAAGTTAAATGATACTGTTGAAAATGTAGAAGTAGTATATATATGTTGACATATATACATGTATAGTATGAGGTATGGCGCAGCGGCAGGAGGATGATCGTCGAGTAGATAGAGATCGAGAGAGAGAGAGAGAGACAGAAATCCTTAAGTGAATTGTCAGATCGCGCCTACTACTGTGTATAGGCCACGCTCTCGTGGTCCTGTGTATGGACACATGTATCGCATGCTGTGCAAACACGAGAGAGAGAGAGAGAGACAACCCCACGGCGTGGACAACGAGAACGACTATATATACATATATATATAAACACACATATGTATATAAACGAGAAAGACTATATAGGAAATAAAACGTGTGTTTCTCAACCGTGCGAATCGCGCGTTTCTCCTCTCGCTATATATCCCTTTCAATTGGCAGAAGCACCCTGGTATAAGCCCTATCTCATCCTTTTTCTCTCCCAGGGGGGTCAAATCTCTGCCGCATTTCAGCTCTCTCACTCTGTCTCGTTCTCGCATGCTTGGATTTTAAATCCATCCGTGCATCCAACTCCACACACCGCACTCTGTTTATCCAGCTGCCTTATTTAAATCGTCGATCTAACGCTCCGTAAAATTATATGCACGAATCGCCCATAAAATATGTAAGCTCTGTGCTTGTGGGTCACATAGACCCCCTAAAAATTTTCTCTCCCACTCCGAATATATTATATCGTTTGCCCTTTCTCCGCTCGTATTCTCTTAATGCACCGAGAAATTGTCGCGTTACGTGTCTTCTGTATACTCTCTCTCTCTCTCTCTCTCTTTGATATCTCTCTCTTGGATTCAATACACTGACGTACGTATATATATGACAAGCCTTAGGGACCTTTGCGCCCAATTCCCCAAGCGCAATAGGGGTTCGCGACATGTACCATAATATAATATGAAATTTAACTTGTCGACCCTTTTTGACACGCAGCTACTTTGACTATAACAAGCATTATGAGAACGTATTTGCGCAAGTGCAGACTCGGTATAAAATAATCGAGCGGTAAATTTGCTTATTCTCTAATTTGACGATTTATTGCATCTTAATACCGAATCGGATTTTTTTAAATTAATTGCTCGGAGATAATTATCGTATTTATTGAACGGCATGACATTAAAAAATGTACGATTTCTCGTTATGAAATTCATATGAATATGTTATGCATGATTATATACGATAAGTAGGGTTAATTCGATCCAAACAAAATAAGACAAAAATAAGGAATATCGATGAAAATTATTTCGGTAATCTTTTTCAACGATTTTTGACCCTGATCATTTATTTTCTGTTTCTTATTTTCTTCATTACTATCTCGTTACGTTCAAACTTTACGATCCGCTTCGCTGATAAATCTTCTTCTTCTTCATTCTTTTTATTTTTATTTCACTTTAATTAGAAAAAATCTCCTGATCCGGGAATAAAACTTTCAAGATTAATCGATTTCATTAGCTATTATATTAACGAGGCTAATATGATTGCGATTGGTAGAATTAGTATTTATTAGAAATGATCGAGGAACGAGAAGCTTTAATCGGACTGAATGAAAATGAATTTTTTACTAAGAGGCAACATTTCTCGATAAAAAATTGCAATTGCTATCAAGCCCATTATAATTATAATCCATACCGTTATTTTCCTCACTTTTAAATTCATTTATGGTCGCAGTTATTTTTTAATTCATTAATTTTTAGCGTTAACTCTAATAATTTATTATGTTTGTCGTGTAAAATTTTGATGTATTTTATTGGCAAGCCAAGCCGGATTTAACCTTGCAAGCTGTGTGGAACGAGATTAGTGACGATGGTTCGTGTCCAAGTTTATAAGAGCGAGACGAGAGATGTATATTTCGTGGAAGGAAGTGAACCTCAGGAGGGAGTTTTTTTCTTACCCCTCGGAGCTCGACTACCTCGATCCATCATAGAATGTAGCTTCTGGAATTCAACGGTGTCAAGATGTGTGGTCTCCCGTGTGGTTCGCCGGTAAGGCTATGATGAGGCATCGCGAAAGAATTGTTACCTTCATCAGCTCGAGAGAGAGACGGAAATATGGAGATTGAAAGAGATGGAGAGAAAGAGCGAGAAGTAGAAAACGTGCTACCGTCCAGTTGTGGCTGACTGTAGTGATGGTCAGTTGACCGTCACGTCGTCGGGATCTCTCTGTGGTTCTCTTGGACCCAAAGAGTAGTGGTGTGTGCACGGGAGATCGGAACGCAGTCCCCCGGAGCTCTGAGAAACGCACGAACAAAGATTTCAGTGACAATGAAGCTAATAATGCCGACCGATCAAACCATAACCAGGATGTTTAGCATTTTCTCTACTAGACGGTGAATCTTCCCGCGGGCCCGCGCATCAACGACAAAAGGGTTGGCGGCGAATCAACTGATGAGAATATTTTATTCCCGGATTTTATATGACATAATTTTCAAAGAAATTAGAGACAGATGTGGACTAACTGGCTGGAGAAAAATTGAAAAGAATTTAATAAATCATTATGCATTATGGTCGATTAATTAAGTATTATTTAATTTTCAATTATGTCAATGCGATTATGTGGGAATTTTTATTTTATTTTTATTTTTTTAATAGTAATAATAATTACAGTAAAATGATATGATGCGTTTAAATAATTGGAATTTGAATGGAAATAGGAAAATCTGCATGTGAAAAATTTCTCAAACTTACCTTTTATTTTTCCGCGTAAAATATATTATTTTAGATAATTAATCTGTGATCAATTATAATATATTTCTAAACCATTATTTATGCAATTAATTTGGTGAATATTATACAAAATTATACAAAATATATTATACAAGCCAATGAAGGGCTTGAGAAGATTTCTGCGTCACAGTGAGAATTGAAAAGTCTTTCAAACACATTTGTATATACAGAATACCATTCTGATAAGTTTCCTATTTTTCGTTTGCGGTTAAAGTTATAGATGTTCCATGACTGGCGAGTCCCCAGTATAGTATATTCAATGCATGAGATGCCAATTGGGCATTATGTCAGCGGACAAGAGCGAGAGAGACTCGAGTAATTGGAATTAGCATTTAATGAAAGGCGACACGTGACGCCGAAGACTTTATAAATGAATTATGCAAGGGAGAGAACTCGTAGGTGGCCCGACGAGCGTGAACCTTTTGCTTCTGTTAAAGCTCAGCTCTCCGCATGCTCCGGAGAATGAGAAGAAGATATTGGTTAGGTCCGGAGGACCGAGAGGGCCGCGTGAGAGTGATCATGTCCCATTGCTACCGTTGCTACTTGTGATCGATGGTGGGGGTGCCGATATTTTGATCCCGAGGCTTTCGTCGATGAAACCTAAATCGATTTCATACCGATATATATATACATATATATAGGATACTTCTGAAAAATACGCTGGGGAGATACCACGATAGATATATTTATATATTTATTGAGACTCAAAAGCGAGAAAAAGGGCGTATGACACATTCTTAAACGCATGTAAAATTATCTGAAATACGACCATTTGAATTTTAGGAGTCAGTGTAGAATGTTGCCAGTTCCCGGGTCCAGATCCCCGGGATGTAAAGTAATTTGTAGAGGTAGTAGCTGGCGGCCTGTCAGGTGTCGATGGGGGGTCGAATCTCAGCGGGGGTCACCCCTCAACGTTTCGGGCTTGGCTATATATGACTATACATGTGTATAAGAAACAGCATGCAACATATAAGTATGTATGGATGTATATACGCATATAAATTTGCTACTGTACGCTCGATCTGGCGATATGGGGATCCCGATACTTTGGCGTTTTACCGCGAAATCCAGCAGCGAGAGGACACACGTTTTATCGCTCCTTTATTCATCTTTATTCTGATTTTATGAAAATTTATTGTTCCCTACGTCATCGACTATATATTTTCGGGGTACTTTTTTTTTCTGTGCTATGATCAAATGTTTCGCTTTGTTTATGACAGCTATTATTTGCGAGAATATTGTTTTTTGTTCGGTGATTATTTATCGTTCGCTGGAGTAATGGCCGATTTGGAAAGGTAATAAATTTTTATCTCAAGTTGTAATAAATTTTGATTCAAAGTCGTGATATATTTTCATTTTCACGGAGTCTTTAATCGAGTTTCATTATATCGCATGCGTATTGTAGCGACGCAACGAATATCTGCGGTGGCACATGGGGAAACGACTGGTTAATTATGAAGCAATGCAAAAGGCTGACGATAGTTTTTTTTTTTTAACTTTTCATTATGCCTCTCGTATACCGGATGGAAATCAATATTCATATGCTAATTCGATTAAATTTACATGACACATGACCAAAGGCTACACAAGCTTCGCATTATTATTGTAATTAGGTTTTTATGTCTGGTGTAATATCTATCTGTATGATATATGCGTAAATGTGTGGATATGGGAGAGACCTGACTGGGCCTAATGACCGGAAGGGCTAACACACGCTATAGGGTCAGCGAGTCTCGCTGTGCGAGAAAGCTATAACGGTTCGAGTCGAGCGGACCTCCTGACAATGAGCCCGGAAGAGGCATATCCAGTTTATATCAGAATATATTTGTTATATTCATAGTCAGCGTAAAATCGATCCCTCATAAATCTCGGCAATTCGATTTTCCTTGTTGTTTGTTTCTAAAAATAAAAAATATTCCACGAATATCCAAACTCTCTTTCTATAGTTTTACGTTTCGACTTGAAAATAAGTGTACCGACAAAAATTCTGAAGAGGGCCTTCACTTTATGCCGAAATATAAATCTATGAAAGGTGATATTTGGACGTTCGTGCATTGTCTGTCATCTTCTTAATGTCCCGAAATATAGTCGATTGTAGCCACTGGTGATGAATATTTATTTCTGGGCATCGAAAGCAGAAAATTTGGCTAAAAGAAGAAAAGCAATAGTAATAGTTGCCATTGTCATAAATTTGACAATATAATCGAGTAGTAATAGATACAGGCACATAATCATATAGATTTATTTGATTCGAAGAATATTTACTTGAACCAAATTAAATTAATTTGAACGGAACAGAATCTATTTACATAACTATTGGCGGCAAATTCAAAAGTTTCGCCAGTTTAAATAAATTTTCTTCAACAGACATCATTTTGGATTTATAGGATGAATTTTTTTTCGAATAAAAGGAATTGGATTGAATGGATTCGACTAAAATAATTCAACGAAATTCATTCTAATCATTATTCGGGAAGATAAAAAAAAATCATCGCAGGCTGTTCGGAGTATAAGAAGAAATTTGTCGAGTGTGCTTTGTAAATCCGAGTTGGTACATGACAGAGTGTGGATATAAATGCTCGATTTGGTAAATCACAAATGTTCGAGCGAATGCTCTTGGAGCCAGGGAAGGAAGTCGCGAATCTGCAGATCGAAGACCAAAAAAGCGTGAGGGCACTCTCGTTTCGTGAACACGAAGAGAGCGACAGTGAGATGAACGCGAAAGCGAGAAAAACGATATCGTTTCTTTCTCGTCTTTACTGATTCTCTCGATCCTCAATTCTGTTTCTCTCTGCCTCGCTGTTTACGTATTCGACGCGAGTACGTATGATTGGAAGCAACAATTTCACAGACACTAATGGCTCTCGCATCGTCAAGCCAAAAGAGGGAGAGAGAGATTGGGAATAGCGTTGCAACCCCGTCAATAAGGGTGCAATCATTTTTCACAATTTAGCGTAATCTCTATACACATGGCCGACAAAATCCCTCTGCTCTCTTTCCCTCATTCTCTCGATGTTTTACACTTCTCTAACCCTTCGCCGCTCGAGCTTGCCTTCCTGCTCTTTCCTCATCACAGGACGTGTATTTGTTCGTTTTATTTATATATATTTTTTTCATTTTCATTTTCTCTAGCTTCCGATACTGTTTCCATTCAACGAGTAAAAAGTCGTGGATTTTGGAGTGATTCGAGACATTATATATGTATATATAGTGATGACAACACGCTGGTGAGGGGTTGAACGGGAGGGCAAGGAGGGATTGTAGCCGATGCTGCTTCGTAACGGATTTTAATTACCGACATATCACGTCTCGAGTCAGATCCCCCGGTGAGGCCTTTGAAAGGCATCAAGAAGAGCGAAAGGGAGAGAAGTAAAGAGAAGGAAAAGAAAAAGAGCGAGAGATACGAGACGACGACGACGACGACGACGACGAGTCTCGGTTATTGATTGTATCCTTGTTTATTGTATATTTTAGATTTAATTCGAATTCGACGATTCTCTGTACTGAGGAAAGACATCGCAAGGAGAGGAATGGGGGGCAGGATTGTCGTGCAATAGCTGTCAAAGGTATCCTCGATTTTTAAATCCCCCTCGTAAAGGGAAATGAGACAAGCCTCCGATGCGAGACCTCTCCCTCTCTCTTGCTTACCCTCTGAATTTCTATATTGGCGCCCCGTTTCCGTTTCATGAAACGATTGGCCGCCCCCAATTTCGTGTGATTTTTCGGGGGTGAGGAATGAATGCATGGAGTGGGAGAATGGAGCAGAGGAAATTACAAATGAAGGGTTCAGGATTCTTTATTCGCTCTGGCTCGATGCGCCCTTTTTCTACTGATTTGCTATTCATTTCCATTGCATATTTGAAATATAAACGATGTAGAAAAATTTTCTTTTAAAAACATGAATATCCTTAAAAATCGTCCGCAGCGAGAAAAAATTTTACAAGTAGATTTTTTATGCTGTAGTTCCATCTGTTTGAAAAGAGAACTTTATGCGTGGTACTCGTTGATTCCCAAGAGTCAACCAAAGGGCCAATTAAAGACCTTACTGTCAATCAATGAGCGTGAAATTTACTTGTCATTAAACTGAATCGAGACTTCGCATGTCCATTTAAAAAAAGAATCGACGGACGGAAAAGTTTTTGCTGGAATAGCAAATGATTTTTCATTTGTTCCTGTAGAAAATAATAAGTTTACTATATAAAATATTAATGTATGCGGGCAAGAAATTTATTCATCAGCGTAGTAAATAAATCATTCATTACGCAGACGAATGATGCTGCCAATCAAAATCATTTCCTCGGACAGTAAATTAACGCCAAGTCGAATTTTAGGAATAAAATTTATTAGCGTAACAAATGGTTCACCAGCTTCCACCATATATTAACAAATGTTTTTACCAAAAGTGCAGTTTTTGCTAGGCTAGCAAAATGATTCGGTTATTCAGCAGAAACTTGGCCCTCCATGTAATTCCAAAGGATTTTTACTTGCTCCAAACACGGATTGTTTTCTTCTTCACAGGACGAAGCTTCTGTTAATTTGGAAGTGTGACAATAGCACATAATTCACATTGATATAATCCATTATTTTGCAATCATATTACCATTTATTCCTTTTTTTTTCTCATGTAAAAAATTGTAAGGATTTCACTCAAAGCTTTTTGAGATTTTATTGGGCCATTTTTCTCTGACAATACGGGCATTTTAAATTTGAATTTATTTGCTCGAAGTAAGTCACATTCGTGCAGATAAAGGTACTGTAGTACAGTGAGAGGCATGCAAGAGCTTTTGTATATTTAGTGATGTTATATATGTAATGGTATACACGCTTTCATAGTCGACGTTCATGTAGATTCGTCGTAAGCCTTCACGGAGCTCAGCGGGTTTGGAGATTATATAATGAATCACAGGGAGACACCCTGTCGCGTTTGGCGCGTGGCGCTCCCATCCACTTCCAATAACAATTTAACCCTCCCCATTCACGCCCGGAGTACAATTTATTGAAGATTCACAGCAATGCTGATTTTCTCGGGAAGAAGACATTTTGTTTAGTTTTAATGAATCGCAGAAACATTCTGCCGTTGACACGACAATCTCTCGAAACGATAAATATCATATCTAAAAGAACTCCACTTTAAGTCCAGTAAAGACAGACTAAAATTTGGATAAATCCATGAGATTCATTTTTTTTTGTCCTGGTAATAATTAATTTTTCTCATTGACACCATTTTGTTTTTCTTTGTTTCAGTAATGAAAATAAAGCACGTGACATGCTGACGTGAAGTGAGGAAGAATGAAACATAGTCATATATACATATGTGCATATGTATTTATGCTATCAAAAAGAGAGACGAGAGCATGCAGCCGTTATTTAATAATTTATATTATGCGCATGCACATAAATCGATGGGAGCGGTAAAGAAATCATGATATATGGGCTAATTTGACGTATCGACGATCCCACCGTTCAAAGCAGCCATGTATGGCTGAATGGCCGACTGTAAATTACTGGCATGTCGCGTAAAAAGCCCTCGGGTCCCCGAGTTCTCTCTCTCTCTCTCTCTCTCTCTGGCTCTTTCTTCTTTTCACTCTCCTACTGCTGTTCTTGACGGACTCTCTCGCGAACGTCCATCGGTCCTGTCCAAGTCTCATCGACACTCGTGCGTATATATATGCCATTAAGCTGATGCTGTTTCTCCTCCTCCCTCTATTCATTCTTCTTTCAGAATTCATTCCCATACGTCTTCACTGGTTTTCTCGCTAATTCGCCGAAAATCTATCAGTCCAGATCAACGTCAATAATTCGAACGTATCCTCTCAGCAATGTCTCGTTTTATAATCTGATGAGCTTTCTTGCTACCATGTACTCGATGTTCAATGAGTTTTTCCGTCATTTTTAATGGAGAATCTTATCTTTTTTGTACTTCAATAAATAATTATGAAATGTATAAGAAAAATATTTGCTAATATACTTGAAACAACGGATGATTCGACATCATTTCATATATTTATAATTATCAAATACACAACTCGTGATCGTTTAAAGGATTTTTATTTGCACTGTAATTATTATCTACCTCATATTTTTGAGATTTTAATGCCAAAGTGTTCGAAATATTCCGAAAAGTCGAAATATCATACTTACAAAAAATTTCCGGATGTGTGTGTGTGTGTGTGTGTGTGGATGCGATACAGCGGAATTTCTCGACCGATCGGGCTGAAGCTTTGTACTCTAGAAGAGCTATCAATTGCTTTTGTTCAATATCATTTTCATGAAGATTCATCTATTCCTTTCAATATTATAGGATTTTCAATTGGTTTGAAAAAATCTGTTTAAAGCATAAAATTTACAATTTTCAAGCTAGCGAGCTAACTTTTTTTACGCAAATGTGCTATCACGAAACACTGTTAATTATTGAGTTTTACGAGAATCGATCAAACAGTTTACCTATTACAAAATAAATTAAATTTATCAGTAAAATACCTTTCCTCAGTATTCAGTGGATACTCGATGATGATTTATACTAAATTTAGCAACTATTTGACGATGACGAGCAACGAAGAAGAGAATAGAGAGGTGAATGAGTTCGATGCGAGACTGCGTGCTGTATCGACGTGCTATAAAGCGATCATATAAATAAAGTATATTTCGACCATCAAAGTAGCCTGACGAATTTCCTTTTATTTCTCTTTTCCTCTTTCCTTTTACGAAACTCTTAAATATTGATGGAAAAGTCTTAATAATTTGATGGAATTTAGAATCGGTTGGAAAAGTTTCACAAAAGTCAAATTCAAGCATCGCTTCGCGTATTTTTATTCGCAGACTTAAATGATCAATGGAGAAGCTGCGAACTGAAATTCGTACATTATTTCCTCGGACTTGTTAACCATTCACAAAAATTTGGCCCTATACGAGGAAGTTAAAGTTGGAAAAGGTACTTGCCTATAAAGAGGGCTTTCAAAATATGGGAGGATTAAATTTAAATTTGCAGCTTCTTTGACTCAGTGAAAGATACAAAAATATTAATTCGTGTGATAAATGTTCGATTTACCAAGTAAAATATGATCGATTGATAAAAAAATTTAATAAACGATTGAAAATTCGAGAAATTACTGAAATGCGTTTTACGGGGATAATCGTCGAGGCCAAGAGTGATAGAAAGAATCAACTGAGAAGAGGAGAAGATACAGCTTCATCTCAGTGGTGGTCCCTTCGACGCGTAGATAAAAACAATGCGGTAGAATGCACGTCCAACCGACAAATATAATCTGGTAAAAGAAAGCAGATCGAGGGAGAAAGAGAAAGAGGCAGTTTGAGGCGCGCGCGCTTGCGATCCACGAGATCCTGTATATATACGTCCTCATTCGCAGGATCGCCGCGCGGTCAGCGATTTCAAGATTGCGGAGCGCCTGGACACACCGCATCCCTTGATCTTGTACCGCGTCATCGTCGCCCTGCCCTCGCTGCTTCATCGTCTTTATTTCGGGCCTTTTAAAACCTCCCAGCATGCGACATATAATCACGTATATGCACCTATATATGTATGTATATATGTGTGTATATATACGTCATCGACAAAAGAGCTCCACCGATTAGCACTGCGTCTAAGTAAACCCTTCAAAAAATATAATTAAACAGAAGCACTAATTAAATGACGTACCGTATAAAATACTGTAGAAAATTATAAAACTCGTCGTGGAGGTTTGAGAAAAAAGAATACGCAGAAACATTTAATGATTATCAATTAGGTAAAATAAAGCACAAACGTTTTCATTACTTTTTTTTTTTCTTCTTCCTTCAGAATTGTCCACTCGGACACATAAGTTTGACGTGTGCCCCGAGAAAACACCGGTAGCATTTCGTATAATTTGCCACGGGAAGCAAAATCTCGCAAATCTCATTGAGAAAATAATACGGAGGACAGAGAAGGAGAGATGAGGATTAATTATTCGTTGATCCTGATGTACGATAGGACACCAGCGAAAAAGAGCATGTATATAAGGGAAGGGAGAGAAAGAGGGAGAGAGAGAGAGAGAGAGAGAGAGAGAGAGAGAGAGAGAGTATCATATATAGATCTTCCCTGTTGGGAGTTGGACATAATTCAAGAGGGGAGAGAGAAAACTGAGGAGCAGAAAGAGTAAAGGCGCCACCCACCGAGAGCACAGCCAAGAAATGAAGAGAGAAAGGGAGAGAGAGAGAATCGAGTGAGGATTTCTCTTGATCATTTTGATCGCGCCGGCTCTCCTTTATGTGCATATTATGTATTTATTATGGTAGACTACCAAGAATCGAGCGACAAAACCCTCCTTCGAGTTGTCTCGATGAGTAGAGAAGCGCCAGAAAGAGACGAAGCTCGATCTCTGCTCTTGTCCTTCTTGTCGCTTCATCTTAGAGCGAGAGACTCTTCTGTTGGTGACTGCGATTGCGAATCCTCTTCATCGTCGCCCCCTCTCATTTCGTACAGTATATGCACATGTTACCTAAACTACACTGTATATTGCGTGTTGGATTTTGCCAGGACGAAAAGAGGATGAAGAGGACGAAGAAGACGAAGAGGACATCGTCGATGGGGCCCCATTGGCTCATTAATTGACACCGGCGTGATACTTGCTTCTTCCTGCGACCTTGGTGGTCCTCCACTACTTCCAGTCTTCGACGATCCACCTCCTCCTCCTTCTCCTCATTCTTCGCCCTCTCCCTCACCTCGCAATCACCCCTGCCATCGTAACCGATCGATTTTGATCCAGCGATCCAACGATAGAGATCGGCTACCTTGTTGAGCACAAAACCTACACACACACACACACACACACTCGCTGTGGATTATCGAGAAATCGACTGATTTCCGGTGAATCTCTACCCGACGATCTCAGGGGATCTCATCTACGCCAAAGAGCAAAGGACATTCATTTTTTTTTTTTTTTTTCGTATCATAGCTGATGAAGGATTCTAACATTTTTTTGAGGGAAGAATTTTGTAGCAGCCCTCGTGTCTAGGGACTCCAATGATTACTTTAGATCGTTGATTTTGATGGAATAATTCTCGTCGAACGACCAGAGTGATGTTGATTGCAATCAGATGAAATTCCTGATAAGATTGATATTTTGATAATGAAATTCAATTACTGGGCAATATTACCCTCATAAAGTATTGTGACAATTACAAAAATGTTATTCAGCAAAATACTTTACGAATTGTATGTAATATTCATATGGATCTATTGGACCAGTTATGGATCGGAAAATAAAATGATGAATTGCCAATAAATACGTGATGGAGAAACTGGGCCTCGAGAAAATCTCTCATAATCTCCCTAGTGTGTGTGTGCGTGTGTGTGTGCGCGTTTATGCATTTACATTCCTTTCAATGTCGCGTTCATCGAGCACACGCTCGGTCGAGCCACCGACGACGAAGACAACGACAACGACGGCGAGCTCGTTCACGATTTGCACGAGGTCACGTCTTGGTTATTTGTATTCCGGATCCATTTGCTTCTCGATTTATCGAACCTGATTTCACGCGGACACGTAGCACGCTCGATCGCGACGTTTTCAGCACGCATTCACGCGGTATATACACATATATATATATATATATATATATATATATTTATGTATATATGCACATGTATATAGCAGAGAGAGGATCGATGAAAGACGAGATGAGAGTGCGTGTATATGGAGCTTCTCTATGGTTGGCTGTTGATGCAGTACACACGAAGACGAAGCGAGCAAACACACACACACACAATGTGAAACTTCTTCGATGTGTTTCAAGTTCAGGTCGTGATTCCGCGTGGTCGCAAATTTTTTTTCTTTTCTCTCAACTCAGAACATAAATCCTCTATAATATCTCTCGTTTCGTATAAAGAGAACGCATTAAATAATAAAAATGATAATAGCAGCGGTTTGTATACCAAGTGCATACATTTTTCATGACAGCGATATATATGACATATGGAGCTTTTGTATGTGAATAAATATATATATATAGACATTTCATATATTTAATGTGTACAGAAACTCCGGGTTGATTGGTATTCCGTTTTCGTAGTTTGTCCTGATGGTAATAACGAATTATATGAATTATATGCTGCCTCTCTGTATCTGGATGAGTGGGTGCCACACACGGATTCCTAACGGATCTTTGTCAGGTCTGAGACTGCTGCGTGGCTTGTAGTATACATATTTAAGTATTATATATATATATATATATATATATATATATATATATATATGTATATGTATATATATATACATATATAGCTTAAATACGGGCTACTGTGGCCGTTGTGACCGCATGTGGACTCTTAATATTTACGTTCATAAGCCAGGCGCATAACATTATTTCGATCTGGGAAACGCGAGCATGACGGAATGTCGACGCACAAGCAGCGTGATGCCACGCTTGTTCTTTTCTCTCTCTTTCTCTCTCAAATAAAAAATTCTGGTCTGTCTATCTATCTATATATGTATATATATATATATATATTGACGCAGTTTGTTTCTATAACGTATCTGTATTTATTACTACCATAAAATAATTGAGGCAAAAGAATTTCGGACCATGCGGAGGTCAGCTTGAAAATCTACGGTTAGATTCGCTATCAAATGATTAACATATTTCAAGTCGAGTGTTAATTAAACGAAAATGATTCATGAACTAGAATTATATAAGTTATTCCATTTGAAAAAATAATAATTGAGAACAAAATTTCGTTAAATTAATTATACAAAAATTATTGCAAATTATTGGCAAAGATACGAGAACGAGTTTTTGGTGCTGCTAAAAATTCACAGTAGAGTTTCGACTATTCATTATACGAAGTTGATGGCTGCTGTGTTGAAAAAAAAAAATTTTTGTCCGGTTTAAGTTGTATTTTAAGGAACGTTGGTTTGTGATTAAAGAAAACTTTGAGTTTTTATAATAATCGCATAAGAACTCGCATAAGAAGTTGAGAAAGTTGCTAATTTCGCAACTTCGTGTGCGAAATTTTATAAAATTTCTCAAGCGATTGAATATACTTAATCCGAAAGGTGTAGTTTGATTCATACCAAAACTATTCAAAGTGAATAAGTTCATTTTTCTCAATAATCCGTTGATATGAGAAACAAGATTGGACGCTCGTTGCGATTTATGGAGGTGGACAGGCTGGATTAAAATCAGTGATATAACGATTCAAAGATATTTATAATTATTATGTGATGTGTATATTATGAATGCGATAGACAGAAGCATCTCCTTATGTAGCGGAAACGATAAATAGACATTATCGTCCATTATAATATAAGTAACGATGATGATGATGATGATGACGATGATGACCACTCGAACATCGGGCGATTAAGTGATTCGATTATAGGAAAAATTATGATGACATTTGTGCTGGAATTTCTATTCAACTTTATTGATATTATCATCGCGAGACGATATAAACGCAACTAGCGAACATGAGAGCGATCATCGTTAGTATAAATCTTGACTAGATGTATCGTAGATCATTTGCGATTGACTGTTTTGATATAAAGTTGAATGCGAAATTATTTGCGATTCACTTTATCGTAAAGATTCAGATATTGGTTAACATATATTTTTATATCTCTGTGTTAGTGCGTAATGAAAAAAAAAAAAAAAAACATGCCAGAAACATCGAGAAAAACTGATTTGTATCATTGAAATCAGAGATTCGAATAAAAAACCATTTGAAATTATTCTAATTAAAAATAATTCTTAATAAATAGAATCAGGATTAATTAAAAATATACTTATTTATTCTTGATGGATATTAATATTTTTTAGAGAATAATGAGTTACGATTATTTCATTACAGAGTGATTGAAAAAATTATTTTTCACTTGAATGCTGGTTATCTCTGATTGAAATATATGCTTAATACGAATCTATTCAATTTATTTGACTGATAACTGCGCATTTTACATTTCACCGAACATTTTTAACTGGATTTACATAGATCTCATTTTATTAAAATAAATATAGCCCGAAGCCATTTCTTTTTCTTTGACAAAGAAAATGTCTTGGACAAGAGATTGGGAAATAATCTGTTAAATCGAGTAGTTATATATATATATATATATATATATATATATCGCGAGTCAACGTGCTTATCGGTATTCCGGGGAATGTGAAAAAAAAGAAAAAATGATGTGTGTGCAAAATTATGCGTGTATATAGTCAAACTTATGATGACATCGCGCTAGCATCGTAATTTCCAAAGTGTTATTTTCTCTCTGTTTCTCGGCCAGCACGATGGAATCGTCGTTTGCTTGCATTAGAGTGTATGATCACGTATTTGACACGTCACATCGATATCACACGCGTAGTGCGGGTTCCGCGTGTCTCGCGAGAGGCGCGTGGGAACCGTCCAGGTCACGCGTCCTCGTATCGCGTGCGGAATCGTTAATCGAGCCAACTCAATGTCTCTCTCGTCCTCCTCTTACACATTATTTCCACACTACGCTAACCCGTATACTTATCACTTTTTTTTCTTCTATCGTATTTCATTGGTTGACTAACGTAACGATAACCCAAACGTTTTTAACATTCTGTGAATTTTATACCTGCAGAAAAATATTTCCCGTAGTTTTATTAATAATATTTTTAGACGTTTATCATATATGGATATAAAAAATCATCAGATTCAAAGATTAACCCATTCGAGACGGCGATTTTTTTCGAACACCGTCCCCAGGAGCGATTTTTTTTTCTTTATAGTGTTTATATTTAATTATTGCACACACGGGGTGCAACCGGTCTTATAGCCTCGGAAATCAATTGCACACACGGTGTGCAATCGGTCTCGAATGGGTTAAACATTTTCCACGGTCAAGACTATGCTTATGACTTATGTGCAATCATTGTCAGTTTAATATCATAATTTATTTCGCTACTCACTGATTTTTTTTGCAGTAAATAATAGAGTAAAACGTGCCAAAAATATTTCATTGTTTAAAAGTTTCGCTTAAATTTGACAAATTTTCATTGAGTCGAACAAAAATCTTTCAATTTTTCTCAATTATATTTCATCACGTATATAATGTTACATGTGTGATTTTCAAACATTAAAAATAGCACAGCAAGAAAAATCCCATGATTTTTAATTGAAAATTTATTCGGCAGGCAAATTCATATAAAATTATCAGGGTGTATAAAAAAAAAAAACTTATTGTTATCACCATTTTATCGTAGAGTCGTTCTAATTCATGCCGTTACATACGTGTATATTGCCGAGAGACGAGGATGTCTTGCCTTTATTAAATGAGATGTTTCTACGACGCACTAATACGAGGATACCGATCATGCTGCTTACTTACTTTCAAATCGTTGATGTAGCAAAAAGTTTACTTGCATGCATATATAAATTTATACATATGCATATATATATCTATATAGCGTGTATCGTATAGCAGCAGAGCGTGACAAGCCGAGCGCAACGCTGGGAACCTTTTGCTCGGTGATTTTTCGTGAAAGGCGTGACGCACCGATATAAAATGCATGCGAGCTCCTTCTCGTCTTCTTTTTTTTTCACATCAACGATCTCTTCGGTTATTTCCCCACTATTTTCCTCAATATACGTACAGATATACAAATATATAGATATAACATATATCGTACATTGATATATATATATATATATATATATATATATATATATATATATATATATATATACGTATGTTTCTTCGCGATATTCTTAAGTGTCACGCGCGTGCTCGGAATTCAACGAAGAAAATTAGAACTTTTGTATCATATAGCAAGCTCAATACACACATGAAGCTTTGTACGATGCTTACTGATATATATATATATATATATATATATACGTGTATTATAAGCATAAAACCCCGGCAACGATTCTACGAGTTACTGCCGGACGGGTTTAAAGATTTATTGCCATCATGAAAACCTACTATATGCTCCAGCAGCAGCAGCGGCAGCAGTGGCAGCATATTATACTGCAAATATATACGATTGTACATACATATAAGTTACAGTATTATTCTGCTGCACGTGGCTATATCGTTCGAGTTTCAACGACGATTTGTACGATATTGAATCTCAAAGTTAATTGAATATCGGTAGACATGATATTATCAACCCTTGGCCGTAGTTTTTTTTTGCATTTTTATTCGAGTGAAAAAAAGATTTTCTGCTTCGATCCTCGATGAATGCAAATTGTATAGGAGAAAATTACAAGGCGAGTACAATAGCTCGAATCATAATTCTTAACTTGTAACGTAATTAATGAAATACACAATTTTTAAATGTCTTTTTCTTGATGGAATTTTTAAAAAATTCTCATTCGTCTTACACGCATTATTATTCTCGAAAGATAAATTCGTAATTTCTTAACTTCGCGCACCTTTTTTCTTGCGTCCAGCCTAATTATTGGAATACGTCCAATTTAGCGAATGGAACGAGAGAGAGAGAGGAATGATTTATATGCACGATGCGATGGCTCTTATACGCGCCTCGAGAGATAACGAGACGAGAGAAGAAATTCTTATTATGCCTACGACGAAAAGAAACTGAACGGGCCAAGCAATTCGAACGCTTTTACACGAATACACATAGACGCGTATATCTATCATATACGTACATACGTATATATATAGTTAGGGAACGTTATACGATGTGCAAGACATTCGCGGCATTCGCGGTTTGGGACTGTTGAATCATTGAGAACTTTAAGACAGAAACCGTGTTCATCGGGCTACTTGCCACCTTCGCACTCTCTCCCTCAGTATCGTGTGATATGTACATCGGATTATATTCGTCTTTATCCAGTTCCCTCGCGTGATATTTCCGATTCCTAATGTCTGCAATATATAAGCTTAAATTCAGCCCTCTCTCTCTCTCTCTTCTACATTTCTTCTATACATGGGGCATTCCGCCTGTAAAGCAGAACAATTTTTCAATGTAGGAAATTAAAGAGTAATTTTTGAATGGTGACCTAGCTAAATTTAAGGAAAACAAATATTTTTGTGAGCTCCTTTTAGTAATTTCCGATAAGGAATCATTTATAAATAAAATGGCTGCCAAAAATATTCTGGTTGAAAAATAATTATTCCCTTTTCATGTGGAAAGTCCTATAGCATTGTCGTATATCGACAATTGTACTCGAGAATAAATTTCACAATGCCGGCAGCACCTCTGTTAAGTTATACGTATGTAATGTTGCTGTACAGCAATGCTTGTCGTCACGATAACATTATGCTATTGTGAACATTAGAACCTACTCACTAGTATAAGTGGAAGAGATGAATTTCACGTGTGCACGGATTCTTTGAGAGAAAGATCGCAAAAAAATATACGATATAGAGCAGATGGGACAAAAAGTGTATGAGAAGACGAAGGAAAACAGAGATGAACGGAAGATCGAGAGATATATTTATGAGGTTGAAATTATGCGCGATTCTCGCCCCCGCTTAAACATACGTTGAATATTTTATCCGTGAAACTATCGCGAGGACTTATTGTTTGGAAATTCAGTAAACCTCGATAATGGAAATTGAGTCAAGCAGGGGCAAGAGTTATTCGCTATATATATATTTTATACTCAATATCTATTACAGCAGTAAAATAAATACCTCAGTAAGGTAACATTGCTCAGAATTATTTATATTTTTCTTACGACAACAAGAAAGCAACAAAATAATTGTTATTCTTGTTTAAAAATAATCACGTGACATGGAGAATTTTTTGCTGAACATTTTAAATACTCGAGGGTTGTACCGATGAGTATTTACAATAACAGTCGATTAAAATATATACCATAAAGTATACACGAAAGTATTTTGGGAAAAAAAAGTCTCAATTTATCAAGCCGAGGCTTTTCTTTTGTATTAAGTTGAATGCAACAGAAAGATTCATGCATGAAAAACGTACATGCAAATTCACCGATCGTCGCTCTGCGGAGCATCAAGTTTATTCGTCCTGGTGTCCTGAGGGAACGTCACTTCTCTCCCTCCTGAATCTTCGTCAAACAGGCAAGAGCGAGCTAGCAACAAAGTGAGAGAAAATTCGCTACAGAGGGACGAAGAGAGCAGAGCACACAGAGAGAAACGTGAACGTGCAAAGTGCGGGAAGGAATGGCGGGGGTGAGGGGTTGCTGGAACGGGAGTTTTGCACATAAATCTGGTCTTCCTACGGGAACAGGTTCTCGGGGGACACACGAACGCAGGACAGCAAGGAAAGGACTTGAAGCACTCTTTTCTTTATTGGACCGCTGAGAATGTCGTTGTCAACTCTCGTCTTTGCTCGACGAGGACGAGAGAGCCCCACCGAGCTTCGATCCAAACCCGGCAAAGATTTTGGGAAAGTATTTTTGTTTTTTCTTCCATCCACAAAATGATACTTTTTGACTTGTCACATTTTCCTGCGAAGTATCTGACATGTATATCAGTTTTGGAGATTTTTACTCATCGATGGGAATGCCCATTATGAATTGATTTGAAAAAATGTTCCTTTTAAATTATTTCTTTAATTTGGTTGTTTTCTCTGGCACGGAATGCCCCATATATGGGCCTGCTGTATAAGTTGGAGGAGCCTCTCGCTTTTGTCCCGCATTTGGCAGGCCTGAAAAGTATTCCAATGAAAATACCAATTAAATTACCAAACAATTTGACACGTTCTGTTGAAAAAGTCCGAAGTTTCATTGAGTTTGATCGAATGTAATCGTTCGATCGTTAATATTCGCTTTTCTCGGAATACCGATCGAATTTTTATCTATATTTTTTTTATATATTTTTATATATACGATATATAAATATGTGATTGTACGCGAGCGATCAGACGCGCCTGATATGAACGAGGATCAACGTGTGGCGGTATAAGGCGAGCTGTGCTATGCTGTGCTGCTATCTCACTTGCTCGAAGAGAAGCACATCTGGTCATTGAAAGGAAGGAAGGAAGGAAGGAAGGAGGAAGAGAGAGATAGAACGGTGAGACGAAAGAGGCAAGCGCGCGTGCACACGTGGAATTTGTAAGAGCGCCTTTTTTATGGGGTAAAAAAAGATGGAAAAACGAGGGAAGAAAGAGGGAGAGAACGATCGTTCGACCAGGGTCCACGTGGTAGCCAAGAGATGGCAGTCCCATTGCCAAGTTCGAGAGAACTGAGATACGAAGCAAAGCAGAGAGCTTTTGCTCCGTCCTGTTCTTCGTCGTGACACAAAAAAAAAGAAAAAAATCTGCCCACAGTAAAATAACGACCAATGGAAGAAAAAATATTATTTGAATATTTTTAGAAATGTTATTAAAATTTTTAAGAAAACAATGAGTAGATTCATGCTCAGTAGGGATGAATACATCGATGCAAATTTATAAGAAAAATTTAAAATATAAAAAAACAAAATTACAAATTTTACCCCACATATGTTCTGCTAAAATGGTTGGAATTTTGATGAAATTAAATTTTGAGCTCATTTTCTTTACGATCGTTCAAACTATAAATCGTCACTCATATTACTTTATCAAATTATTTTTATTTTTTTATTTTATACATTTTAGAAGCATACAGAGACACCTGCTGTCTGCTAAATGTCTGTTTAACCTCCTTAGAGGTTGGACTATAATACTCGGCTCTCCTTTTCTCCCTCGTGAATCCGCTGTGTTTTTTTTGCTCCCGCCCTTTCCTCACTGCGAATCTCGCGCAATTCGAGATAACGACCCTACGCGGTGACGTTCTACTCCAATATCGATTGCATCCCTCCAACTCATCCCTTAAATTCATGCCTCGTATTCGTACACAATACGTATACGTACATATAGAGAGTTTCTCAGATGAATTTACGATTTCTCGAGAACTATACAATTTTTTTTTTTGGGTCTGTATTATTTTTTTCCTTATCTACTTATTACTAATTACAATAAAACTTTTTCTTGCAGTCCTCATATTTTAATTTATAGTTGGCTCAATAAGACGAACGAATTCTCCTCATAAATTGGCTTCTTTCCTAAACTCTCTGGTGTCGAGAGAGACCCAGATATATCTTCGGCAACGTTTTCTTGCTCCCCCTTGAGAACAGACATGAGAGAGATGGCAAAGACCCTCTCGCTGTCTCTTTCTCTCTGGCGAGAGGAAGAAATTGGCCTAGTCGGGCACAAGACGTGTCTCTTCGGGTCATGTGAGAGCACGGATTAAAACCGAGAGGAATTTCATCATCGCTGATATATAAGAGCATACGCGCCAGTGTATACTTGGATATAATCACGGCTGAGCTTAGTTTGAAGCAAGGAAACAGGGGCAGAGACAGAGAAATGTACTATGATGTTTGGGACAGGGAGAGAGAGAGAAAGATTATACTATCTACGTCATAATAAAGTACACTCGCTAGATACACACACACCACTCAGAGACCACAGCCACTCAGAGTCACTCAGAGACACTCGTACAGAAACTCCGCCTGCCTGAAAACCAAGACCCCAACCTAGCAATAACCCGCTAATATATAATATAGTCCATAGTCGACGAGGAAGAAGAACAAGGGAACATGAAAAAAAGAAAGAATGAGATGAAGAAGAAGACTATGACGAAGATTCTCGCGAGAGAGCGGAAAGCTCACAGTGCGTGATGGCCCTCTTATAAATGAGCATGAGAAAGCCAAGCAGAGAAGAGCTCAGACGACGCGTACTAATAATTATAGCTTTGTGCTTCTCGCACGAGCAAGCTCGACCATCCAACGTTGCAAATTAACTGGCAGAGCGAAAGAGACACTGCATTATATACTACTATTAGCTATATATCGTACAAGCTATAAGCTTTAACTCTACGAATATCTGGTTTTGGAGCGCCCTATACTGATATGTGTATGATTCTGTGATTCTGATTACATATACACACATGTGGACAAAAATATCGGGAGAATGGTATAAAGACACGCTTAATAAGCCAGCAATGAGAGCTTCGAAGGGGCCCTACAATCGACAATTATATTCTCGAGTGGCCATCAGTATGAGGAATATGAGACCACGAGAAGGGGATGAGGGACGTGAGGTAGAAGGGGAAAGAATTAAACGAGGGTTGTCGCATCTGTTCTCGCGTAACGCCTGTCTCGAGCTTTTTGTCTGGAGCAAAAGGTCGCGAGAGGCCATCCGAAATTCGCCAACATTTAGAGAATCCAGCATTAATGTAAATTTTCATGACGCGTGGTGGAAGTAGAAAAAGAGTTTCTAGCTCAGACACTGTAAGTCATAGAGGATGATACGATCATTTTTTAATAAAATTATCGATAAAATAAAACTATTGAGACATTTTTTTTTTAGTATCTCATTGATGTAGTAATCGATGCGATTGAATTGATTGGAATGCAGTAAATATTATTCAGCTAAATTCCACTGTATTTTATTCGAACAAATCTTCTCTTTTCAAGTGACTCAGGTCACAGTTATGGTATTAACGAAAAAGTTTATAACATATAGATGTTATAATATCGAACGTCATTCCTATAAAATTACGACGTAAAAGAGCGTGCAATACGTACAGTGCGCGCTAGCAGTCCTACGAAACTATGAAAATCTAAGTAAACAAATCTATAAATTATATCCAATAATAGTTTCCAAATCTACCAGCGAGGGAATACAAGCGTGCATGGCCTGCTTGCATTTGTACATGTACATAAATATGTATATACATATGTATGCTCAATCGCTGACGTCATCAACACTGTTCGAAATGTTTGAGAGCAGAAAAGGAAGAGATAGAGAGAGCGTGTGCGTTTCCCTTCTGGAATATAATGATGGATCTTTCAACACTGAAAATAAATCATGATTGATATGCGAAAGGACATAAAACTTTATATACACTACAAGCTATATCTATGCATATAGAATAAATATAAAATTGAATATTTCAGAAAAAAAAACTGCTTCAGCTTTAATTCACTCTCGAATGAATAATTTAGCCATTATTTTTTAAATATCGTTCTTTTTCTTGCCGCAATTGCAAAAATATTTTTCTTCGTTATCATTAAAATCATCGTGTCAAGAGTAAAGCAATTCCGGTAATTAATTATTTTTCCTAATTACTTCAGTTACCTTGCGATTTTTCACGTGTCTCAGGATAAAAATACTCATTTTTCCAGACATAAAAGTTGGAAGAAAGGAGTGCCGATTGGAATTGGTAAAATGTTAAAATAATGAAATTTATAAAGTATTTTAGAAAATACGAGATTTACATTTCGGGCCCTTGTAATGTCTGAAAGGTATGTATGGATTAATGCTGGTGTGCAAAGGCGAAACGAAGTACGCGAATATGGACTATAATATGCCGCACTCTTGAATTTGGCATCGGTACAGATGTAGGCGAGTACGTGATGAGCTATGCACGCGGTATTCCATACAGACACTTGCATAGCTCAGAGCAAACACGTGTTGCACAATTATGCGGTTATAATTGATAGCTTTTCACGCGACTTGGAGTTATATACAGAGGCGAGCTCGTACTTTCTTCCGTGTTTCTCTATCAGCGACGGAAATCATGACAGTCGAACACATTAGCCTGCAAGTATATCTCTTCGTTTTTCGGAATCCGGTCGTATACGTTCTACATTTTCACTGACATTGCTTCATTTTGTACGGAGACTAAAACTGAATAAACGGACGTAAATTATGGCGTTCAGATATGCTGCAATGGGGCAATAAGGGTCAAAGATATCTTAACTTTTTTTTTAAATACCTGCGACCGAGATGAGACGGCAACTCTTGAACTTGATATATACCACAAAATTATTCGAATATGCATGTGTATTTCTATTGGCGACAGAAAACGTGACAGCCGAACACATTGGCCTGCAAGTATCTCTTGATGGTTTGGAATCCCGAAATATAAAACGCTTACTATATTTTCACGTACGAAGCTTTCATCGCACAGGGATCAACGGGAAATAGACAAATGTGAGATAATGTCGTTCAGATATATATTGCAATGGCCAATAAGAGCATCAAATATTTTTAGGCTTACTATATTTTCACGTACGAAGCTTTCTTCGCATAGGGATCAAACGGAAATAGACAAATGTGAGATAATGACGTTCAGATATATATTGCAATGGCTGATAAGAGCATCAAATATCTTTACTTTTTTTTTTCCAATACACTTGGCATGAAAACGACAAGGTATCTCTTGACATGTACTAATACAGAATCATTCGGATATGCTTGTGGGGAAAGTATTAGAAAATTGTTATTAATTGTTAAAAAATAATAATTATAACATTAAAAAAAAAAATTGAAATAATTTCGTTAGAATTCTTCATAACTATCTGCGATCTAAACTCAACTTTTCCAATCGAGTTCTTTGCCGAAAAAGACTGTATATATATACTTAATGCCACGATAAATCCGTCGTAAGATGAGGGACGAGAGAGCTGCTCCGAACTAGCCAGAGATGAAAGAAAAGAGAGTTCTCTCGATCGGCGTATGCGTATGTGTGCATGGACGCGGATGAGACAAGAGAAGCTCGCGCCTTGGCGCGCATATCGCTGCGGGCAGTCGCCGATTGGCTAATTGAGAAACCCAATAGTTCTAAATTAATCGGTATCATTAATAGCACGACGGGAGAGTAGATCGGCTAGGAAGGAGAGAGAGAGAGAGAGAGAGAGAGAGAGAGAGAGCAAGAGAGAGATCGAAAAAGCGTGAGCAGGGCGTCGAGAGCGAAAAACATTTAAGAAGTCGGTCCCGTGACATTCCGCGTGTGCGCGCACTCTTCTCTTCTCTTCTGTATAGCAGAGAGCACGAAAGCGCCGAGTGAGAGGAAAAATATAAAGAGAAAAAACGCCAAAGAGAAGGAGTAAGAGGGGGAGGAGGAGGAGAGAAAGAACGAGAGATGAGCGAAACAGCGAAAGAGATGAGGATAGGAAAGAGGGATTGAGTGAAAAAGCGAGAAAGACCTATTACAAACGCGTCTTCTTTAACACAATCTATTTATGCGTGTACATGGGTGTATGTGTGCGTGTGTACTTTTTGCTGTCTCAGAGCTCCGAACTCTAAATTTATCCCAAACGATGGATGAACAATGGTTACATAAATAGAACAATATGCGTGCGTGCGTATGCGCAAGCTGAAAGAGAGAGAGAGAGAGAGAGAGAGAGAGGGAGAAAATACGAGCTCGCGATGTGAGTGTGGAACTTGTTCGAAAGTCACTTGAAACCATACGGGATGTGCGGATCTTTGGATAAGTCGAAAGGATTGTGACATACCCCAATGTAAAGAACAGAGCAAAAATTCTGCTAATTTTACTTTTTTTTTGCCCTCTCGTCGATCGCAAAAGAATTTCAGCAAAAGAGAATGCTCTCTGTCTGACACCACGACGAATCGAGGAGTGACGATGAAGGAATCCTAATTGTGCACTTTCATCCCCTTGGAGGCCGCTCTTTTCCTCTGCATTTTTTTACGAATATTTTTTTAGTTAATTTCTCTCTCTCTCTCTATCTCTTCCCCCTCTGGGGATGTTGCCGTTTGGACTAGAATTGGTAATAGAAGAACAATTTGAGAGTCAGACAAAAGTGTGATGAGGCATAGATGTACAATGAGAGGAATGAGAAAGAGATAAAAAGAGGATCGAGAAAGTTTTGCAAGTGTAAAGCTAGAGAGGGGACGAGAGAGAGCAAAAAAGCAAGAGAGAGAGAGAGAGAGAACGGTATATAAAGCGATGCGCCAGGGCGTGTTGTGTTATTAATACAATCACGGATCACTCCCGGGCTAGCCACGGTAGAGAGAGAGAGAGAGAGAGGGAGATAGGTCGCAGCCTCGAGCAGACACTAGATTGTCTGAATCGGGGTGAACGACTTTATATAGCATACAGAGAGAAAGAGAAACAGAGAGAAAGAGATCGTGTCCGAGAGCCATGCAGAAAGGAATGAGAGAGTCCATAGTCATCAGCATCTCACTAACAGTAGAACTTCTTATTTGCTTTCCATTGTCCTTTAACATTAATATTTTTCTAGAATTAATGATGAACTGTCAAAATTACACTAAAACTGGTCGAAAATTTTACTTCTTATAAATATAAAAAATTCTAACACGTACTAAAACTATTATATACCAAGCGCTGATTTCCATATTCGACAGATGATTGAACCATCTGGCACATGAGGCGCGTCCACAAAAATTAAAAGAGTCAAGGAGACAGGAGAAACGTTTAATTGGAGATTGAGCTATAATTAATTCATTTAGTATGAACATTAGTAACATTAGAAGAATGAATAATTCTTTTAACAATAATTTATACACTGGCATTAAGTCCTTCATGAGAGGAGGAGGTCTTGAATTCGAATCATCATCATCATCATGTTTGATACGATGCATTTTTCTCTTATTTCGACAACATTTTCGTGTAACGATCAAGTATTCACGCTCTCTTAGTCCTGCATTTTAGAGCATCGTCACGTTCTATATTCATATATATGTATGCGTTATATATGCATGAACTGCTGGTCTGGTCCATCGATGATCCGGAAGGCTCGCAGTCGCGAACAATCGAAGAGAGGATACGAGATTCGGCAATCAACAATGCAGATGGAGATAGAGAGAATTCTTGTGGCGTTACGATGGTCCCTTAGAATCTCTCCCAGGGCTATGCACGACCAGAAGTGCGGTAGTGAATTTTGTTTCTATCGGTGCTAACCGGTCAGAGCGAGCCCTACTAAGATCCGCGAAGCGGAAGTGATTTAATCTCAGGTCCCTGGATCGAGGATTCGAACTGGGGATCTGTCCGCGAAGCCGCCCAGTAATCGTCAATCCGATCAACCGGAACATCTCGAATTCGGAATTTAGCCAGTCAGTGCGGCCACAAGTATCTCACCTCCACGTTACTAGAGATATATACATATATGTGTGTGTGTGTGTGTGTGTATAGTAACTACAGGCACCATATAATTCGAGCTGTCCAGCTCTCCTTGAACCTACCAATCATCCATTTAGTCGACCGTTTCTAATCCCTCGAGGACTCTCTTCTGAGTGACTCTCATTGCCAGAATGGAGGTGGAGGGTTGTGGGCTTCAGTAATCATTCAAGTATTCCACGAGGATGCAGCGCCAGCTTAGAAAAACGCAAATGAGACAATAAATATGTTCTGGCTTTTGATGTGTTCGGCGATTGAACTCGGAATATACGATTTCTTAGTGACGTTTGAATTTATTTCAATGGCTATGATCATTTAGCCTAAATGGTCAGAATGAATCTTGAAAAAATACATAATTTTGATTCTCAGGAATGTAATGACGAGTTGCATTAATTGCTAAAATAATTGTGCAATAGTTACCGAAACTCGATACTGAAACATTGAAAATAAAATTTGAGGGAAAATAAGAAGTGCATAAACTTCTCCATGCACATATGTTTATGGGCATCAGTGACTAATATATCGCACGAGAACGATGCGGAATACATTGGATGCGATGTGGGGGTGCGTCCCGAGGCGACAGGCTTCGCTGCACCCGTTCAATGCTATTCGATATAACGTGTTCTCGTTATTTGATGCGCAGGTGCATATACATGTATTACGTATAAATATGTACAAGCAGTAAATAGTGAATACATATAAATATCTATAGCAACTATATATATTTATATAGCTAAAAGCGGATACATTGGCTATGCCAGATTTCTATTTCCGCTGGTCTCTATACAAGCTGAGCGCCATGGTAGCCCTCACATATTCATGACAATTACGTTAAAATTATGCAAACGCGTCGTCTCTCTCACGTTGCTTTATAACGCGAACGATCTCTGCATCAATTATAGATCGAAAAAAAAAATATCATATCAGTGAAGTTAGTGTCTGTAACGCACGAAGAAAGAGCATGAATAAATCATTAGGATTCGTTAATTATTAGAGGTCATTTTTGTTTCATCTGCATATATTAAATGGTGGAATTTATTTAAAAATTTATAACGGTGTAATATTTGCTATTATTTATTCCCGAATAGCAAGTCAACACGGATGTAATCGAAAAAAAAAAAGTTGGTTGATTTTTTGTCAATCGATCAATGATTATCCAACAATGCGCTCGGTGGAAAAGGCGTGACGAATTGTATAACCGTGGGCAGCGGTACAAGCAATGCGAGACAACGTTGGACATTCTCTTTATTAAACGAAAAACTCGCGCTTTGTGGGACCATACAGTATATGTATATGTAGTCATATATATATAGAGGGCATAATAACGTTGACATCCGGCAATTCTTTTATTGTGAATGACTGTGAGGATCGACCAGAGCCATTTGTATGTTAATTGTCACGTTAAACATCGAAGATCGTATATCACTCGCTCGTATGTTACCTGGCATGATGACACATTCCCACATTGCTATTCAAATTCTCATAAATTTTTATAAAACCTGCTGTTTCTATAAAATCACTTGGCTAATATTAGTTTTATCATTGATCGTCATATTCGAACGATGCTTTTTCCAAATGCATATTTTTAAAGCCAATTTAAGGGTGTTTGAATCTCGATTGAAAAATTATAGACAAAAATAATTTCAAGCATCGCTCGATGGGCCTAAAAATTTGAAGGTTTGTGGAGTAAATTCTTCAAAAAATGGCTCAAAGAATCAACATATGCAGAGCGATGAATCGAAAGGTTTTCGATCTTTTTCTTTCAAACAGCGCGACTGTTTATGCACGATCGAATATGAGATTCATCGAAAATCCATTTGTCGATAGAAAAGCAAAAACTTTTGCTACGATTTTCCGTATAAGAGCTCGAGAACGGAGAAGAGGAATCGTGCACTGTGGAGGTTTATCGATGCAGGCCTCTCGGAGAAGGATAGAGAGAGAGAGAGAGAGAGAGAGAGAGAGAGCATTGCAGTAACCGACCAGGCACATCAAATCAGTTCCCCAAAAAACTTCCAAAGTCGGTGGAACGAGAGAGAGAGAGAGAGAGAGAGAGAGAGAGAGAGAGAGAGAGAGAGAGTTATACTCGAGACAAAATGGAGAATATAAGGGTAAAGTGAGAGCAGACTTTAGTGTATAAGGTCGTGGATGGAAATGCCAGAATGAGAAGACGAGAATATATATATATATATAAAGGATATATATCTATAATAAATGCCGATGAAATATCCATCGAGAATCATTATTATATCGATCTTTCAGCCGATGGCGGCGATCTGAGCTCGTGAGGAATCGACGCAATGACGAAGCGCTTATCGGGTCTGATCAAGAGGATCGAGAAAAGTTGCAACGCATCGCTCTTCTTCCTCGAATTTCTCGATGAAAAGAGGCCCAGAAAGACAGAGATAGCGAGAGAGAGAGAGAAGCGAACGAAGACGAAAGAAGAACCAAGAAATTTATCCAGGTGTCCCGATCTCATGGGGGCAATCCAAGCCACTTCGAGCCTTTGTAACGAGCGCATCTAAATGGCGAGGAAAGCCATATTCAACGTCAAAACAGCTACTGTTCAACGTCCGAACCCCTCTCGTTCTTTCAATACTTTTTTTTGTTAATTCCATTATTCCTCTTTTTGACTGCGGGCCCTGATATTCCATTTCTTCGTTTTCTTTCTCCTCGCTTCACACTCTAAAGTGCCCTCTGAGGGCGGGAGGGCAAATGATGGAGGGGCCAACGAAAATTAAAATAAAAAAGAAGGAGAGAAATTACGAGTAGTCCGATTATAGGCGCAACGGGTGGTATAATGATTACGTCGTTTTTCTTCTTCCATTCTCAGGCCTACATATCACTAACTAATGTATACTTGATGATGTATATACGTGTCCATGCTATATTGTACTTCATAGGATACGAGAAGTATCTTTTCGAAATATAACCCACCCCTGTTGTTTGATGACTTTTTTTTTAAGGCTCTGCAGTGTGTGGTCATCGTTTTGAAACATTGTGAGAAAAAAAAAGAAGCATGAAGAGAAGCGAATCACTTGACAGGGGACCATGCAATGTTTTGCAAAACGTATCGATAGTTTCGAGGAAGAATAAAAAAAGTGGATGGGGTAGCGATAATATTTGAGGGTTTCAGCGCGCAGCTTAAGATCCCAACGATGAATAAACTTATAGCATGGCGAATCTTGAAATTGAGGTGAACCGTGCGTGCGAACAGAACCAATCAAAATCTTTGAGTAAAAAATATTGGAATATATCGGCATAGGATGACCAAAAATAATACGAAAAATGGAAAAAATTTTACCATCTTCGCCAGAAATAAGTCTCTTCCTTAAAATCGTTAGAACTTTCTTTCCAGATGGTTCATTTCATTCGGTAAACAATGAAGCTCTAAACCGTAAGTTGGTTCATTGATCTATGATTTGATTGATATTTTTCCAGATTTATGCACACTGAAGCCATCGATTCACGCACATTTTTGCATACGTGAACTGACCAAAACGACGAAGACATGAATGACCAGAGCTACGATAATACGATAGTATATAGATATGAAACAGTCTTTTTGCTGTCGGTGCCTCATTGTGGTCTTGCACGTTTATCGATGCATCAATGGCGACAGCTGTTACAGCATCACCTCCTCTTCTCCCCCGGCTATCGTGCATTACCTACAGCGAAGACATTCAACATATCTTGTCGTGCTCGTTGTTCGTCCATGGACGAGCTCCTCCTTGCCTCAACATTGGAGTCATGAAATTGTTGTATGTACTGCACGTATGTGAAGAAAAGAAAAGAAGGATCGTGTGTTTGATGAGTGAAAAAGACATGGATGAATGATCAAAGATCTGTCTGAACTTCTGTTTGCAAGACTCGAGTCCATCGAACTGACCAAGAGAGTCAGAGTCCAAGGATTCTAGCGCGTACAGTTCATCGATGAGGCAGAAGAGCTCGATTTCTTCGTCCTTCCGGCCTCGGGAGCTAAAGCTCCAGCATGTGTATGTCTCCTCATCGAGGATTTATCGTATACACACACACACACACACATATATATAACTCATTGCGACACAAGATCTTCGTACAAAAGGAAGCACATACGTGCTTTTCATTCCGCGGTTAGTTTACCCGCCGTCTCGTTACTATAAAAGCACGAACGACCACCGTGCTCGAGTTCCGCAGGGTATATGATGTCGTTTGTTAAGTACAAAAGGTATGCGGACGTGTGCCCATGCGTGAGAGACGATTGCACGCATGCAAAAGTGTGGAGAAAATGTTGATGCAGTGTAACTCTCGTAGTTCCTGAGACTGTTCCATATGTTGCGAAACGTGTGTGTGTGCTTTCCGAGTCTCTTCGCCCCCGCTTGATTCTATTTTAACGACGAACGTTGAAGGGTGCCGGACTCATATTTTAAACGGCTATACCGTGTCTGCCATATTGCAATGTGGACATGCGCTCTTAAGAATATTATACGTATGCACTGTACATAACTACGATATAAAATATATACATATATCCATATGTACGTTTATAAATATATGTATACAAGCAGGAGAGTGGGAAAGAGGAGAGCGCTATCGTTTACATCGTGCCATTTGTCACGTCAAATTACATTCGAGGAGTGAGGGATTTATGATCCCCGAGCGGCAACGTGCTTGTTCCTTCCGAGGCGACACCATATAAACAAATGGTCACGATTTAGTAGGACCCGGTCATTAACAAGCGACCGAGAAGATCCCCGACGAGTTGGACCAGCGCTCTCAACTCTGTGTGCATGTGTGTGTATATGTCTCTCTTCTTTCCATGGCTGCGGTCAACTTTATATGTTCTTGTGTGTCCTGTTCCAACTTTCAACTTCTTTTTCACTCCATCCTCCGTGGCCCTGTGCACCTCTTTACGTTGTGTCGTGCCGTATGCGTTCTCTCTCTCTCTCTCTCTCTCTCTCTCTCTGACACGACCTGCTCCACGAGTGTGTTGAGAGCGATCTTCCCGAACGAGTTACTATAATATTTCCCGCCTGACCATTCTCCTTGTCTCTCTCCTCTTTCTCTTATTGTTTTTCATTCTGTCGTTTTTTCTACTGATTCTTTTCCTTCTTTCTTCTGCATGTTGTATAGAGTACAAGTGAACTTCTACCCGCTGAAGGACCGCACCTCGCAGCTGATGCTCCATCCCGATAATATTGAGACACCTTCCAGGGGTTCTTCGAAGAACCCCTGAAGATGATCGTCTTTTTATCAGTTTTTCCGGCCTCTCTCTCTCTGAAGATACCGGAGAAGTTGTCCAGAAATATTCTTAGGGCAAATCACACTCTGTACCGAATGACTCGAACAGGCAATTTACTATCTACACTATCGCTGTACGGGCAGAGGGTCAAGGGCAGTGGGAGGATAGCATAGTGAATTTAAGTACTTTGGCACAGGCTGCAAGTATCTACGTTGATGGGGTGTCAAGTACAGTATCTTTTAACCTGTGGAAATCTTATCCGAAATCCTCCTAAGTGACCTGTTTAACATGAAGCATCGGATTTGGAATGAACGTAAACGAAAAATAATAAAATTAAAACTCGGTGGATCTTGGGGGCAACTCTAATTACATTGATCATTGCCATAAAGTGGGGGATGAATGGATGAGTGTCATTACTATTTATCGACAAGATTCTCGATGCACTGTCAGTTGTTCCGTTCGATATTAAAACTCTGGGAGAAATTTGCAACCTTGCGGAATTTCAGATCGTAATATTGGAAGCCATTAAAAATGATTTGATGATGGCCAGCATTTAAATAATTCCAACAATTTGAGAACCACTGCACAAACTTGGAGTTACTTATAAGTATTTCTACTAAATTAAATTCTAGCCCGGTCATATATGGAAAGTCCGTGGCTTGGCTTGGTGGACCAAAGGTTCTTGTACACAAACCTCTCTGATGCAGCGGACCAAACCAGGATGAACCAGACCGAAAGATATGTTAAGGAATATGTTGAGGTGTTGAATGAGCATCCCTCGCGCCCCGCAGGAGTAAGATGAAGGCAGAAGAAGAAGGAGGAGGAGGAGGAGGAGAGGCTCGAAAAGAGGGAGAGTTCGGCGTGGGACAAGAAATACGAGAATAACTGCGAAGAATGCTAAATGTACCGTGACTTATTGGAGGAAGTGAAAATGAGATTTAGGCGCGGTGGTCGTCGCCATCGTTGGCGGTATGTGCAAGACAGAGAGGGAGAGAGTGGTGCAGCTTATGGTGAGAGAAAGAGAAAGGCACGCCGAAACCCGGTCGAAAGATAAAGAGATGGAAGAGGTGCGAGAAAGGTTTTCTCTCTTCTCTCGTATTCTCGGGAATATAATACGTTTGCTCGCGCCCGGTTGCATCCTTCTCCTCTTCTCTCTTCACACACATCCTCGCCTTCTTCACTCTTCTCTCTCTCTCTCTCTCTCTCTCTATCTCTCTCTCTCCCTCACTCTCCCTTCTCCTTACATCCAAAACAAAGGGAAATACGTATATAGAGATATCTGCACGAGATATAATTAATCGCGCCTCGTACAATTTTAACACCGGATAGGAATGTACAACGGATGCATCAGTTATCACACGACTTTGTAATACGCTAAAACAGATACGTGTATATATGTATACACAGACAGTATAATTGTCCGTCCACCATGCAATTTTCGTAATTAGAGCAAACTTCGTCCAGATGGGACAAAGAGATTAATGAAAATATGTACGTTCCGGAGTTTCGCTGCTTATTCTAATTAAGATTACACTTTTAATTAATCCATGATGGTGGCAATAAGGTGATGGTAGAGTTTAATGTTGCACATTTTTGCAATAATGAAATGGAAAAGGATTGTACCTTGTCGTTAAATTTAAAATAAGAATTGAATAGAAGAAGAAAATCGATGGTAGAGAGAGATGCTTTGTGTCAGGAGACGTATCTCTCGTCAGTTCTTCAGAGTTGTGAATGGACCTTTATCTCTAGCCCTCTCTCATTGCCGGTTTCTCTGTTTCGTTGAGCCATTCGATAACTCGGAATCGAGTAAAAACATTCGAGACGTATCGATTACACTGCCACGCTTGGCCTTTTCATCGCTCTTTCGCACTCTCTCTCTCTCTCTCTTCGATTTTTTTAAAATCTCTTTCTCTTCATCTTCTTTCTCATACAAAGCTGCAGAGGGCATCCTGTCGGTATGGTTTGGTTTCTTCTTGTCTCCTTTTGGTTCACCCCGCCTAAGGCGCACTTTTCTTCTCTCTTTCTCTCTGTCTTTTACTTTTCTCAATGGACTCTATCGTGAAGAAGAGTGACTCTCATTCTCCCTCTCTCTCTCTATCTTAAACTTTCACGGTTATCGGGCTTCCGTTCTTTGGCTTATTTTCCTTCACAGCTCTACAAAATCTCTATAGCGATCAATAAGCAAATCATGTCACGGCTCGGCCTCATCGTGACGGGCCCAAAATGCCGTCTAGCATTTCGAAGAGTCTGAGGAAATGATGTAAGCAAGTTTCTTTTTCTTCCCTTGACGGTTGAAAAAATAATAATTCATTTTTCCTCGCGTCGACCTTTCGTTCGTTCTTTTTTCCAATCATTTTTAATTGATAATAAATAAGTTTTTGGTTGAACGTAAAGAGAAATGGAGCGAGTCAAACCAAGTAGAAAATTAAGAAGGTTACGTCCGGTCCTGATCAGGCCACAATTTTATTTTCACGAGAGGGATGCGGATCACACAGAAAGGGGTTTTGCGGAAACTATACGAGGCTCTGTGTATATTAGGTATGAGAAAATTGCGGAAAAGCGTTGAGGCATATATGTATAGCGTAACAAGAGGCAAAATCATTTGAGAGAGTAGGCGAGAATGGTACTCGCGAGAGAGGAGGTGGAGAAGTAGAGAAGAGTTGGGAGATGGCGAAGTGAAGAGCCTAAACAAACACACTCGCCTTTATTGCAGCATCTCTCTATCTCTATCTCCCTTTCTCTTTTCACGAGAGGGTCGTCCACGCCATTACCGCACTGTATACAGCTCACAGCGCCTCCACGCCCAGCAACAACCGCAACGCGAGAACAAACTTTTGTTCTTCCGCGCGCTCAACTCTCTTATAGTTGTATATATACATCCGCGAGAAACAACGAGAGAACGAGGCGCAATTAACGTTTCATCTCAGCCTTGAGAGAACTCATAGAGCCACATGGAACAAATGATGATTCAACCTTCAATTTACGAAATTGTTTGATAACTATCAATAGACAAAAAAATATAATATTATCAATATTATCGATCGTGTTAAGAAAATAATTATGAGAAAAATTCTTTCGCAAAATATGAATATTAAAACTTTTTAAAATGGAAATAACGATTTTAAAACTACAAATATGTACGTCAAGCGTTAAATTACAAAGTTTCGTCTCTTCGATTCGGTTGTCGAGTAAATAGCAGTCTGTGCAACACACACGTGTGCATCGTGCAGTGTGCTGTGCACTTTCGACCGGTACAACCGAGAGTACCTAACGACGAACCTACAGCCTCATCAGTTGCACACAACAGAGCGGCTGATTGTCAGATATATATATATATATATATACATATACATAGGCGTATGCATAGTGACGGGAGCAGAGGCAGAATTCAGTTTCCAGTTTCCCTGGATAACGTTGCAGGAAACAGTCACGAGGAGAGGTTTGATCTTCCTATTAAATCCTGCATATACACACACACATACACACACACACACACACACACACATATATATATATGTGTGTGTGTGTGTGTGTGTGTGTGTGTGTGTGTGTGTGTGTAGATGTAGGTTGGAAGCAGTGGCTGATTCTGGCTCTCCAATGCATATACCAGTGCATCAACAGCATAGCGACATCAACAGTAGTGCAAGAGGAGGGTATATGGTATGTTGCAACGGCAGTGGCAGCGCCAACATCACCAACCAGCATCACGGGAGAGTAATCAGCGTGGCGGAGCAGCTAAATAGCATCGTAACCGCGACTGAATTGTTAGCGCGTTGAACACGTTAACGTACGTGTATGCAGAACTCTGCCCAGTTGGGCCTAGATCCGCTGATATATTCACACATATACATTTATATATATATATATATCTACATGTTATATATCTAGAGTTATGTGCGAGCATCAGAGCAATTCCTCCCCCATCAAATGGCTATGCCGTACACACTGCTTTCCTACTGCTGTATGTGCTATAACGCAGTGCAACATTCGAGAATGAGGATCTCTCCAGGTTAACGCTTGTATATATATATATATATCTATAATGTATAGATGTACAATATATACGCGTATGTATACGGAGCTAACATCATCGGGCTGCGGCAGTGATTCGTACGGAAGCTGCAGTGAGATCGAGCCAGAGAGGAATGAGGAAAATAAAGAAATTGAATCGAACTCATGCGTCAGTATGAAAGTCTGTACCAAAATTAGGAATTATTTTTCATAACGGAGAATCTAATTGAAAATTGTACTTTAGATAGTTAAAATAATGAAATTGTATTTTTCAAAAATATTTTTGACCGTCGTTCACATTTTCATGAAATGATGTGCTCGAAGCTTGACTGACAATGTGATGTTTTGTTTTCATGGATATTGAAAAAAGTCACACACAACATAATACTGTAACAGCGAACTGTAAAGAGTAATAATTTTTGTACGAAATCCTTCAACATTTATTTTAAGGGTTGTAACTAAAATAGAAACAAATGTTCCTACGGAAATGCGGTCATTATATGATATTCTTTATTACTCTTCAACGTGATGAGCTGGGGAAAAAAAGAGAAAATGGGGAGGGTATATATATATAGCGATCAGCGTCAATCGAGTAACGTCAGTACGAGAGTATAGCGCGATGGGGATGAATTTCTCCTTGTGTTCCATCGTTGGGGTAGCTAATAGTGCTTCAGTGTAACAAAAGGCCAAGATGACTGACGTGAGCGATTAGTGATCGGTTAGGGAGACAAAGTGGTCCATATATACATGTACGTAGGCCATCTCAACCCACTCCCCAGCATCAACGAGAGCAAGCAAACCTGTCTACGCGTCTCACCTCTCACTACCCGATCGTCCAACCTTTTTGGCAATCTATTGTTTATTAATTAAGAGTGACGCACCCAGCTGACGATGAACTGACGATGAGATGTCGGGTGATTAAATAAACTTAATACAAACATTGTCAGACATGAATTCTAGAACAAAAATTAATAATTATCTCATTATTGAAGAATTTTTTAACCCTCTTGTCAGTACCTGGAACGCTCCCAAATGGGTAAATGAGAGATTTCGAGTTATCAATTAAAGATTATGAAAGTACTGTAAAAAATTTAAGTACTAAGAATATCAAATGTTTCTGAAATTAATAACTACTTCTCTTGATCACTCTATGGATCTCTATGGACTCTATGAATTTTATAAGTTTTTTGAAAATATATTTGGATTGAACGAAAATTTAAGGCTGAAAAATATCATATCAAAAAAATACTCTTCGAAAGCGTGATTATAAATATATACTGGCGAGAATATACATAAAATTTCACGAAATATTTTAACCCGAATGCCCGAAAACTTTGGTAAGCAATAGCAGAATCTCGTTGAGGACGAAGGGCTGTTTCGAGAAAGGCGTAAGGTAAGCGAAGGTATGGAGAGACAGATCTCGGCACTTATCGGTCTGCGAGGATACCCATTAACGAAACTAAAAGCCTCCCCATATATCGTGCTCTCCAGTGCGCCTCCCCGGCGCAACCCTCTCTCTTCTCTCTTTCTCTCTCTTTCTCTCGCACTCTCTCATAGCGTTGCGAGTAGCGCACAACCCCTATATATCATTCTATGTACACCTATATATTCGTGTGTACGTTGAAGCATCGCTTGAAACCGACGCCACCATTGCCAACCTTTGAGATAGACACATCACCGTTAGTTGTTTGTCCATGTGAGAGAGAGAGGGACGAAGAGAGAAAGAGGAGAGAGAGAGAGAGAGAGAGAGAGAGAGAGAGAGTCTTTTGTTTTACCTGCCTCATATATATTAGCACCCTTCGCGGTCGGCGTTCGTGCATGTCTCTCGCTGAATTAGCCGATTGCTATGGCATACAAATGTTTGACTCATTCAAACATTCAGGCAGATGAATAATTAGCGAATGTTATTTTTAATCCAATGATTTTTTTGAGAAGATAGTTCCTATATTTAGTATTTTTCTCGTTTTAATCGCTTTTACATCTTTATACGTGCGACCAGCCATCGTTTATGTATTCAATATATTTAGATATTGAGGGGGATGAAAAATCTAGAGATGCTTTTTTAATCTGACGATTTTTTTGGTAAAAATGTGTTTTATATACGTTATTTTTTCGTTCTGATTGCTTATCGGTTTTTTTTTTTCGTTCTATTACCGATCGTCGATTGGTATGCTATACATTTTTGTTTTTGTATCAATACTAATTATCCCTGAGTCGCGAGATAGTAAGGGCGCCAATAGAAAATCAACAACGCGGCTCTCAGCCGGAAATGAGAGTCAGAGGGATATATGTGCTCTCTTGTATAACTGTAGACGTTGTTTTCGTTTCGAAAACTTGACCGATGGACGAGGGAGACTCTCAAACCCTCCCCTGTTCGAGGGCTATGTGTACAGGATCGGGAAGGGGGAGAGGGAGAAAAAAATATCGAAAACCTATAAGCGATAAGCTGCTAATTGGTAGTCGAGACGCGGCGCCATCATCGTATGTCCGCGACCGCACCTATCTCGTCGATATATATATATATACGTGACTTTCGAACGGTTTCATTGATTTGAGACCCTCATAAATGAATATAATGAGTTAGCGATCGGTGCGGGATATTTTTGTGAGAAAAAGAAACGTGAAATAATATGTTGCATTGACCGTTAACGGGCGTGGAACGGGCGAGATATATCGTGCTGGAAATTTTTTCGTAGCTGTATCTTTAGGACCTTATTTGACCGATAGTTTAACACTTTTCACCCTATCGCTTGGTTACTATATTTTTTGGTTGTTTTGTTTAAAGAGGTTTTCAAAGTTAATATACTCGCCTCGTTCCCGAGTAGCGATGCAGTATTTCGAAAAATGGACAAATAAAATTCTTATTTCTATCATGAATTAAATATGCAAAATTCATCACCGCAACTACATCAATTCAGTATAATTAATATTTCAAAAATTAATAAGGACTATCACACAACCTTGAAAAATTAAATAGTTGGCAAGTCTGCCAAATTAAAAGGAAAATAAATCAATTAAATTAGGTAAGTACAGTTCATTATTTCAATTGGTACTTGAACAATCGACAAGTACAATTGAAAAATGACAGGACATCAAAGTTCGTTAAGTCGATTGAATAATCGAGATAATTCAATGGGCAATCGAAATACTCTATATTCTCAAATCGTGTCATTGATGCAATCGATAAAAAAATAAGAAAAAAAAAAACAACGTGCGTTTGAATAGTATCATGGCACCCCGTACGTGGAAGGATGCAAACAAGTCGCTGCGGCGGATACGTTACTACGTGGTACGAGAGAGAGAGAGAGAGTATGAGAGAAACCTCTCGCTCTCACCAGGGATAGCATTTGGTCCAGCGGCCTGATAACATCTCTAATCACGCCAACGCTGGACCAATCAGCACTAATCCTGGCCTGGCCTATACTACATGTATACAAATGTCCACATTTATCTACATGCATGTATACATATATATATATATATATGTATATATGCATGTGTGTGTGTGTGTCCACGAAAGGCCATAGTGCCTATTGGGCAACCAAACTCTTCCCAACCCCATGAAATTCTCTTCCTCACTCTCCCTTCCTCTCACGTGAACTGACCATTTCATACTAGTATATATCCCTCTATTCGAGTATCCTGGGTCCACTGTATATAGGTAACGCGATGCAGCCGAACTGGCATCGTATACGATGGGAGAGATCGCGACTACTACATACAAGATTCTCTCCATATACATATGGGTCATTCAGGGCCAAATGACCGAGGCCATAAGCCATACAATTGGCGATCTTAATTTTTCAACTTTTTGTGCACCATCTTGGTATAAAATCTAACACCGTCATCATTAATTCAAATTTCCAACTTTTCATTTCATTCTCCCTTTTAGCATGTTGTATTTATTTTTTGAGAAATGAAATATTTTTATTTCAAAATTTCGTCAATATTTTTGTAATTTATTTCATATGTAAAAAATTTACGTCATTTCTGACGAAAAATGAGAATCTGAATAATGAGACTTTATCAATGAATAAAAAAACCAAATCAAAACGTTTAAGAATTATTTTGTTGAAAAATAATACTATAGGCAAAGATAATTTAAAAATTTCGAAAATAAAAAATTCTTTGTTGATAATGGCTGACAGATTGCAAGGAACATTTCATTGATAACATCCACACAGATTTTTAATAAATCTCAAAATTAGCGTGACGTGTTTCTATGCTGGTCTTCAACATAGAGAAAAAAATGGTACTGAGGGTCACGGCCCTGTCAAATCGGCCTGGAATGCCTCATATAAATATATATTTACTGCAATATCGAAGCTTCGGTGAAATAGCGAGAGGGAGCGAGAGAGATGATATTCCCCATACGCTATGCCACACTATCCATTCCCTGTTGGAATTACACGTATTGACGTATATATATATATATATATGCTCACCACGGACGTAGTACACGATTCTGTTTGGTTTATGTCTAGGCGTGTCCTGACCGTCTGCTGCTGCTATATTCCTAACTCTCGTATATATATTGCTCTCCATACTCTAGAGCTGCTGCTCCTAGCTACTGTGCTGGTCAATACTCTCTCTTCTCTCGTACTATCTAGTCCGCGTGTTAGAATCCACTTATGAAATTACATTTGTCGTATTATAGACGTGGAAAAAAATATATTATATTTGGAACTATCGCGGTTGATCCCCCTCTCATTTTTCGCCACGATCAATAAATAACTAGAATGATTTTTTTAAATTTATCATTATTTTTTAAGTTTTTATTTTGCATGGTTTTTAAAAATGGTCACTAAAAATAATGGATGGACTTCGAATACATTTCCTTTGAATGAAAAAATAATAACTGCAATAATAGAAAAAAATCATTTCTTTAATGTAAATTAATTGAAACAAAAAATATGTATTTCAATGAAAGAAAGTTTCTTTCAATTGAGTAACATTTATGAGATCAATATTTGACCGAAACTATTTTATCCAAATAAAAATCTAAGAATTTGTGAACGCAGACTTGGAAATATTTGAATTGTTCAGGGTGAATCGAATATATGCTACAAACGAAAAGTGATTGGAATCCTTTGATTCTTGAGTGTGCCCGGCTTTTCATTTCATTATTTCGTACGTGTCCGAGCGATAACGTTTGCCTGTCTGCCTTCTCATACGATTCTATATGAACATACAAGTACTGGAGTGAATTGGAGAGTTTCAATTACTCGCTCTGAAAATGCGCGAGTGATTCTCGAGTACCTCTTGGTCGTTCGTATCTATAGATAAAATTTTTGGCGTAGTCTCACTTCTGATTCGAAGCTACTGGGTCCCCTCGTCATCATCAGCGCCTACAGGGATGAAACTCTCGCTTTGCCTCCAATAGCCAGGAGGAGAGATGAAAGAAAAGGTTATGCGTGGTCCGATAGCCTGATGAATCTGTGATGCTGATCTGTATCATGACGAGTGCTCGCACGGGATAGAGAAAAATCTTCAATCAAACTATTCACTAATACTGCTCCGCGTCGAGTATCAATATGTCGAAAATCAGATAAAATGGGGCCAGCACTAAAAAGGAATGGTCAAAGTGTTTATCAATCTAAAATTCAACTATCCATATTATCTATATGTGATCTACTTAGGACAGTATTAAAGTCATCGTGCCCTTAAAGCCATTCAACAATAAGAAATAGCTTAGAATGAAAAATATTACCATTAGCCAATTGGGTCAGTGTCTCCATTTATTAATTTACCCTGATGGGAACAAACTCTTAGGGTGTGAAAAAATGATTGAATTGTACTACTAGTTAGTATACTCCAGTTTTACCAGCAAACAACATTAATCGGGATATACTATAAAGTTAGGGATTTTTTTTTTCTCAAATCCACTCCAAGATTGTTGGAATATTATTTTCATTTCGTACCAACTATAGCGTGGATAAGATTAATTTTTTCATAGAAATGTTTTCCATTCAGAGAATTGAAAAAGGAAGGGAAAGTCCTTTAGAATTTGATTCTCTGAGTGATCGATATAGACGCTACACTTTGTCAAAGTTAACATTCACGGATACAGAAAAATCTAAAGGGTTGTTGTAATCGGTAACTGGTATCAATTCTGTTTTCTTTCTTTTTTTTTTCAACATTGTTAATAAAAATTTAATTTCTCGAGTTATTACTAAATTTTTCCATAAACTCACACATCCACCTATAGGCTCACTTACATGGACTTGAATCAATTACTCAAGATAAACCCGAAGAGCAACATTAGTTGGTGTATGGATTCACCAACAAAACGTATATGTATCAAAATGACTGGAATAGTCTTGTAAGATATACTGGACACTCGTGCATTGCCCTTTAAACAAATTACGATTGTATTCTAGTAATTGTTTATAATAAATAATACATGAACACATGAAGAATAACCGAGTAACAAATAACAATCAGATCGAAATAGCCTGCTGCTTATTCAAACAGGCTAAAAAAATATAAACAGTAGGAATTTATGAGAAAATCTTAAAATCCAAACTAAGTGCATGTGGAAATTTTAATATTTTTAAATTTTTTATCTACAAATTCAACTGGAGATTTTTAGCACCTTGATATATCTAAAGAATGCGCGTGCTATATCAGCTAGAACTTGCCACCATCCAGCTATTCTCAGTCCTGAATTATTTATCCCTTGTTGCCTTCCGTTGGATGGCCCGGATCTCCTACTATGGATTGAACTTGTTCCAGTAGACGGTATATATACTTACGTGCACGTAGAAGGTATAGAGAGATCCCTCAACCCCTGGTAGGGATCGGGGGTAGGTAATCACTGCTCTTCTTTCCTCCAGCCATCTATCCTACTCTCTTCTATCCAACAAGTCTCATGGATCTCGTTTTCCTCCTGGACATCGTCGTTCTCGCCGTGTGCTACTTGCATATTTCATACCCAAACGTCTTTTGGCCTCTCAAGATCTTTGCCTCTTTTCCATCCTTATGTCCTCTTCGTTCTCGTCGAATATCCTATCCTGCCTTACGAATACCTGACTTTCACTTGACAACATTTTCAAGCTAGAAAATGCTTTTATAAACAACAATCAAATATAAAAATCATAGATTCGTTACTTGATTGTTATAAGAGAAAGTAAATTACAACTTTTCTGAATAATTGAGGATAATCAGTTAACTTTTTGTTCAACAAATATTTCTAACTGCTTTACATTTTATTTCGCATAATTCTTTATTCAATCATGATCTGAATTTATCACTACGAATTCTTAAAAAATGTTCTATTTTTTTAAATTGCAATCTTTAATTGCTGCTTTCACTGTGCGAAGGAGAATCCTCGAGTATTTCGCACTTCCAAAATTTCTATTGATACGACCATCAATTTATCGTCATGCGTTCGATAGACTTCAAGCTCCATCCAATGAGAGAACTATTACCGACTGTGCAAACTCCCACAGCAGTCACAAGCATTTCCTTCTCTCTCCCTCTCTGTCTTTGTCTTTCTCTCCTTCTGCCTCGTTCTTACTCGGTCTCTCTGAGTCTCTACTTCAATTCTATTTCCTTCACGCTCATTCCTCTCTCTCTCTATATATATATATATATCGCTTTCTCGTCTTTGAGCCCATCGTGCTTACAACGTTATGTCCGAATTGATTTGGCAAGGGTGTCCTGCTACTCGTCGACTGAAGATCGGCGTGTGAATGCCACAAGGATTTCGCACTACGCTTCAAAATACTATTTCCTAAATCGTACTCGCTCTTTCCACTTTTGTCGTACTCTTCCTGCGTTCTACACGATACAAATGCGAAAGACTCCATCATCATTGAACGATGGACGACACGGTATAACCTGTGGCCAGGAGGGCAATTCAGCGAGTGACTCGGAGTCATTTCACTAGTGATACGGTCGTCAATCCTATGTACGAGTAGCCATTTCACTATGTGAGACGAAAAAGTCTTCACTCGGTGAATACCCTTCCAGTCAAAGCACGTACTGAAACAGTTGACCCCGTATAAAGTGCGGAAGAAGAATAAGAAGCAGTAGAAGAAGAAAAAGAATAAGAAGAAGAAGGAGAAAAAGAATAAGAAGCAGAAGAAAAAGAACGGCTCAGAGTGGACTCAAAAAACGAGAAGAACCTGCGCCTTTGCTGCACCCCTTGAACCATCCTCTTACTGTGAGCTTTTGCCCTTTTCCATCGTTCTCTTTTGACCCCCTACGTTTTCTCTTGAGACTGAGTTTAGTAGATGAGCGTGAGCTTCGAACATGTGGGGTCGTAATCATCATCAACAGCCAAGCAGCACATATGCAATTGCAATTCTACTATAGCCATTTGTGGTGATATATTCCGAATGCTATGGCCATTGGTAAACTGTACAGGCAACGAATATATACATATATATGATTAGACTAGAATAGTTGGGCCACTTTTTGTTAATCGACTGTAAAAAGTATTTCGGGATTCGATAAGCTTGTGAGACTTTTGAAATTAAAAAAAAATATTTTGTTATATTCTATTTGCTGCACGCCGGGCTCAGGTAAAAATATCAGTTCTTTCGAATTTCCAGTAAGTTTAAAATGACCTTTTCATCAGGAAAGATGAATTGGTCCATAGAAAGATGAGGCAATAATAATCACATTATTGACGTATAAAATAATGTACTAATTTTTGAAAAAGAGTTTTCTTGAATTTCATCTCCTAAAAATGGTCTACGAGCTTGAGTCAAGCTTGAAATATATTTTTGGTACGCTGAAAACTGAACCCCTCTATAATTTTTTCTTGTGATTTAAATTTTTCCACGTGATTTTCCCTATCGTTATATACGAAAATAATGTGAAGATTCTCCACAAGATGGTACATCGGCTTTTAAAAAATTTATTGAACTGCATCATCTCCCCGAAATTCGAAATTTTCCTAGAACTGCATAAATTCCCAGTTTGGTTGATCTTCTTTGCTCTGCTTCACGTCCTTTAACATCGTCTACCAACTTTGCCCAACTGCTCTTTGTACAAGTCGCATGCTCTCCCTCACCACAACCAATTGGTTCGACCCTGTGGGAATAATCATTCGTTTTGGTCCACACCATCTAATCATGCCGTCTGGCGAATTGACCAAAGAAGAACACTTTAATCCCAAGACTCCCTTGTACATGGGTTTATTTTTATTGTAATTGCCCCAATGTTCATATGACTGTATAGCATATTAGAATGGATTTTTAGCTATTTGCATTAACAATCTTTTTTTTTTTTTTCAAGATATTAGATCGTACGTCAATTATGTTTGATTAATATTTCAAAGGATTCTGGTAAAGGATCGCGTTCTCTTACTCCCATGGCTACCATTTTGAGTGTATATAGCTTTCTTCAAATGTGAGTAAATGTTCCATGTGGGAAGAAGTTTAATAGCATAGTATAATATGGCAACACATTGAAGTATAAATATATATATAGTCAAGATTTTTCTACTCCGAAAGGGAAGACAACTCACATTTTCTTCGTCGAAAAAATATCACTCCACAGGAAGGTCATCTTCGGAATGTAGCTAAGTGGAGTCTGATACAAAAATACTACCCCTTTTAGTACGTATCTTTATATATGTACAAATATATATGACAGTGCCCACGTTGCATCACCGAAAAATTATTCTCACGCCTCCCTGAGACACTACTGCTTACAAGAATCCATGGATTTCTCCGTTCATTATTGCGAAAAGAAATCTTAAGAGGTACTCAAGAACGAAAAAGTGTTATTTGAGCCATTCGGACTGAGAGATTCATACACGAAACGATGAGTCGACTTGTATAGAAAGTATTTGGTATATAGATTCTCGTCGATTGACGCCAATCTCCATCCTTTTCCGGGTTCACCCTCCACATATCATTGTTTCCTTCGTGCATTTTTCGCGCCCGTTTCGCGGCAGATGAGCATCTGGCGATTTCCCCAACTCCCAGTGCGGCAGTTCGTCCGGCAAGCTGCAACATCGGCCAAAAGGTTCGGTCTAATGACGTATGACGATAGAAGTACACTCACCCACGCGCTCCTTATATTCTAGCTGCCACTCGATTTCTCGCTCAGAAACATATATATATATATATACATATATAGTAACACTGTATAGCACTCTCGATATACATTCCCTCGTTTTCCGACCCCGTGGCACTGTGGGGTCAAACGCTCGTTTCGCTGACCCTTGTCCAGTTCTGATGGCCCCTTCACTCGTTATATATATATATATATACCATAGTTGTGCTTCTGGTCGTTTCCATCGCCATCTCCCCTTCCTTCTTTGCCTCGAATTCAGACGCCCTGCACCCTTAATAACGCAATTACCATTATTGCTGAAGTTTTACAGTGACGCATATGTTCACTGCGATGTGAATCCCAATGGATTTTACTGACATCATGAAATGAGAAGAATATATCAATGTGAATGAAACGAAATTTATTGGAATAAAGTAACATGTATTTGTGGAAACTGCGCATTTGTCATTCTGATAAATATTATATAAGATTAAAGTTTACCGTGACCAGCGAGGAAATTTAAATCGCTGCACTGGCGGGGCCTAGAAGAAATTTAGAAAAATAATTTTTTCCATTTTTTACAAACGATAAATTAATGATGATTTTCACTGATGATGAATTACTTTTGGTTTTATTTTTCTTCGAAACTTAAACTATTCTGTGTATAAAAGAGAGTGAGAGTTTTTTTTTCGCTGTAATAATAAACCGACAGTGTATTTATATGTATAAGCATCGTTTAAAATTGGCATATGGTAGCAATAGCAGTGATATGTATCCGAGTAAATGAGAATCATAGACGGCTATCGAATTCGTGGGATACCACACGAGAGTTTCGAAGCGTGTGCTGCTGGTCTCTCGGTCATATTGGGGATCTTCTCGGCCGAGAGACCGGAGCGACACAGGTTTCGTGGAATGAAACGGCAAGATGAGAGAGAAACCCGCCCGAGACTTGGCATCTTGGCAACGAACGGAGCATCCCAGTGAGAGAGGATCACAGAAACAGAGCCACGTGTTTTTAATAATTGATAATCTTAAGGAGGCGCGCGAGCGCGAGCATTTGTGAGAAAGACGAACGGGATGAGATCTCTTGGAAGGCGAGCATAAGCGTTTCATTATTTCTTTAGGTATACCAACTATATAGTTGCATTATGTATACATAAAGTCGTATAAACATCGCACGCCTTTAAATTCGATAAAAACCATTGGCAATCCACACGCACATATACCGGAGCGAGCGAGAGTTGAGTGAATGATGAAACGAGATGATTGCGAATGAGAAATCGTTTTAATCGAATTAAACCTGTCAGGGAGCTCATTCATTTATATGGATTCTGTGTTTTTCCAGCACAATTTTGTCGGCTAAAGCTCACTCAATAAGATTAAAAGCTTTTATTTCCAGAAATAAAAAATAAGCACCATTATTATTTTGCAATTACGTAAGGGAGAGACTGTCTATACTTGATGTACGGATTATACTTGACAGGTTTACGATATTTTTGTTGCCTTGCTATAAAAAAGTTTGAACAAATTTCCCAACAATGTGTGTACTCTAAATACTCGATAGCCTACCAAATATATTGTTAGTTCCTAAAAAATGGCCTCGCCATTAATGAATATATTATTAGTTTTACCAGGTGGAAAAAAATATAAATACTTTATTTTGGAATGATTTTATTTCGCCTTAAAATTAGCCATTATATTTTGTATCATTCCAAGACCGGCCTCCATTGAAAATTCTCTCGATTTGACGGAACTTATCGGGAATAATAATAATTTTAGTAAGGATTTTTGTTTTTCCACGAACCGATTCGTCTTTTCTGGAAAGTTTTTGTTTTTTCATTCACCAGAAATTCAAAAATACATACTAATAATTATGTAATGTGTTGTAGGGCCACATAAAATCTCGAAAAATAGAGCTGATGAACTATAAGACGAACCCTAAACTATAAAACTTAACCCTTATGTATTGTGTTTAGTGCAATATCAAGATCGTTTCCCTTTACGGGGCATATACATATACTAAAATGTTAAAAAAAAAACGTCAAAAATAAATCAACGAGGGATATTAACGAAATGAGACTTCTCATACGCAAGATCAATTCTCTGTATTTAAATAAACATGCTAAATAAGCAAAAATACACAGACGGAGCTTGTTTTCATTCATGAGCGCAGACAAATTTTCTTTGCTCAATTTCCACTCTCATATATATTTCAAGTGTATAAGGGCAAACATTAAATGTGGAAAAGAGCTCGCTTCGTAAAACGCGAGAAAACGAGGCGAAAGGAGAAAAAAGAGTGAGTCCGAGGGCTGCGAGATAAATAGACGCGCGAGAGCTCGTACAAAAAGAGCCAAGAAGATAAAAAAAAAAGAAATTATTTAGCATGTAATTTTGAGAAATAAGCTGCGGTGTGGAGCACCGCTCGTTGGAATTCGAAGCTTTTTGCGCTGAGGGGTGCGAGCCATAGATTCGGCATTTCCATAGAAACAGCTTTTCTCTCTCTGGTATACATAAAATCTACGCGGTGAGAGGAACCCTTTTTGGGAAGAGAGATCGAGGAGGCGAATGCGCACGAGAGGGCGAAGCCTTTTCGGGGCTGCTTGCCCGTGGGTAATCGGTTTAATAGGCTCCTGTATATATACACACACACGCATATATATATATATATATGTGTGTGTGTGTGTATATATATGAGAGGATGAGTTTTACCAGTGCCATTTCCAGTTCTTCACTACACATGATATACATATATATATATATAATGCTGGACTATCGCAAAAGTTAAAATCGTACCATCTCTACATTGGCCTCTCCGTAGCCTGGTAAAATGGCAGCTCCCCGTTAATCCCCTTTGGGGTTTCCGGCATGAAATGAGATTTCTGTTGGTCAGAGAGAGGAAACGTATGAGTGCGACCTCCGGCTTTTCTCTGACTGTTTCGTTCATACATTGGACCAACACCAGCCAGATCTGGAGGTAGCAAAATCGTCTGTAGTCTGGTTGAAATTTACCCATATTGTAGGTATGTATTTTCTCACTGACTCACATATTATATAAACATATAAAGGATGTATGTGACAAAGAGCTCGTAAAAGTAATGAACTAGTATGCGAAAAATTTTCACAAGGAAAACGTTGCTGTCTACATACATGCGAGTAAACGTATGGGCAGATTGAGAAAGGATGAAGAAGGAAGAGAAAAAAGTAGCCCAGCGGCACTCGTTGAGTGAGTTAGTGAGTAAAAACGTGAGGGTTAGATTTAAGGGTGCGGTGGTCTATATGTGTATATAAAGCTACGAATTCAGACGTGTGGAGTATGTATGACTGTAGGAGACTGTATAGATATAGAATGACGATAGAAAAGAGCCCGAAGAACTCCTCAACAGGAGCCATTAGCTCGCATACACTCCCAAAAGCCGTTCTACAACACGATTCATACATTTTGGCCCCCTCATGGATAGAGAATGAAAAAACAGAGCTGACTCGTATACTATGTATATATAAGTTCTTCAGATGGACCACTCTGTAAACCACTGCCAACCAACATCCCTCCTTTCGACTCATCGAGAGGATCATCTCTCTCTTTTTCTCTCTGTCTCTCTTCTAGGATTCTCTATGTACGGACGTCCAGCGCTCTAAGTCCTCGAGGACTTGATTATATCTACAGATATATATATATATGTATATATAATGTGTGTGTATGCATGGATAGGTGGATCTGTGGATTTGCTCGAAGGGTGGCGCTTTACCAGCTTTCAGGCTTTAAAGTGCCGCTTCTGAAAATTTCTACTCTCTCCTCTGTCTCCCTCTCTTTCTCTTTCGCGTGAGTCTCTTTCTGTTCCCATCGAATTCCATCAACCCTATCATTCGTATGTGTGTGTGTGATGTAGGCAATGGGGCAAAGAGGTGGGTACTAGACGAGGCTCCTGTCCCTTTCTTCTCATTACGATCTTCGTGGGCTAATGGAATAATTTCTAAAATTCATTCAAATTTATGGAATATCGTAAGTGGAATTTGAAGGAAGGGACAATTAATCTTAAAAAAATTACGATAGAATTTTGGAACATTTCATGGGAGGATGAGAATAATAATTTGCATATAAAAAATCAACCCGATCATTCGTATGTGTGTGTGTGATGTAGGTAATGGGGCAAAGAGGTGGATAGCGGTGGGTACTAGACGAGGCTCCTGTCCCTTTCTTCTCATTACGATCTTTGTGGACTAATGGAATAATTTCTAAAATTCATTCAAATTTATGGAATATCGTAAGTGGAATTTGAAGAAAGGGACAATTAATCTTGAAAAAATTACGATAGAATTTTGAAACATTTCATGGGAGGATTAGAATAATAATTTGCATATAAAAAATCAACCCTATCATTCGTATGTGTGTGTGTGATGTAGGCAATGGGGCAACGAGGTGGGTAGCGGTGGGTACTAGACGAGGCTCCTGTCCCTTTCTTCTCATTACGATCTTTGTGGACTAATGGAATAATTTCTAAAATTCATTCAAATTTATGGAATATCGTAAGTGGAATTTGAAGAAAGTGACAATTAATCTTGAAAAAATTACGATAGAATTTTGAAACATTTCATGGGAGGATTAGAATAATAATTTGCATATAAAAAATCGACTTAAATTTTTCATCACCTAAAATTGATATTATTAAAAAAATATTGATTGATTGTGATACTGTTAATATCAGTTTCATTTGCGAAATTTGAAAAAAAAATATATAATTTAAATAACATACTAAAGGAAAATAAAATAAAAATCGTAAGGGTACACCGAGGATTTGGCTGGGAATATCTCACATACAGTCGGTGGATAATTCCAGGATTAATCTCGCCAACGTATCGAAATAGTCCGCCGAAGAAAGAAAGAGAGTGATGAGAACAGACATGGAAGAAGAGAAAGGGAGCTGGTGAGTTAGGAGAAAGAACGAGGCGGAATGAGAGGTACAGAGAAAGAAAGAAAGAAAGAGAGAGAGAGAGAAAACAGTTGGCTGAAGGCCCGGTGGATCGGTACGATGGATACAATACGGGGAACTAATTCCAAGCATTTATCTGTCCCTCGCAGCTCCCTGCTCTCTCTCTCTCTCTTTCTCTGTCCCTTTCTGCTGCCATATAGTACAGAATAGTGTACATAGAAAGTACTAAACAGTATATATATATATATATATATATATATATATATATATATACACATATACACAATCAATACACATAAATGTACGTGTGTTAAAAGATATTCCCTCATTCTCTGTTCCTCACGTCTCGTTGAAGGTACTTTGCGTTCTTCTCTTCTACATAGCTTTCCTTTTCGCTTCTTTATTTTTCTTCATCCCTCGTGCGAGAAACTAAAGAGTACAGTATATACACACACATACAAGGATAAAAAGAGTGAAAGGAAATGAAAAGGAATGAGGAGAAGGTGAAAAAGAGAAAGAGATAGAGAGAGTGTCAGTGTGTATATGTGTGTGTGTGTGCGTGTGTGAAATCGATGAGTGCGATCAAGGTGGCCATACGATGAACTCCACGGTTCACCAGCATGAGAGCCTCCCCATATAACGTATAAATATACATACAGATATATTTTTTGTAGACTGTATACAAGCATCGAGAGGATGGTAGAACAAAATCGCAGACAATTCCTTGGCGTGTCGGTTGCTCCCTTCGTTTTCACATACATAGGTGAGTGTATAAATGCTTTTTGCACGGAGGTGTCCAGTGCACGCTCTCACTCTCTATGGTCGTCTCCCTCATGCCTCGTAGGGGGTGATGAAGGTGGATAAGCTCTCTCGTTTTTTTACTTCGTTCTTTGCAATAGGGAGGAGAAGACATCGCGAAAAACGAGGGGGGGGAGAGAGAGAGAGAGAGAGAGAGAGAGAGAGAGAGAGAGAGACTGGCAATAGGATCGCATCATTGCTGCCCTTCGAGGATGTGTAATGTACTATATATACATGGTACACTATGGAGATCCACAATTATGGATTTTCAATTGACTTTACAAAATAGAAGAAAGATTTGATAAAGCAATAAAAATGGATAATAGAAAAGGATTTTAAAAAAATATTAATCTATGGCTGGATGTGTGAAAAAAAAATGAATCTCTTATTCTTGATTCGCAAGTTCCATTTCTCTTACCCTGTCTCGGAATTTAGTTACTTAGTATATTTCTTTTTCTTCATCTTCTATTCTTTCTTTACCCTGCATTTATTTTTTTATTTTTTTCATTTCTCTGCGTTCTTGATTCTCTCGCTCTTTTTATATACGAGCAGAGCAATGATGCTGATCGTATATAGCACCCTGTTGTGTATATACATACAAATATATATATATATACATATATACAAGACGGGCGGTATTGCTGTTGGTGCTGCTGCTTTCAGCTTCGTTGGCTCCTAATTAAACATCCAGCTCGCCTCGAATCCCCGCGACGCGGCTTCGTCGATGTTCCGATATTAGTTTCCCTCCTCCCCCTGCCCCTCTAGACTTCTCGTCCCATGGCACCGGCGCCGAATGCATACTCTCGGGCTGCTTTTCTCTGTGTTAACTCTCAACTGCCCTCGCAAACCAGTAGCATATGTACTATATAGTATATGAGAGTAGCCTCACGACCTCCCTGGTCCTCTTCGCGCCTCCCGGACGCCCCGATAGAGCGCGATGACGCCGCGCAAAGCAGCGTATAAGCGACTATGGGATGCATCGAAAATTCGAACGGATGACAAAGATGGGGCAATTTTGAGTATATGGACAGTTATAAACAAAGATTATAATTTTTTTAATCTTGATTAAAAAAAACAGAAAAGGGATAAGGATAATTAGTAAATAATTGAAAAATATTGCTTGATTGATGCGATTTATATGATTATTTTTTATTCATTGGCTTTGCAGATTTATTTACAAATTTTTCGTGAATCCCGTATAGAATGTAAGCATGTAAAATATGTAAATACGTATTAGATGTGAAATTAAATTGAATATGGTTTTTTTTTAACTGAAAATATTACCCAAAGTTTTTTTTATCCATAATGATATTGAGTTTACTATTATTTTCGATCACTTCCCACTTCATTTAATTTCACCCCATATGATCCCAACTTACCATGAAGACAAGAGTGGCGAAGAAAGTAGCGTAAAAACGCTCGAGAAGAAACGAGAGTGCAGGCCAAGGAGAACTTTCTCCCTCGCTCTTTTCGCTCGTATAAATAGATCTCGCGACCGAGAGAAAAAAGACAGATGATCAATCGGGCGGGCTGCTACGAACTATACTCCGATTTATATCATATATGTACTGCTATATATTCGCTATACCTAATGCACACGATACTTAAACCGTCCAAGCTCGTGCGAGAGAATTCTCTCATATAGTCTTATCTCGTCTGTTCTCCCTGGGCCTCGTATTTCTCTCTTTCTTTCTTTCGATTCGTTTTTACCGCACTATTGCACCGCATCAGGATCATGTATATGTATATATCGATTACCCAGTATTAAAAAGGCGTATTGAGCACGTATAAGCATCACTTATACGCCTCTTTGTAGTCAGATCATGGACATGTATGTGTATATAAATATATATATATATATGTATATATATATATACACATACATATACATATATATGCATGAGAGAATCTTCTCTTTTCTCGCCCTCGCTTCGTCCCTTCTTCATTGGGACCGATCGAAGGAAGCGCGAAAGCATCTCCTCTCGTGCTCGTTGTTGCTAACCGATCGAGCTGCAGCACGGATGCGCGACTTCGTGATTCTCCGTTTCGAGATACAAATTGCTACAAACAATGCCAATTGCGAATCGACGAGAGGAGAGAAAAAGAGAAAGATAGAGAGAGAGAGAGAGAGAGGGCAGAGCTACTGGACTTTGCGAGGTCATATATATTGCCACTTCGGGGTCGACTCTCTATACTAATTTATAGTCATTTTGCAGCTTCAAGGCAACAGATGCTCGATAGTTTAAAAATAAAAAATAATTTAGCCGAATGAAATGAAATTTTGTTCTAATTATATATTATCCATTGGGCAAAGTGTCAATTGTGGAATCCTTTATCACATAAACTCAATAATCAAATAAACTTTTTTTAAATTCATTGAATTTCTTCTTATTTCCAATCTATTCTGACGAGAGGATCAATAGCCTAATGTAGGTACTGATGCACCGGTACTGACTGAATGAAATATTTTCGTAATTCATCATTTTGCTAATTTTAGTTTTGTTGAGAATGAAGCCACACTTAATAATTGATGGTTAACAATCGATTATTGGGTTCTCCGTAAAAAAAAAGTTGTATACAGAGGATCGAAGAACTTCAGAGATCTCGACAGTCATATTTTTTTAATTCAGCTCAATTTTAATATGACCAAACGCTTCAGCAATAATAAATGTCTCTGACACGAAATTGGCAGGCTCACTGAATTACCTCTTCGGCACTAAAAGAATTGACTCATCGAATTATCCTTTTGCTTTTCCAATGATCAATTAATTCTCGAGTGGTCAGCATTGGAAATCTTCTAGTTCCCAGTTAGCAATGGAAATAATCGATGTAAAAATAAAAAGTATTCGATAGCTTATGTCCGGTGATTCTCTGCATTTAGAGAGGTACGTGAAGGGTGTATAGAAATATACGCGCGTGATTCCAATGGTATATCGCCATAGCATATATATATATATATTGTTATATAACTATATATATATATTCAGAAGTTAACATGGAAAGGGTACATATAAGAGGTGGACAATGTATATAGAGAGAAGAACGACTACGATGAATCCAACGACGTCGATGTACGGTTTTACTAATACCTTACGGAATTGTGTCCGGTCAGAAGGTACCCGGATCCACAAGGAGTAGCAGCAGCAGCAGCAGCAGCAGCAGCAAACAGCAAACAGCAACCAGGAGCAGCACGCCGAGCATCTCAAACACGATCTTGTATTCCACGCCGCACGCCTTCGCCGCGCAGCCGGAGCGAGAGAATAGTCATTAACTAAATAACGGCCTGATCCCGCGTGGCTATCCTCTCTCCACGTTTATTTCTCTGGCTCTCTTCTTATTGTATTCTTCTGGATCTTCCTCCCTTCATATACTCTCTACTCTCTCTCTCTCTCTCTCTCTCTCTCTCCTCTCCCTCAGTTTCTTCCTCCTTATCGTTGTATACGCCTTTGCCGGTCAACCCGCGAGCTAGGATTCACCTAACCACGCAGTATATATCCGCTAGTCATACTCTTTCTCTTTTACTCACTCATCTTCCTCCCTTTCTCTCTCTCTCTCTTTGTCGACATTCACCAATTCTCCTCTCCTGCATCCTCTTCATCCCTTGCACTCTCCTCTGCTCGACCCCCGAACACGCAGAAAGAGCCAGAGAGAACGACCACACATTCGCCACCCCACGGCTAGAAAGGCATCCACGGTTGCCACAGTTCGACCATCCGCGAATTACCACCGTGCAATACTCGCTGCGCTTTGCAATGATACTCTCCTCTCGACCACCTCTCTTTGTCTCCGTCTCTCTCGCTCTCTCTCTCTCTCTCTCTCTCTCTCTCGACTCGGCTCATGTTGGATGTTATCACCCGATGTACGCTTTTGCAGCCGATACGATGCTTTAGCAACAGCAGCAGTTTCACCAATGCCGCATCCCTATATATATATATATATATACATATACAGGCACAAATGAACATTGTGTAGCCCATTAGTTTTATGTTGGATTCTTCGACGTTTCTGGCGTTCTCCCGAATTTATAAGGGCTTTCATCGTCGTTGCAAGGCAACGGCAGGCAAAATAGCATGGAGAAGTATAAATAGTTACTCGTATATTATCCACTGTATTCCAGGAATCATTATCAGGGTAAAAATCAAAAGATACATTTTTTTTTTATTCGTCCTTACTTATCACGAAGTATTGGTTAAAAAAATGATCTGATTAATGAGATGCTGACCGTAAAATATTGTCCACTAAAAACGGACAGTTGTTTGACATCCATGATTTTTCTACCAACTCGATATAGTCATGGCCAAGGGTCAAACGCGAGTCACTCATATACAATTTACAATTCCCAAATGATAAATTTCAATATAGCGTTTGGTGGCTGTATTTTACATACTCTCCATATAAGACGTCACTTATATGTAGACTTGGTTGGAAAGAAGATCCAGTTTAATGATAGATTCACAAACAAAATATTTTTCAATATTGCAAAGTTTACTTTTTCAGAGCCAACTATCTACCAACAGGGTGTTCGATAATTTATTGTCTGTGGTCATTAGATTTGAAATAATCTCGAGAACCATTGTAACTCATAGTGAATCCACCATATCGTGGAATGTACGTCCCTTGATTGTGAGTGGCATGATTGTGAGTGGTACCAACTCGATAAAGTCATGCCCAAGGGTCAAACGCGAGTCACTCATATACAATTTACAATTCCCAAATGATAAATTTCAATATAGCGTTTGGTGGCTGTATTTTACATGCTCTCCATATAAGACGTCACTTATATGTAGACTTGGTTGGAAAGAAGATCCAGTTTAATGATAGATTGACAAACAAAATATTTTTCAATATTGCAAAGTTTACTTTTTCAGAGCAAACTTTCTACCAACAGGGTATTCGATAATTTATTGTCTGTGGTCATTATATTTGAAATAACGAGAACCATTGTAACTCATAGTGAATCCACCATATCGTGGAATAATGTACGTCCCTTGATTGTGAGTGGCATCAGAGTCACAGAGGGCTCTCAACGGTATTATTATCCTACGTGTCGCATGAATCAGATGACCAAAAGACTGTGAAAGACTGGCGAGCCAAAGTGATGAAAGTGTCGAATGATGATGATGTGTTGGTTTACGAAGTGGCTTTCTGTACGTTTCTTTTTAGGTATAACTTCCATGTACAAAAGTTTGCAGCATCTGTGGCTGAGACTGTCTCAGCTCTTGGTACAGAAGATGGTATATGGAAAGGAACTACTTGGAGGTGGAGGAGATGTAAGAGAAAGAGGAAGGAAGCTGGCAAAAGCCAGTACGTAGAGTCATCTCGTATGGTCGCATGCACGATGTAGAAAGAAGACACAGAGAGAGAGAGAGAGAGAGAGCTCACGTCGACGATAAACACGCGCGCCAGTCATGTTTTTCTTCCATTTGCCTCCCTATAAATCTAACATAAAAGTAGAAGATAAACAACCATAGGCGAAAGCTGCCGCACTCGTTTTCTAGTTCTGCCCATTTCGCTTCTACTTGGTGGTGCATTTCGTAGTAGATGATACTAGTGGGGTCACAAATTCTCGACTGAGGAACTTCCGAGCCACGCATTTATGATACACTACTAATATTTTCTAGTACGTGTACACTGCTGTAAGCTACCTTCCCAGAACAGTTCAGTCTTTCACGAGTTAAAGAAAAATTTCGAATGTATCACAAAAAAACCTACATATATGGAGTTACTATGTTGATATGACAGCGAGTGGAAAACATGGATTGTCTATGAGCAGTCACACTGCATGGAGTTTTATTTTTAATCCTCTCTCGTTTCACTCACTCTTTCATGAACCAATTTAGAGTCATCCCCATTGCAGAATTGATACTTACCACCGTGAATCCTCCACTGAATCTTCTCCCAACGTTTAACCTCCCTCTCTCTTGAACGTTTTCTTTGAATCTCGTTACTCTTTTCCTCCATCGTGATTTTTTTTCTCTCTATACTTTCCGCCATCTTCTCGCCTCCACTACATCGATCATGCTTGGGAGTAGGAAAGGGAGAGAGAGAGAGTTACCTTCCGGCCTGTTGGCTCGCTGGCCAAGGTGCCTTTATGATGGTAATTGGTGTGTTTATGGTCCGTAGAGGCGGTGGTCGCGGATCGCGTGGCTTTGAAGTGGCCAGGAACATCTGCATTAATGCAAAAGCTTTCTCTCTCTCTCTCTGGACGTGGGACAACACCCATTTCTCGAGTTCTCGCATGCTCAAAGCCTGTCTATAGATCGCTGGCTATCCTGGACGAACGAACGAACAAACGAGCGAGATCCAGTATAGAGAGGAGAATCGACGGAAAACCCTATTGAATACGACACAGGAAGCTCTACTAGCGCGTCGGCTCGCTATATCCAAAACCCCGTTCCTGCGGCTGCTTTTGCTCACTAGGGGCCTAAATACACGAACTTCATGATAGCTCTATAGCTTTACTTTTCCGACGTGTGTTCAAATTGTCGTTCCTCCCTATTGCTTCCTCGGCCTCGGATGTCCCCACGCTCATCACGATGTCACCGTTTTGGTCCTGCTCTGAGCCATTGACGTGACCAATAAATTAGTGAGTGTTGATTGACGAGTTATTTTTCAATATAAAACTACCCCTCGAGATGCTCGATAATGATCGGTCAACTTCACGTAACAGTTCTTACCATCTGTGATATGATGCAAACTCAAATTTCCCGTAGCAAAATTTTAAGGCTGCTTCATAAAGTATGAAACTGAAAATAATTATTTTTTGTAAAAAAATTGCTCCACGAGTAAAAAAAAAATTGAACTAAAGAAAAAATTGCAATTTGTTTTGGATTTTACTGAAAAAAAAAAAATAAGTATCCAAGTATATCGTCATGACATGAACAATGCGAAAGTGAAATGTATACATTTCTCACGCTGAAGAACAACGGAATGAGCATTGCAATATTTCTTACTCGAGTTTACTTTGATCTCATCCAGATGTCGTGACAAATTCGTACTTTCTCAAACTACACGAGCCAAGTAAAACGCACACTGATCAGATCTGGAACACGACAAAATACTTATGTTTTACTGCATAAGTGACGCTTTATAGTCGAATTAAGAAAATTCGTCGGCACTTTGCCTTTAAGTTACTGAGACTCGTCAATCTCAGGCGTCTCGGTTTTATCTCTTGAATTATTAAACACATATTATTTAATCTCGGGAGAAGAAAGATCAAAGGAAAATGCTCGAGGGCGATGACTATGCTCATATATATGTATACCTAGGACGCGTTCCACGCAGTGATTCCAGACCCCACACAAGTCATATGAACGAACACGATGCCATTTCTCGAGTGATTTATAAATCAATTGATGTCGCATTTTACGAGACGTTTGTTACTTTTAGCCGTCTCATATGATGATCCTTTGATATTAAACTCTTGATTTATTATTATTTATCGATGAAAGATCACTTTACAAGACATTTTAAGTATTTTATATTACAAAAATAATTCTACATGAAAATAATTGTGAAAAATAATTTTTGATTATTCTTATAATGGAGAATAATGAAAAGAAAAAAATTATTTAATACGATAAGACAGATCTGCATTGTCCATTTTAAATAAAGTACAGTTATACTGTTCTATTCACAATGATTCGTGTTTACAACAATTTTGTCAATAAATTATTTTTAAATGTTTCGTTATTGCAATATTAGCCGCGTTCGCATTGTACATGACTTGCCGGTAATTTTCCTAATGTCGCGAGAAAGATTGATAAGCTCGAGTTTGTTTTCTCATCGAGAAACGGGAGATTCTCGTAGAGCGATAAAGAGGTGTGTGAAAGTCTTGCGATCAGAACGTACGAAATTCCAGCTATGACGAGGTGAATGCCATTTTGATCGACCCACGCGCGGAATGAATGGTGAATGTGCGCATACACTGCGCTACGACGAGAGAAAGAGACGCGAGTAAAGTATTAATCGATGCTGTCGAGCGTCTGATCCTCTTGCCGGTGTCCCTAACGATCATTAGCATATTAACCGATGACTCGAGGTCGCTGCTGACACACTGTTGGATCGATTATTTTTAACTGGATTCGTATTTTGGTACATTACAATCCCACCTCGTGTCAGGCTATCGCGTTTCGACTTCTGCGGAAAATATGGGCAAATTTCAATTTTGGCAACTCAATATCCCGTGAGCAGTGGAGAGTTGGATTTCATCAAACATCAAAGTATGAAGAAAAAATCTGATCAAAAGTGAAATGACTAAAATCGAATAAAATATATATGTAAAAATAAATCAACTCCTCTGGATGAAGATTTTGAAATCCAGAATTCAAAACCATAAAAAAAAAATGTAGCAAAGAATTATAAACAACGATTTTGAACAAAAAATTAATACACGGATTTTGTTTTGCTATTGTTAACAATTTTGAATCATTTTTCGTCCGTAGCGATTTAAACGCAAAAGCCACTCATTTAGTCATTTAGGCGTTGCAGGGAAATTGAAATCTTTTTATTTCGTTGGCAAAGAAACTATTAACGAGACTGAATTTTGCGATGTTTCATTTTCAGACTGAAACGAGAAGTAACATTGGAATCGAGAATCTTGCTGGCTCCCCTCCATATATACTACCACGATGATAACTTTCAGCGTCGTATGAATGGCACGACGAAAATCCACGGAGCGTTATGATTTGAGTGATTCATGCGGAGGTACGCAAATTTTCGTCAATAATTTTACGGCAAATTGAACTCTTGAGTTTCCGCGAAGCGCGAGTCCTGACTACAAGACCGTGAGACGCGCGTATTCGTGCAACAGCATCGCAGAGTGGCGAGAGCAAACCCTCGCGTAATTTTCATGAAGTTTTATAGGGGGTGAATGAGAGCGGTAAACGACCCATTCGCTCGAACGGAATGAAAAGTTCTCAAGAGGCTTCTCACCCCCACTCATTCTCGAGTATATCCGCAAAAACCATGCAAAACTTCTGATATTCCAATACTATTTGTACGTTGAAAAAATAATTATTGTATAATCTTCAAGAATATATTTTTTACGGAAAGAAAACAACAACAATTCATTATCATAAAAACATTTTGAAGGTCTTGATAGACCTATCATCAAATATTTTTTGTTAAAAAAATTGTGATAACAGATATATGATAAAAATTTTATAAATTCAAATCACTGGAAATTTTTGTTGTCCATATATTTTTAAATCACCCCGGGTTTGAGTCAATTATACTTTATTGATTATCGGTTAAGATACTTTTGTTCAGCATTTTTATCAAGCTTTGTGTCATCAAAATAAAAAAGGAAAGAGTAAAATGAGAAAATCAGAAGCAAATGAATATTTCTTCGTATGTCACTATGAACCTATAATAGGGTATCTACAAGTGCGTGGAGCTTTTTTTTGTTGAAAAAATTGTGATAACAGATATATGATGAAAATTTTATAAATTCAAATCACTGGAAATTTTTGTTGTCCATATATTTTTCCATCACCCCGGGTTTAAGTCAATTATACTTTATTGATTATCGGTTAAGATACTTTTGTTTAGTATTTTTATCAAGCTTTCTTTCATCAAAATAAAAAAGGAAAGAGTAAAATGAGAAAATCAGAAGCAAATGAATATTTCTTCGTGTGTCACTATGAAACTATAATAGGGTATCTACAAGTGCGTGGAGCTTTTTTTTGTTAAAAAAATTGTGATAACAGATATATGATGAAAATTTTATAAATTCAAATCATTGGCAATTTTTGTTGTCCATATATTTTTCCATCGCCCCGGGTTTAAGTCAATTATACTTTATTGATTATCGGTTAAGATACTTTGGTTTAGCATTTTTATCAAGCTTTGTGTCATCAAAATAAAAAAGGAAAGCTTAAAATGAGAAAATTGGAAGCAAATGAATATTTCTTCGTGTGTCACTATGAACCTATAATAGGGTATCTACAAGTGCGTGGAGCTTTTTTTTGTTGAACAAATTGTGATAACAGATATATGATGAAAATTTTATAAATTCAAATCATTGATAATTTTTGTTGTCCATATATTTTTCCATCACCCCGGGTTTAAGTCAATTATACTTTATTGATTATCGGTTAAGATACTTTGGTTTAGCATTTTTATCAAGCTTTGTGTCATCAAAATAAAAAAGGAAAGCGTAAAATGAGAAAATTGGAAGCAAATGAATATTTCTTCGTGTGTCACTATGAAACTATAATAGGGTATCTACAAGTGCGTGGAGCTTTGGCGAGCGGTGCATTGTGTGGCGCGGGGTGAAGGGTTACACTGTGCTTTTTCACCGAGTGCATCGCGTGCTCGCCTCTCTATAGATAGCTCTCTCCTCTCTCATGTACACGACGAGGGTACGTTTTGGTATGCGTCACGACGATCTGAGCGTACGTACGTGCGTGTACGCATTGCGAGAGACGCATCTCGTCGCGGCGTATCCGCGAGATCTCGTCGACATATAAGGGACGTCGTCGTTTCTCTTTGCCGAAAGAAATTGTTTTTCACTCCGATAAATAATTTTAAAAACAAAACAAAAAGAAAAGTTTTCCTATTTTTAATACTTTCTGTGTTCTTTGCCGCACTAGCAAAAATTCCGATGAACTGTTCGCATTGTAATAGAATGAAAAAAAAAAAAAATCAAATAATTTCAACTATTCGCGAAAGGAGGGCAAGGCGTGAGTTTGTTAGCGACGATAAAAGCAGCGAATAGAAACAAAATATAATAAAAAGAAAAATGTATATAGCTTTAAAATTCCGATGCACTCTTCATTATAATAGAATGACGAAGAAAAAAAAAAGGACAAAATTTAAGTATTTCGTGGAAGAAGGGAGGCGTGAAAGACATGTTCCCGACGAAACGCCACGTATTGAGAATAAAAATATAAAAAAAATTAAAATGTACGGCCTCCGCCGCGAGACTGAAAAACGCGAAAGATCGCGAACTTGTTTTTGCCAGAGTATCGAAATGCAGAACGGACGATAGAGAGAAAGTATAGCGAAAGGTAGAGAGAAGAAAATCCGAGGAACAAGAGACAAGATATAGAGATAGATAGAGATCGAGAGATCGAAAGAGAAAGAGAAAAAGAGAGAAAATGAGAAGATCGCAAAGTCGAAGCGGTGGAATCGAGCACGCGGTGTCGGAGAAAGGGGTTCGAGCCGGGTATGGCGGGGAAAAAGAGAGAGAGAGAGAGACACTCCAACTTGGCTGAATCCGGCCACGTGCATTGTTCCTCGCGCTAATTTTAGGCTTCCCTGTGTAGCGCTTTGTCTACCGACTGTGCCCACAACGACGAATCTTATCCTATCCTATAATGTTCTCCCATCTCTCGTTGCTCTCAACCATTCTGAGTCGTGGACTGAAGTTATCGTTTTTTTTTTTTTTTCCAATGTGACAAAAAATGTTGAAGAAAATTTACGTAAGCTCATTTTAGTATAAAAACTGGCTACAACTTTCCTTTTCAATGAGTGCTTCTTTTATTCATAATCGTTTGTACGATATGCTGCGTTGTTCATCGTCCTAATATTTTTTAAATATATTTGCAAAGATTTAATATCGGGGCAGATGATTTTTTCGAGCTCTGGCAAAAAGTATATTTGGGTGAATCAAATTTTTTGACTCTATCCGCAAAATTTACAAATATAGGCAACGTCGGTCAAGCGGAAGTATCGTAATGACCATACGATGTACAGAAGTCTCTGGGCCTCGCGGCGGTAAAATAAAAAATGGGTAAAAAATATCGATACATATTTCCATAAATAATGTTGATGTTGGGTCAAAAACCAACGAGACGAGAATTCATATGCATAAATTTTCGTATAGAATGACCCATTTACATGAAAGCCTGCCAAACCAGTCTCATATATGCATATAAGCGTTTGAGAGAGAGATTCAGATGTCCATGAGACACGGGCATTCTGCGATCGAGTATTACCAATATACCAACTGGCCTGTATGCCCCGTAAATTTGATCCTGGAAATATCGTATTTGCGCGAATATAAGACTCACGAGTAATTGACCCCAATGATTCCGAGGATTATGGAAAACGCAACATGCTTTCACACGATCTGGTGAGAATTTTGCTCTCCCAATTAAAATCCATTTCGATCGGTGCTCTTGCTTATCAATTTTCCAATGCAGTATTATTACGATTTTTTTATTGTTGTTCGTAAAGTACACTTTCGATTATATATCACGAATTCATATACGTCAGGAGAGAAAAAGTTGTACAGCTTTTAATTTCATAAAATTTCAGTACTTTTTTGTTGGGATTTTTTTTTGCGTTCACTAACATTCAATTTTTAAAAAAATATTTATTTAAATCCGAAAAAATGATTTGCATCCAATCACATTTATTTGATTGGCAAATTACATTATTTCCTCCGCGGTCTGATAATTTGTCGTTGATATAAATAAATTTCAATCATGTATAAAATGTATTCGAACGAAAAATGCAATTTTTATCAACAGATAGACGATTGATGGTTCAACCTATAAAATAATTGACAGGCAGAAGAGCCAAAAATTTAAAAAAAAATCAATTACCCCCACAATTGTTTCATGAAAAATATATTCTAGTCTCCAATCTAAGAACTTCGCATACATCACAGCATATAATATAATATCGCCATTCCTGTAATCCTATAAACAAAAAATGTGTGTTATACAATCGGTTTTCCCACCGGACTATACAAAAACTCTCGACAAATCCACATCGATCCCCTATACTTTTATATGTACTCAAGAGAGAAAAAAAAGAGAGGCCTTGTCTTCCAACATTGTTTTACATCGACCGAAAGCAATCACATAAATAAGTCAGGAAGGAAACGAAGGGAAAATCGTGAAAATCGTCGGTTTACTGGATGGGGGTGAAATTTAGCATTCACGGTCTGTAGGGAAAAGTGTCTGTTGTTTGGGGTAGCGGTGGACAGTAACCAGCACTATATATATATTCACGCCTTTGGCCAGTATCAAATAATATTGAACCCCTCACGCTCGCGAGCAGCCTTCTCTTCACCCCTTATCCGCAAAATGGGAACAGTCCGAAGATCGTCTGGACGATAGAAAAACGTACGCAGAAGAGAAAAAAAAAATTATCGGAAAAGTGTCGAGGCAAAGAAAAGCTCAACGAGGCGTGGAAAGGGGCACTCCCTTTCGCGTATGGAAACCTGAATTATATTGTCCGCCTCTCGTTACATATTCCTTTTTATGTGCTTCATGCCCATAACAAGTGGACGAATCGGCCAAGAGCCATATAAGAGAGAGGTCACATACATAGCAGAGACAAAAAACGACCCGAAAAAAATTGAGCGAAACGTATATATAAAGGAAGTGGAGTGGCGAAATGGAAGAAATGAGAGAGGGGACTTTTTCCTGCGTTTTTGCATGGACCCCGCGAACTCGATGCTCGACCGTTGTGTGCTCTTGGTAAAGTCTCGTGGGGCTCATCACTCGCACTTCGGGGACAGTCAGTGTCCAGTTTTCGGTCTGAAGCACACATACATGGACTTTGCTCGTATACGAACAATCCACAGAGATTGAAACAGTGAGAGTGTTCGAGAGTTCGAGGGGTGAAAGTAGGGCTGTCTCTCTCATCCCCTGAGCTCCACTGTAAGCTCTGACCAGCGACAAACGCGCGCGCGCACACACACACACAGACGCATATCTACAGACCATGGCAAAAGAATACACGAGTGTATCGTCGGCGATACGTTTCGGCCCGCCTGACAACTGATATTGCGTGATCTATGGCTCCGAGCATTGTACACTTGGGACAAAACTGACCCGCTCTTGTCCACTATTGTATATAGATATATATGTAGCTTATTCTATCCCGTATATTATCATCTATCTTTCTCAGTTTTACCACTTTTCTGTCGTGTAGTTCCTTCTTTTACCTTCACTTTCCAGGATATTCGGTAACCTTACGTGCCACTCTTCCTTACTTCCTTACTTGCCACTCTTCAGTGACCTGCAGTCCGTCCCGCAAAATTCAATGGATATACAGATATGTCGTCAAATGTTTTTCGGCTTCTTAGATGGCCCAGCATTGTCCACATCATTTACATAATGTCATTAGGCATCATTTATGCTCGATATATTGCAATTATATCAGTATATTATGGATAAATGTCATATGGTAAGTTTGCAGAAATCGATCACAGCCTCTCAGTCTCGGTCGCACATATTTCCAACTTTTCTTGCCACCCTCCTACCACTTGTAGAGTATATTACTGCAGGATTTATCCATGTAACTAGTGTCCTCAATGCTTGATCTATTTTTGATTTTTTTGTAATGAAGACCCAACTCATTTTTAACGTTGTATATTGTATTAAAATAAGAAGAATATCTTGAAAAAGATCTTGCGATATACCGATTGGTTCAAAAGTTCACCAATCTCACTGAGTTTCTCCTGGGGTTCAAACTTCTACTGGAATGGCCGTATATTTATTGATGCATGTGTGTGCGCGAGTGTATAGACAGCACGTTCGAGAAAGTAGCAAAGAACAAAGTAATAGATGTCCCCGAATCGGTCAACAGCCCTCGGACATCAACGGCCATATATACAGCCAACATATATCTTGTGCGTCGCCATATTATACGTCGAGACTCACTCCACTTCGTCAATAAACAATCACGGTATATAATGGAAAGAAAAAAAGAACTCCCCTCTTGCCACCCTTGAGGGGTGTCGAACCGGCGAGCTTTTTCCCCTCCGTTTTCTTTGCCATACTCTTTTTCTTTGCTGCTGAGGTTATACATTTATATGCTGATGCTTGTGATCCGAGAGTATATATATACACGACACTAACTCCACGAAAAAACTACGTCGGGCACACAACACCATATGATCGCTGCAATCGAGATCTCGGACGTTGAGGCATGAAATATATTTATCGCGCCATTGGCATGTATGCGTTTTCACACTCGAGCTTATTACTCTCGGTCGTGTGCGCTCGGAATACACTCTGCCATATGGATGTGTGCATGAGTGAGTGTGTGTATGTATACATGGATGGACGACGAACGTCAGGTGCGGATTATCGTGAATCGGAACGAAAATAAGCTTAAGAACTTATTGCGAGTTTCACGAAGCGTGAATGAGTGCTCTCGAGTGATTTTTTTATATAGACATTGTATATTTTATGTATATTATACCAACATGTAATAAGCCCGTGTTAGGGCACACGTTGCAGGACAGTGTGGACGACATTATGCTCTTTTATGTTTTATCTCGATGAGAAATCGGGAAAGAGAATAAATGTGATGTAAGGTGAAAGGATTTTCTGACAAGGATGTAAAATTGTATTTGTATAAACTTGGGTAAATTATTGTGAAATCACTGGGTTCGAAAGATATTAAATATCGCTTCAATATCTTTTTATCCGATTTTTTTCACGGAATCGATTAACGCATACACATGTGTTTGGATCAATTTAGAATTCATATAGACTGCATTGATAATTTAATTTTGTTGATTTCAATGATATTATACAAAATGGCTCGTACTATACACGAGCTGCCATCTACAATGCGATGATTTTATTATAAAATATTACTTCCAGACCTTCAAATATATTTTAACAGATTCATTCGCTTGATACATTTTTGATTAATTTTCAAGTGTATTTTTTTTATTTTTTGATCCGATTTTTTTCACGGAATTGATTAACACATACACATGTGTTTGGATCAATTTAGAACTCATATAGACTGCATTGACAATTGAATTTTTTTGATTTCAATGATATTATACAAAGTGGCTCGTACTATACACGAGTTGCCATCTACAATGCGATGATTTTATTATAAAATATTATTTCAAGACCTTCAAATATATTTTAGCAGATTTATTCGCTTGATACATTTTTCATTTATTTTCAAGTATATTTTTTTTTTTACAATATACTAAAGTGTAATCATATATTGATTCTACTTATAAGTTACATTTTTTCGATGCAATAATTTGTTTTTGCCGGTAATCACCGATAAGAAGATTACTGAAGCGAGGGTTATATTGAAGGGAAAGAAAAGAGATGAAGTGGCGTTCTTACTGAGGAGTGGAGGGTGGAACGAGAAAAAGACACGGGGTGAGATGCAGGCACACAGCACACTACTCGAGCAGCCAAGAAGAAATTCGACCGCGAGCCACTGTACCGTGGGGAGCAACAGACTACGAAATATATTATATTACATACGACGGGGTCCAGCAATGAAAACTAAGTGCATATGAGAATCCATGGGGTTATAGGGGTGTTGCAAAAGAATATATGTATAGAGGCATATATATATATATATATATATATATATATATATATATATATATATATATATATATATATAAACGAAACGTATATCACGGTCAAGAAAGGTAATCGAGAAGTCTCCTGGTGGTTGCTTACGACCTAAGAAAACTTCTCGTTTTCCCTTCGCCTCTTCGTGCAATAAAGTTCCATTGCTACATTGTCCGCGAAATGTCGAATACCTTTTATTCCGAAAAGAATATTGAAATCTATATATTTTTGGCTGTTAAGAATCTTCATTTTATTATTTTATTCGTAAAGTCGGAAGATAAAGGGATACCATCTTATCGTACCACTGTTTACTTTAAGACGTATTTACACACGCAATTATTACGAGAGTACGAGATAGAGAGTGTCTCGAGCGAGAGCTCTCAGACTAAACTGTAACGCGAAATCACTTAGACTTTATGGAATTTTTCGGCAATGCTGTCAAATGCTCTGCGCCGGAGCCTTCCCGGAATACCATTTAATCCACACATCCTGGAATCTCTGATGGGTCTACACAGCGGCCAACATAGAAATGGAGTTTTACGATCGGAAGAAAGACACATACCCAAACATCGTACTTTTATATCCGACTGGAATAACGTATTTTTAAGATTCCATCCTCCGTCTCTCGACGCTTTTTGCTGAATTCGTACCATTTCGTCTCGAATTTTCTTCGAAAAAGAATGAGCGTGTGAATTACAATGCTGGCATCGCATTTTGGAATCTAAACTCTGTTGATGACTCATAGGAAAATACAAAGATTCTAGCACTTTTACAGCCTCCAGAGCCCAGATAAGCAGACCCATCAAGAGAATGAATGTTCATTCAGGGTTCCGCCATTATTTGTAACTAGGTCTCTGCTGTTCGGTACACTCATCTTGTTCCTGTCTCGTGCACATTTATATTTCCACTGATTCAAAAGCAATATGACGCTATCTGACGCTATCTTATATCTCCACTAATTCAAAAGCAATATGACGCTATCTGACATCACACGAGAAAACTTTGAGTCCCGGAAGACACGATTGTTAGCAGAAAAATCGAGGTTTCGCGAGGTGGATTTGTGGTATTCATTCGTTCGGTTAATTGAAGTATTTCTTATCTAAAAAATGTTGATCCCGCAGGCCTTCCTTACGGAGGCCGGAAGACCTTTGATCCGTTAAGGTCTGCTCGAGCGTGATTGCGGGCTCTTGTCTTCTCTTATAATTGATATTGGCTCTCGGTATCCATGGGGAGGGTGATGAAGATCTGGTTGAGCTGCTGATGGTAGTAAGCGTTTCGCAAAGGAACGGCGAGAAGGCTAAAGATATACATATAGAGAGAAAGATATCTATATGTTTCTATAGACGTAGAGGATCTTGACTCGTGTCGAAGGTGGGCTCGAAAGTCTTGGAAAGGGAGAGTTGCCTCTGGTCAGGAAGTAAAGCTGCCACTGCAGGAGCTCTTCGCTGTGGATGCTGCAGTCATTTTGGTGGGGCAGGAGGAGGTGGGGGGGGGGGGGGGGGGGGTGAAAGTGGATAGAAGAGACCTCAACGAAGCAGTAGGAGAAGAAGGTTAGTTCTCCTCTGATTTGCAGTGCGAGAGGCTCCCATGCGGAGGGGATGAATCCTGTCCTCCGTTCTAATCCCGAATGGCCCCCGTCTTCGAGAATAGTTGGTAATCCTCTGGGATAGTTGGAGATCACCGAGTTACCGGACACTCGAATGCACGGATCGACTGGTGGAAGAGAACTAGCGAGCCAAGGGAAAGCAAGATAAAGATAGAGAGAGATTGAGAGAGTAAGAGAAAGGGCAGGGGTTGGCAACCCCTATTGGCAAGTACGAGGCAACTCTCTTGTGTCCAAGGTGGTGGACTGCTGATGTAGGTTCACTTCTCCATCTAGTCCGGACTCTCAGCATCACCTAAGAGAGCGCTCGGCTCTCCCACAGTGAGAGATCCCAGCCAAGAAGCAAGTAGGAGACTTCGTACTTTGTGAAACTCGAGTTTAGCCATTGAGGAACCGAATGTAACGTAGCATCGTACATTCGGTTTATTCGTACGTTCGAGAGGTTCAAGACGAGCCGGACGAATACACTCTACGATCACTGTATCGCGTCTATATATCCATTAACTTTGTCTCACTCTAACTATATTCGCTAGAGGACCACGCGGGGATGAAGAAAGGACATCGGAACTGCCTTGGCTCTAGTCGTTACATCGTTGAACCAGCAAAGAGAGTCCCAGTGTTCCAAAGTGTATAGACCAGCTTCGAATGTCTCTCACGGTAATACAACTATATATATTCTGGTTGGATTTATCCCTGCATACTATACCGTCTAAATGTATTAATGCATATATCTATATATATATATATATATATATATATATATAGCTGAGTTGGACTACATACATATATCTGTACAGTTAGTATAACAAAGCTGATACTACGCGGGAGTATAACGTTCATGGAGGGTATGGGCTAAGGAATGACGAGATTCTGGCGGACGACGAGAAATCCGCTTGGAGATTATGTCGAGAAGAGAGAGAGAGGGAAAGTTTTGTCGAGCTGGTCCATACTAGCGTTAAGCTTTTCTTGTTGGGAATTCAGCTCATTGCCCCCTTCAGGCAATTTCATGAGGGTATATTCGGGAGTAGAGGAAATGTACGACATGCCGCGGAGACTCGGTTCGATTATTGTCAACTTGATAATCTCCAGTTTGCGGTTTTGGGCTTATCCTATATTAGTACAATCGAGAGAGTTCATTTGAGATTTCACTCTGAAGTCTGTAGAATGGGAGAAATCCAATTGTAGTATTGCATATAGAGTTGGAGTACTGGGAGTGGAAAGTATGAACTGTATGATGTCGCGAAAATTGCCTAGGACATAGTTAATGTTCCGGAAGTTATGTGACGCAAAGGGACAAGTGTGCTAGTTAGGTGGATGAAACCTTTTAGCTTGGCTGGATGAATGGGAGGCATTCGAGAACCCCGACTCTTCCTCCTGGACATGGGTGACCACCCTCTTGTTTAAAAGTGCCTTTTGCTTATATCTTTCGGCTCTCTCTCTCTCTCTCTCTCTACTGCGGCATATGAGAACTCGAGTACCCACGAAAGTATCATGAAACTACGTCCTCGTCACTCGTAAACGTGTGCTGCAGCTACGTGCGAGTTAAAAACGACGTTAAAACGTATATCATCTGTGTGTTAGCTCTCTGGCTTAGGGTGCTTCTCCAACAACGTGGAACTTATACATCGCCCTTAGTCGTGCCAACACATCCGGTGAGTGGCTAACTGACGCTTTATTCCACGTGGAAGCCTTCAGGGAACACCTGAGACCAATGAACACGTGACAACTTGTGTGTGCACACAAATGCTTTCTCGTTTTCTTTCTACCTTATTATCAAATAAAAAACAAATCGTTATTAGGATCATTGCAAAATTAAATAATAGTAGATATAAATGATGAACAAAATTATAATTGTAACTATTTTTTATTTACAATATTTGTTTAGCATAATAACTATATTGTGAATAAAAAATACCCAATAGCGCTCATAACTACTTCATGAAGTAGTTATGGAAACATTAACGAATGGATAATCTTTTAATCATAATTCTACGAGAATTATTATACCAAATAATTATTGGAAATTAAAAATAGTTATAATTATAATCATTGCAGAATTCAAATTGACGACTATTTCGTTTTGAGATGATTCTAATAATAGAGAATAAAAAAATTCTTAAAGCATTTATATCTAGAGATACAATTCTCATCAATGCCTCGTCCATGTATTGTCGGTAATTTAATAGTGACGTGTATGGATAATCTTCCAACATAGAGAAATTATACATGCGGCGCACTCGTTCACGAGCCTTCGCGTTGCGTACCTTCACGTTTCTATAAAAACGAGACATATTTTAGTGAGAGAGTAATGCTCGCGCTCAGACGCGCTCAATATATGCCCCATCGCGGATAGTACGTGACATGCTCAAATCCGTGAAACAGAGAGAGAGAGAGAGACAGTTTGCCGACTATATTACAAATGGAGCACCCAACAGAGGGGTCTTAAACACGTCGATTCTTCGACAATACCGTAAAATTTGTAATTCAATATCGCCTCGTTCGTATAAAAATTTGCGAGCGATTGCACGCGTGCTTTGGATTGTCAATGACCGAGACAATTGAGGACGAGAGGGGAAGCTAATATAAGCGGGTATACACGAGAAGAACATTTAGATACTCGACCTCAACTCTCAAGCATGCCTCTCGTTCTTTGGTTATATTTATAGAGTGATTTTTAACGATGATTGTTGTGGAGAATTGTCGTCGTGACTGAAGAGTTTGCAAAGAAACGAAAGGAAAATACTTGCGATTCAAAAGATCCTTGACAAAATGGCAACTTGTTTATTTTAAATAATAATAAAAATTATAAGTTTTACGGTTGAATCTTTGGTATTTAGTTCGAAAGAAAAAAAGGTCAAGTTGTAGTTCATTTCGTTTGAAAAAAAAAAAATTATAAAGAAAATAATAAAATAATTGAGAAAAGTAGATTTATAAAGTTGATCAAAGAGTGTCTGGTATTTCATTCTCGAAACGTAAAATTAACTGTCAATTTCGTAATCAGATTTAGTTTTATGCTTTGTTTTCAAGATTACCATTATTACCCTGAATTTAGTTACGTTTGAACCCATCGTTCGTTACCCATTGAAATGTGAATATGGAACCGTCAAGTTTCGGAGTATTTTGATATCATATCCGAATGGGATTAGAGGAAAAAAAAGTTGACCGAACCGTGATCTGTGAGTTGCCTGCGGTAAAGAGGAAAAAGGTCCTCGGGGAACGACTCTCTCGCGCATGAGAAAAAAAATCCTTTAAAATTTCATACGAAAAGAGAAAAAAAAAAAATTCAGCATACCCTCCGTTTTCGTTCCTCTCAAACTCCCCTCACTCGCGGTTTGCATATATACCAAAACATTCACGTATAAAGTCTCATGTCGCTCTGCGCCTCTGTCGCTTCGTTCCTCACGACGTCACAGCTTTATAAAGTGCTAGAAAAATATCGTGAATATTTGATTCAAGACATAAATAAATAATTCCCTTGGGGGATGGCGGGAATACTGATATATATATATATATATTTTTATTCCTGAAAAATAATTTAGCATCGAGCGAGCGAAACTCGAGCGTTTTCTGCCATTTGGGAATAATTCACGTGGTCACGAACACCCCAGTCAACCCGGACGTTACATCTGAACGCTTCATAAAGTTATGTTTCTTGAAAAAAAAGGTTTTTTTTTTCAATCGAGACGGTCTGGCCCCTCAAGGGCGATCAACATGAATTTTCGAGCTCGTATGTGCGATATAGGACGAGAAGCAGAGCCGCCCAGCATCACGACGTATCTTCAATATTTGATGAAACATTCGAACCGCAATATGGGCACTCCGTCCATCGACGCTGCAACCCCAAGCGGAATCACCAGAGCATAGCAAAAACCCCTATATCTCAATTCTACCATGTATAGATAGATATATAATATATATACTTATGACGTATATATATATATGGAGCAAAAAGAGCCCAATGAATATCGACGTGGTGCCATTACCTTGATACATAACTTCCATATATTGATAGATCGATTGCATTATTTATGCAATCATTATATTTATAGGTCGTTTTAAAATTCGGCAATTTTCATATATCTATACATATACTCGTGTGTCCATCACGTCGAGAGAGGTGAAAAAAACGAAGGGTGATTTTTGCTCCAGGACCAAATCAATTTCCGGTACATGCATCATTTAGTCAGCACTTGCAACGAAAACGCTCGAAGTCAAAGTTCGGACGGTATAATATTTCGGCTCTAAATTTTTAGTTTCTGCATGAAAAAAAAAAATAATAATAATTTCATTTGGTTCACAATTATCTCGAGTAAAAAATTATTATTTGAATAAAATAACATAATGAATTTCAGTCAATGTACGAATAAATAAAATTCACCGAAATAAAGTCTATTTGATGAAATGAAGTTTTTTCGAATCCAATAGATCGATTTTTCTTGGTGTACAGGTCAACCAAAGGTTCACGGATTATATGGAATCATTGGAGAATACAATCGCCTGTATTTGTTTTTCGACATCCGTCACACGATCGAGAGGATAGTGCACCTACGGCATTCTTCATCCGCATCCGGTAGCATCGAAGGCATTTTCGGATTTACAAAAATCCTTTCCATTCTCGATAACACTTTTTCTCCCTCCTTCTCTTTGTCTGTCTCTATCTCTCGTACAACACGCAGAAATAGAGCTGATTTTTATGTTCGAATATCGAAAGCATGGGATTGAGACTTGTAGGATTTGTGGCGTTAAGGGTACAACGTTGAGGGTGACTGAAGTGAGAGCACTACGTATATGAAAAGGGTGTGAAAACAGGGACTTGCCATATATGTGGGTTCACTCTGGATGTACGCGAAAAAAATCCTTTGTCACTTCATCCAGGCTATAATCCTATTTTTACTCTGTCCTAAATGTAAAAAGGTTGGAAATAAAAAATATAACGCATTTTTCAGCTTTTTTTTTTTAATCATCCTGATGCTTTAAAAAAATCGAAGAAGTTGCAAGTATTGTAAAATACGGAATTTACATTGAAATAATTCAATTCACAACAAAAAATTTAAACAAAAATCATTTTATTCGACGAAGAGATTTTATTGAGATAACAAAGTAAAACGGCGTTTAAAAAAAAAACAGACATCGAATATCATATTTTAGTCGGATTAAAAAAAAAAAAACAATATATAAAAGTACTGAAAAATGAGCAAGTACTTTACGTGGCCTGAAGGATGTCTCGAAGGGTTCGACAGTTTTGCATTCAGCACTGTAGTTCGTCCGAGTTTTTTCTGAGAGGAAAGTCATGTTGTATTCTACGTGGTTCTCCGCCGACCATCGTGTCGCAAGCCAATCCGTCTATTCACCATTGTGCTATTCTCTATATGCGTATAATACCAGTTGCCTTTCATGCATAACCGCTTCACATTTTTTTCCCTACCAAAGGATGCTGGAAGAACAACCCTCCATGTGGGGATACATCCACATATATATATATATGCAAGAGCGAGTTTTAGCTTTTCCGAAGTCAAACAAGGCTCGATCGATCAAATACGACCGTAACAGGTGTCGCCAAATCTATCTCGTGACAAGTACAAGTTTTTCTACTTCAGACTTTTTTCGTTCTTCCTTTTATCCGTTGCTGTCGGCTTTTTGTTAGTAAAACAAGGAATCCATCACTTGCGTCTGTTTTGTACACAACAAAAATATACCAGCACATTCCATTGGAATTTCATTGCGAGTCAATAACAAATACAAAATTATGTGAATCGAGAAAAATAAATATCGATTCAATACGGATAAATTCATTTTATTTGATTCAAATGATTTTTTTCTCCACCAATGGATCTTTTGTTACTTTCACAATCATTACGTGTAGATTGAAATTTTCAAAATTCATTTTTCGTGTTTCACGTTTCTACTTTTATTATCAAGTCACGAAACTCTCATATGCTGTTTTTAAAAGATTTTCCTAATATTTCGAAACTTCAACTGTCAACAAATTTATTCATAAATCAACAATGTCTTGAAATGAGTCTCGGAAAAAAAAATCATAACATAATCCATATTCGCGAAAGACGTTGGCTGCAATCACGCCATTCAACGGGACAATGCGAATATTCACGAGAAGCTCATATTGTATACACGTCACGCGAGTGGGGGCATTTTTCTCTCTCGATTTTGGTCCGATGACACCGAGCAACAAAGGATTCACGAAAATGAAGATTGACATTTTCGTCCACGAGTTCCTGGGGCTAGACGGTCCGTGGGCGAGTGTCAGCCACGTTCCTTCATAACATTCCGCGATCCTTTCTGAATCCGTTTCTCACGAACCAATGGACGATTTGACGAGCACGTGTCATAAAAAGATGACGCACGACTTCTGTTCATCCCTTAAAAAAGATTAAAAAAAAAAACAATCCACTACAAATTACAGAATTGTATTCTTACGTGTCTTTTATATGGTTCGACTATGCAAGTTTGAAAAAATTCTAAAATATCATGAAAAAAGAGTCCAAGCTGTGAGCCCACTCTAAATAGAAACAGAAGCCAAGGCTCACCTCGCCTGGGATATCGCTTAATTTCCAGTATTTAGCACAACATTTTTGTACATTTTTTTATTTTTTTTCACATTCTGTCTAAGTTCTTGTTTCTTATATATTTTTTTTAAATCACAATTACAAGAGTGTGAACGACGAAAGTCTACAAGGAAACTGCATGCCTTTCAGGGTTGTAACAACCATAAAAAAAATTGTTGTAAAAATCCCAGAGACTGATGCTCACACGGATCTGTCAATGTAGGCTAGAATGTCCCATATGCATGCAAATAGACATAAGTATTTTCTCGAATAATTAAGCAAGAAATAAACTGCGAGGCTAAAAATTCTTTCGTTAAATCCATACGAAATTTAATTCTCTTTGCGCGTCATCAGCATTAATCCATATATTGGAAGAGCTACAAGAGAAAATCATGTGGTTATTTCGAGACGGGAGATTCGAGATCGTCTCGTCTGAGTGTCTAATTCGATAAAAATTCATTAACTAAGTGTCCTCCACGATACAGGACTGAGATGAGAAAAAGGGAGAGAACGAGGGGATGACTTAAGGCTAGCTTGACGGTGGTGTGGGCAGAGGGGTGGGAGGCGGTCTGAAGTGTCCGGCGCACGCGGTTTATATACACCGCGGTGTGTACCGGTAGTTGACTTTAATGGCCGCGCTTAGGGGATGAGATGGACGAACGGGTCGTTTCGCGGGGACATTTATAAATGACATACCAGGACCGCAACACTATAACTGGTTAACTCTATATACGTATACACATGGACTGTACATAAATATATGTATATAGAACACCGATCGTTGCTCAGGGGCGACCAAGTGCTGGCCAGTGAGCAAGTAGACACCCCCGCGGTATACGGTAAAGAGAACCGACTCACAGTGTCTCTCATCCTCATCTATATGTACATTATATACATCGTATACATATATATATATATAGTTCGTCTCTTTGCTTGGCTGCATATTTGTGTGTAGCGAACAGGGCTGGATTTCTATTGGTAAACTCTGAGGATAGCGGTTACGGACTCTTCTCAGTGTGTAACACATGTGCATGAAGCAATATACATACATATATATATATATTTTACACAGATTTGTATAGCTGTACATGCACAGTCATGCAGATTCGGGGGCTGCTTGGTAATGGCTTCGGTTTATTAATGACCGGTCAGCTGCTGGTTTTGCAAAGCTACACCCACACACACACACATATATACATATATATAAACCGTATATTGTGCCGGAGTATACTGTAGACCATGCGTGTATTCCATGGTAAACCAATCTCAACTTCATAGTTTCGCGATACACGTGTAGATGTAAGAGGGTTGTACCGGTTTTGCATGGCTGTTCATCCAGTTCCGACTATCATGTCAAGGAGAAGAAAACTCAGAAAAAAAATTGAATCCGAGTAAGAGATATGAGGCGAATAATTTCTTTAGTTCTAACGCGTAGTAGCGAAGTGCCAACATAAAAAATAAAACATACGAAGCTCAAATAAGAATATAAAAAATGTATCAATATATCAAATAACAAAATAAGACAAAAAGTGTATTCAAGAAGTATCTAAAGAATTTTATTATTACTCAAGAAATATTGAAATCTTTGTATTGCTGGAGACTTATGCTTGGCTGTCGTGCACGGATCACTTCACTGTATATTCGATTACGTGTTTAACTAATATATAGAGACCCCTAAACTATTTAAGACACATTCAAGCCTTTCCTTTTAATTTTTTGACATAATCGTACCTCGAGTATACCTCGCACACATACAATATTAAATTTTCGATAAATAAGAGGGTTTGCTAAAACATTGCGAAGGCTTATTGAAAAATAAAAAAAAAAATAGCCACCGCGTCGTAACTCATTGAATATCGTAAACAGTGTTCTCTGTACTATATATATGGTGTGAGGAACGAAGGGTCGGGAATGATTAATTTCCACTACGGTATTCCACGTGTTCCCGGAAATTCACGAGAGACGTCCAGTAGTGTACACACATATGTACATTATATGTACACATACATGTTATATTTACGTGCATGTGTATGTTTCTATATGGATGTGTCGGAGGGCAAAGCAACGATCTCCCCATATAGTTGCTCGCTCCGGTCAGACTCCTTCGTCCAGTGTGATTAATGATTATGAGTGAGGTATATTAGAGGGACCCCCCTTGGTTTCCAGGCTTTCTCTCTCTCTCTCTCTCTCTCTCTCTGTCTCTCGTCCTCTTCGTTGCAGAGTCATAGCTATCCTTCGTTCTCGTACGCGAACGAGAACGTAGCATCCCTGCCGCAAATTACCCACCGGTGTCTTAATCACACCGAAAAAAATCGCTTGTTTATTACCCCCTGGCGCTAAGTACCACGTGCCATTAGCGACTCACACCACCTTTTTTTTCTTCCCTTTAACGAAAGCAGCGACTCCTCCAGCTACTGCTTTGCCAACAATTTAGACAAATATAAAATCTTTTTTAATATTATATTTTAGTTTGGCCCGAAAATTCACTACGAAAGCTTTATATGAAGTGAAAAAAAAAATTAAGTAGCCAATAAATAGTTCGATTACCATTTATTCTTCTATGTATAGCGGGTGTTCTCAAACTCGGAAGCGACAATTGTCGTTTTCGTTGAGTCACGACAATTTCTGGAATGATCCTAGAGAAAGGATCTCTCATAGACGATCGCTCGCGATACAGAAATCATCGATATATAGCGATCGAGTTAGAGAATTCTGCTAATGAAAATAATTACTCAATGCTATTAGCTATCGTCCACTCGCTTACTTTTTTACGAAATGCAGGAATTCCATAAGTTTTACACATACATTGCAACAATGAAATATTTATTAACATGAAAAATCTATTGTTTAAATTATCCCTCGACACTAATTACAACGAAGTACCATTAGCCCACGCCTCTTTTTTTTTCATTGTTTATCTTTCTTTCCTTCGCCGAGAAATAATATATTTCATGATAAATATTAAACACGAGACTAGCGTTGGTGAGAGTTAATGAAAATATCACCGTTAATCGAGTGTCTCATAAATCTGTCCAGGCGTTTCGTGTAGGCGTAAGTTCTCTCTCTCTCTCTCTCTCGTTATTTTTATCTTTGCCGTGGCGTGTCGTGCAAGTTTGCATAAGTAATTGACACGTTATAAAAGTTTGATGAAACATCGCAACACGCGTGTGCATCCGCGCGTTTCGCGATGCGGAGGGTGTGAATGAGAGAATCAGCATCAACATATCGGTCTTTTTCTGTATGTGTGTAGAACTCGCGATCGCTTTGCCAATGAAGCTTCACTACCAGAGAAACATCTCTATATGTATGTATATCTATACAGTAGGAGAGAGACTTTTACAACGCACGCGAGAGAGAGAGAGAGAAAGGGAGAGAGAGAGAGAGAGAGAGAGAGATTTCGATCTAACGATAGTAATGACGTCGTTGTCTGAATATCAAATGAATAACCTTGCATTGTGTGTGACGGCACAATGACAGCACGAAGAGAATTATTTTGCGAGAGAGGACGCGCGTTAAAAGAGAGAGAAATTGTTCGTCTTTCACTCTCTCTCTCTCTCTCTCCCTCTTCTCTCTCGATTGTACCGTTATTTTGTCTCTCCATGTACCGAATAACAATTTTTCCTCCACTATAGTACCAATATAACTATATTTAGATAGGTATTTTATATATACTGCTCCCACCTATCAAAGGCACATAATGTGTCGGGCTTTGTCGTTTTATACATACATGTGCTAAAGGGTACTCGAGTACACGAGGAGGACGAGCGTGAATTTATCGCGACAGACAGAGAATCATTTAACGCAAAACACTCTCGTCCGGTATTTCTGCGAGTGAATTTAAATATCTTCTTTTCCCCACCAATCTTACGAATATTTTTCATACATCGCGAGATTGCAGTTTTAATAACTAATAAGTAAGCAGCTGAGTCTCATTTTTCTCTTGACTGGAGACAATATATAAATATATGTTTGTTTTTTTTAAATAAACGCAATTAATATACCATACCGTGCTAAATATTTTTACACCTTAGGATACAATAAAGTTGTCAATGACAAACTTCAGGTAATATAAATCTTTGCTTCTAGGACAGACGTCTCCGTATATCTGGTATATAGTCGACGGTTTTAAAGAGTGTAGGTATATATGATGTGGGTTGTCATGGGATGAAGGTGCTGCATGTAATAGCGATATACATGAGAATGGTGGACGCGCGACTGAAAAAGAGACAAAATAGAAAGAGGGGGGAGAAATAGAGAGAGAGAGAGAGAGAGAAGGAGAAAGACAACGACAGAAAGCTGCTGTTGCTCTCTGAAATAAGACTGAAATAAGGTAGCCGCAGTAAAAGGATAAGACATATATAGATATATAAAAAGAATGCGGGAAAGCTTTGCGAACTTGCCGAGAGCTCGTTGTATTTCTTATAACAGCGAGTGTATTAAAACGAAGTACTTTAATTTACCGCACTGTAGATTTCATTTCATTCCGTCGGGGTTTTGGCTGAGGAGTGGGGCAAGGCGCGAGAGATTACAGTAGCAGTAGCAAAATCCCAGAATTTGTCTTTCGTGCTCTACCTACTTGACAAATTTCCTATTTACATTATATAAATAGAAACGTGACTGTATGTGTCTTGAACCCCAAACTGTAAATTTTTAGTAAGTAGGCGAAGGAAGAAAAAAAAATTCAACAAAGTTATGTTGAATTATTGTGCATATTAATTAATAAATCTTATAAAATGTGAAAGACTTGAGTATAAATATTGAAAATTGAATAAATTTTATCATTCTGAGTACACTCGAGAACTGTCTGAATCCAATAACGAAAAGTCCCCCCACTATAATCAAAATGATAAATTATTTGACATAAAAAAAAATTATATTTCATTGATTCATGCTATTTTTTTCAGCTGGTAGTTAAATTTTTGTTTCATTACTTTTTTCAATTTTGACTTTTCTCTCGCACACTGCGTAAACAAGAAAAGGCAAACAAAGAGATAGAAAGGGTACAGATAAGTTTCCAACATTACATCGCGAACTCTCGTTACTTTTACTCTCTATTTTTCGTTCTTTCGCTACATATAAATACACGCATATATATATATATAGAGCAGACTCCTAGAGAGTTTTCTCGCGTCGGGATTAATCTTAGGCGTGCGGATAAAACAGCAGCAGGCGTTGAATACATTAACCAGGAGCATAAATAAGACCAAATTTAAGGGCACCTGGGTCTAGCGTAGATACACACACACACAAATGTATATATATATATATATATATATATACATCTGGCAGAAGAGAGCGGGAGAGAGAGAGAGGGAGGGAGTAAAACAAACGCAAAGAAGCCAGTGAGCGAAGCAACCATTGGGCAGGTAGCTAAAACGTGCTGTTAACTATACATATAAATATGGTGGTAGTTATATACCACTGAGTAGATATAACACGCTCAGGGCGTACAACGCGGGATATATAGAAGGCCCTCGGGCCACACCGAGAGCGCGCGCCCTCCTGAGGATGGAGTGTATAATTATCGTTGTTCAAGTTGGCGTAGTTCACCTCTCGCCCCGCAACGACGGGACTGTTTCACGTTTGGTTCCAGTCTGCGAGCTTGAATTATAAGTTGTTAAGGAAGACACAAATTAGGCCCGGCGTGAGGCTCTCGCACTGTGCAAAAGCTATATCGTAGTATAACGAAGGTAGCAGTTGTATATATATATATATATATATATATGTATATAGCTATAGCGAGGATTCTCTTTTCTGCGGATACGCTAAAGCCACGCTCTCGGAGGGTGAAGTGCAGGATAAAATGTTTTTCCACGAGCAAAATGTACATTCTGTCTATACAGGCAGCTCTGTCTACAGGCCCTCTTTATTCTCTCTCTCTCTCTCTCTCTCTCGCTTTCTCCCTCGGTCTCTCCTAGATTCACTGCTGATAAACGATACGCGCTCGAATAATTCCACAGAAAATTAAAAGACATAAGTCCTCTCGGGGGAGATCGAAACGAGAGTCCTCTGGTATTGGTTGAGGCTGTTTCGAGATAAACAGGCTGTTGCTCGATTCGCTCTTGGGTATGGAGAAAACTCCAATGGCAAAAAAATAAAAAGGAAGAAAAAAAAAAAAGGTGAGAAAGTGTTGCTCGATCGATCGGTCACAGACCGTAGAATTTCGCGATATCCCTCTGGAGCGTTATCTTTTGCTCCAGCAAGAGGGCCACAGCTCCATTTTCATGCAGGACTCGTGTACGTCTCTTTATGTTTGTATACAGACATGGGTGTATGTGTGCATGTTAGTTTTATACTCAAATCGTGCTACTGGAGAATCTGGGGCGCTAACGAAGGCCCGGGCCACAGAGAACGGGCAAGTGCGACTAATTAATCGACGATAGCCTTTCACTGTTCGCACGCGGAGAGTTATTAATGTTCAGCGTTGTAACTAATACACGTCTCCGTCCCAATCGCGTTCGTTCTTTTTATCGCGCATGTACGGATATGTGTGTGTGTGTGTGTATGTGTGTTGTGACTATTAAAACGCCAACGGGAGAATTTACAAGTCTCGCGATCCCGAACGACGCTAACTTTACGATGTTGTAGGGGGTCTCTGCGTATCCTTTCTTGTGGTCACTTTTTGTACGATGTGAGTTAAGCTATACCACCACCAGTTTGATTTTGTGCGAGTGCCTTTATCCAAAATTTCTCAAATTCAACAAAAAGTCATCATTGTTACTGACAAATAAAATAAATTGTCAAATCTGCAGTAATGAAGAAAATCAGCAATTAATTGATAGGATAATCATTTAGTGAAATTACAATTTAAATCCATGTATTTCTTATTTTGTAAATGAATTATTCACTCGGTAATTAATAACAAAATTAATGGCAAAAGCTATTGAGTATCGGTATCGAGTAGTTTTTCGATTCTGGTTATAAAGTCTGGAGAGAATTTCACCCCTGTCGCGAGCCCCCAATCCCCTTTCCCTTTCGAAGCCTGCAATTACCGTATACGCGCTCTCTGGGGCCAACACCGGATCGGCTCACCGCGCGGCACGCTAACACGGGCTCTGGACAGATACTATTGGCACATATATATATATATATATATATATATATATATATATATATATATATACATACATACATACAAGGTAGAGTACATATATAGGAACTATGCCGTACAACTCGACACTCCGAAGAAGAAAAAATCTGTTGGTTGCGCTCACGCTCGCGGAGACATAAGATATGTAAGTATGCGGTGGACGTGCGGCTAAGAAGAGTTGGAATGCTCGCACGATCTAAGAAAAACAGGCAGAAGTTGCGCGCGTGGGAGAGAAAGACCTGAGGGAATTGAGAAAGAGAAAGAGAGAGAGGGAGAGGGAGAGGGTCCGAAAGAAAGGAAAAGGGTTTGTATCAACGGAGCACTTGCACTGTATAGCCAATTAATATGAAAATTATTAACATTTTGAATTCTAGTAATATGCAAATTTGTTATTGGAAGAGAAACAAAATTTCAAATTATTGGCAATTGAGTATCAAATTATTTGAAATGCTATTAGAAAAAATATCGTCTGTTTCCTTTATGATTTAAATACTCCTTGCAAGTTGTTTGCTAATTAATAAAAGATTATCTTCTAACCCATTACGCAGGTCCTAAAATCAGAAGAATCATGAAAATGAAAACAAAATTCTTTTTATCCATAATCGAGATCTATAATATCCCCTCACTTGTTATCAGAATAAGTGGAAAATTAACTATAAGTGATAAAATGAAAAACAAAAGTATAGGTAAAACCGATTGAAGGGGACTGTATGTAAAGTATAGCGAAATGCAATATATACGGTGAGCTGGAGCTCGAAAACAATGACATCCTGGTCGCTTGCTATGCGATCCAGCGTTTGCCCTACCAATATCACCCCCGTCCCATATGTACCTACATCCATGTATATACTATATGGGATATTCGAAGTCAACTCCTTCAACATCTGACCCTGTCCCCCTCGGATTTCGTTCATGATTTTTTTTATCCTTGCACCAAGTCCAAAACTGACCCTCATTTTTTTAAGAATTTTTCCATCGACCTTTATTGTGTGATTATTATCAAAACGTTAATAAGAACCGCCACTATTTTAAACAATTGAAAAATAAGTTTAGAAAAAAAAGTAATTTTTCAAAAGTGGCAATATCGAAAAAACGCCGTAAGCAAAGAGAAAGAAAATCCATGCCCTCTGGGTTATGTTTTGATTATTTCTATTCAAAATGCCGTATTTTTGAGAACTCATTTTTTAGACAGAGTTTTGTTTTTTATATTTGAATTAAAAAAATAATGATAAAATGAGGGGTAATGGGGAAAAGTCTTATTTGAACAATGTCAGTAAATTCTTGCTCTAGTACAGACATAAAAGAATTATTAATTAAATTCAAAAAGATCAGGGTCAGATATTTGTTGAAGTTCGCATAGAATGCCTCATATGTATTAAGAGACGCGGCCGCATGTTAGCGGTATAAATATATTTACTGTATCGAGGTATTCGCAGTAGGAATACTCGTATGGAAAGTACATCGATGGAAAATCATGAAAACGTTTCCCATTCTATTTCTTTCTATATACCGTCCCTTTTCTTTCTATTTCGCGATGTTCACGATGCCTTACACCCATACAAGCGCGGACACATATGTATACTTACGTATATATATGTATATGTACACAGCACTGTCCACAGTTTCTCGAGATCTCTCAATCTCTTCGGCCGTTGTCTCTCTATCATTCTCCCATTCCCCCTTAGCCACCGTGTTAGTGTTGCATTGTTTCTACCGGGTGCAACGTTTTCACTATAAACGTACCTCTCTTCTATAAACAGGTATTGTCGAGCTTTTCCATTATCTTTTTTTTCCATCTCGTTTAGAATTTTCTCGAGTTCTTTTTCTTGCACGAAGTTAAGTGGATGTCCCAGTATTATTAATTATTATATCCGTAGAAATTTATATATATTTGCATCTCTGTCAATGACGTTGACCCTCGATACGAGGTGTCGAAAAATGATTAGGTATAGTCAACTCAGATCCATTACTGGGACATCCACCTTACATACTGAATTTTAAAGAAATGTCATTCCATTTCTTAACAAATACAAAATTAATTGAAAAAAAAACAATAGAATGTCACAGTTAACTGCGTAACATTATTTTTTCAAACAAAACAAAAAATCTACTTTGGGCATGATGAAATTGTCCGTTCATGACTGACCAGCCGATGGATGAAAAATATATTTGAAGATCCAGTCATTAGAAAAAGCCACTATGAACTGTAGTATTATTGCCAAAAATTCTGATGATCTATCAATGTCTAATTACCACCAAAAAGAATCCCCCATCAACTATTTTGGAATTCACCATCTTATAGTATCAACATAAATTCAGCTCTATATAAGAGCAAAATTCTCTGACTCCAAAGTGATAGAAAGGTGTCTCAGTGATAACGCGATTCGAGTTTCCTTTATATTTGTATAGACACCTCCAATTCCTGATGGTATATATTCCCATGAGATTGTAACTCTGTCCTCTCTCTCTCTCTCTCCCTCCCTCTCTCTCTCTATCCCTCTCCCTCTCTCTATCCGATATATACGTGTGACGTTTGCGCATCCATCCTCCTTTGTATGCCAAAACGTCAATATATCTACTATATCTTATATACATAGAATACTATACCACAGTCGACACTATACCGCATATCACGAGTGCTTTTCTGCATTTGCTTTCACGTCCGTTCGACGAAGACCTAAAGAGAAAAAGAGCGAGGGTATGCTCGATCGTTCTATCAAAAATCACGCAAACGTGGATTTGCCAGTCTCTTCCGAGGTGATGCGAAAAGAGCGGGTATGTCACTTTATAGCTTTCGTGAAGAACGTCGAAACATTGGAAACAAACCTATCAAACTTTTCCCCAAAAGACATCAATAAGGGACGGCTGTGTCTTTACCATCCGAGATGTGTGATATGTGTGTGTGTGTGTGTGTGTGTGTGTGTGTGTGCGACTGTTTATATAGCACATATGCGATTGAAATAAGGGCGAATGTGCAGCCACGGATTTGCCATGAAGGGTGATGTGTAGCTCACCGATTCGATTTCTTGGAGGGGTTTCACCTCCACTAAGAGAATAATGCGTTTATGAGAACAAAATATATAGCACTTTTCATAAAATTTTTATTAACAGCCGCGATATACATGTTAATTAGTGGTAAAGAAGTATTCGAGTTCTTGTAATAAAATTCTGATATTAGTATTTTTTTCAAACGAACGATGAATTTGAACAGCACTATCTACGTCGAGAAAAAAAGATTTAGGTGAATCATCTTAATTTTGTTTGAATCTCGACCTACTGAAATTTAGATCATTGAACAAAATTTTTTTTCCTGATTTCAGTTGCCAGACTAATAAAAGAACTCATCTCGATCTATATAATTATTTGTGAATTATTAATACATCTTTCTTTTGACGGCAATTAAAGTATTCAAATAAATGGTTTGTTAACTGTTGGAAAATATTTATATCGCCATATCCAACTATATATATATATAATAGATTTTTTATCTGTTAACAAATCCTGATACATAAAAATAAACTTTTTTCTCAGTGCACTGTGAACAAAGGTAGGAAATGAGGGTGAGCAAAAGAGTAACAAAGATAAACCAAAAGAGAAAGAGAGGGAAACCTAAAAAGTTATGCACAAATACATATAAGATGTATTACCAGCTTTTTTGGCAGATTCTCAAACGGTGGCCAAAAATTGAGGATTGCCAATCCCTCAGACTTCACGAGCATGGAAAATATCGAAAGAGCGCGCTTCCTTGAATATAAAATAAGTTCTGTGCATATATATATATATATAACGTGTAATGTATTGGACTATATAGTGTACGAGTGCGAGTGAGAAGGAAATACGGCATTATAAACGGGCTGACCTAATCGAGAGAAGCCAAGAGTTGAATGCTCGTGGAATTCCATCTCGTTCCATATTTTCTTGTCGTGTTGCGTGTGTGTGTATATCCCTGTCTGCGATACGTGCCGCTTGGTCAAACCTTTTCCGGTACTTTAATGCACAAGGTATTCGTGTACCATCTTTGATTGTTATATATCACGTAATTTTATAATAATATTTCTGTCATTTATGTGCAATGAAAGTTAGACGAATCTTACAGTAAATTTGACATTAAGATTTAGGATAAAGCAGCTTTATCACAAAGATTCAATGCTTGTTCAGTTTTTTCTTTACAGAAATTGCATATATTACTGATGATTATGAAGAATGATCCGTTTCAAGTTTTGTGTACTCCAGCAACTCTTGCTAACTTTTTTTTTCAATAATCCTGTACATGCATTTCTATACACAAGATATTCGTGTACCATCTTTGATTGTTATATATCACATAATTTTATAATAATATTTCTGCCATTTATGTGCAATGAAAGTTAGACGAATCTTACAGTAAATTTGACATTAAGATTTAGGATAAAGCAGCTTTATCACAAAGATTCAATGCTTGTTCAGTTTTTTCTTTTCACAAATTGCATATATTACTGATGACTATGTAGAATGATCTGTTTCAAGTTTCGTGTACTCCAGCAATTTTTGTTAACTTCTTTTTTCAATAATCTTGTACATGCATTTCTATCGATAGAAGCTTTAAGGTGAAATATAATACAGCGTTTATAGTTAGGCGACATTAAGTCCATCAGCCAAAGAATTATTTTCCTCGAAATCTTCATAACTGCTTCTGCTTTGAACATTACAGCTGTCCCTTTCACGCTCGACCTCATTTCCATAAAATATGAAAAAAATATTCCTACTCTTTTCACAATAATGCTGAATAGTTAAGAATGAGTTGAGATACTTGATTTCCCGATTTTCCTAACATACTTAATGTGTAATATATATATATAGGATAAAACACACGCTCTTGTATCTTCCAACTCTTTTTGCATTTATGTGCACTTCACGGCGACCAGTTTGCTACGTCGTTGAATCTAACGTGCTGGGCGGTCTTTACCAACCGTGTGTCCAGATCAGACGTACCAGACAGACAGAGATATACCCCACCTTCTCGTGCATATGCACTGTACAGTGCGTACATACGCCCGGGCGTACGTGGGATCTCTCGCAAGTTCTCGTGCTGCATGTTCTATCGCTTCGTTAAGTCTGTGACTCTCTGAGATCCTTTGAGATCGCTCTTCTTACTCTCCGCGTACTTCCTGGCCAGGGAAGTATGCACTCCTCGATCGATCAACGACTCGTTAATAGTGCATTATCAATAAAAAAATGAAAAAGTTGAGTATGAAAAATGTACAATTGTTGGCGATGGAGAGAAAAGACAAGTTGGAAATCGATCAAAAAAATTCATACTAGAAAATTCAATACTCCACTTCAAGTTGATCCATGCGCTGGATATTTTTTATCGAACATATGGAGAAAACAACATGTATGATTGAATATTCCAACGGGAAAATGTTACAAAAAAATATATTAAAAAAATATTTTATTTGTGGCAGAGCATGAGTATAATTTGCAAAAAAAAAATACATCGATTATTTCTTAGACAAATGGAGTTCAAACGTCAAAGTTTGGTCTGTTTATGAGTCAAAGAATATTTCTCTGTGATAAATAAATGTTATTTGATTTATTTAAAAAATAACGCCATTAAAACCAAATAAATATGTGGGAAGAAATTTAATTTCGACAATAAAATTGTATTTTATATTGAAATACGAATCTATTCAAACGAAATGAATTGTTTTCTCTGGATGCATACTCGGTATTCCATGTGGTATCGTTCATGAATTTTCGTACGATTTGAATTGCCGTAGGCGACACGAATCTTTTGAATATTGTCCTCCACCAGTGTTCTCCACCAAATTACATCGATTATTTCTTAAACAAATGGAGTTAACGTCAAAGTTTGGTCTGTTTATGAGTCAAAGAATATTTCTCTGTGATAAATAAATGTTATTTGATTTATTTAAAAAATAACGCCATTAAAACCAAATAAATATGTGAGAAAAAATTTAATTTCGACAATAAAATTGTATTTTATATTGAAATACGAATCTATTCAAACGAAATGAATTGTTTTCTCGGGATGCATAGTCGGTATTCCATGTGGTATCGTTCATGAATTTTCGTACGATTTGAATTGCCGTAGGCGACACGAATCTTTTGAATATTGTCCTCCACCAGTGTACACAGAAAGAAGACGCTTATATATTTACAGCTATTGTACTATATACATAATATATATATATATATATATGTACATTATACATACTATACGTGAAATATCGAATTCTGGGTTTATGCGCGAGCGAACGAGCGAGCTCGAGGTTCGAGGCGAGCGAGGAATATCAATTTTGACGTTTTCTCCCGGTTAAGGCGAGTGGCCTCTCGTATACGTATACGACTGGATTTCTATAAAAGTCGATATATTCCTATTTAGTCAAAACGAGGTTGAATCCGGAGAAATCTATCGAATACCGATCGATATCCCAGTCAGTATATGTATATACTGTCGTCTCTTTGCCACTTGGTCGTCTCGTCGCTACGAATAGTTGTTTTTTTGCTGCTCGTATTTTTTCACTAGATAAATCTGGGCAAAAGTCATTCTTGCACTATATATACATCCGTACATATATTATATATAAATCGATTTTGGGGCTCAGGGCTACCTATTGGAATTAAGTATTGGCTGTTTTTATTTTATTCCGGACGTATATACTCATATGCTTTGGTAATTTATACATCGATTCGTAAACTTCGCACCGATTCCATCCTGCCTTTTGGTACTGTTTAAAAGACGTAAATTTCAATGAAAAAAAAAAAAAAACAAAAATAAAATAAACGCCAAGGATAAACATGAACATTGAAAGACAAAACTGCTGACGATAATGAAGATAAGAAAAAAGTTCCGAAAGGTTCCACCTAATTTATTATGCTGCATTGTCTCATACGATGAATTTCTCATCGATAAACCTTCGCCAAGAGTTACGTTGCAATTTTTTTCTCTCACAAAATCCTTGGAGTTATCAAAGTGTATATATCTCGGAGGTATCACGTAAAACTCTCTTGAAGCAACAAAAATCCGGTATATAGAGTCTTTGCAACGAACGCACGTCGCTGATGTCCATTCAAGCGTGTGACGCGCGAGACTAAAAATCTCTATATATAATGTACAGTATACACGTATATATAGGTATGATGTATCAATAACCCGGAAGATCCCCATAAAACAACAAGCTACGTATATACAGTACCGTTGCGGCTAGCCAACTCGGAGGGAAAAGTCCACTGGCTCGTTCCCCTCTTTTCCGCCGATATGGCCATAAATGAAATAAAATGATATTTCCTCGATAAGAAAAGTCGAAGCGGGAGGGGTGGGAAAGCCGCGTTATTCAGGGGTCACTGAGCCCTCGTTCAGTGTGGTAAAAGCGCGTCTCTCTCTCTCTCTCTCTCTCTCTCTCTCTCGACATCTACGAGATGGTCAAGTGGCTTTTCTATCAAACCCTCTTCGAGTATTCAAGATTTACCAGCACAGTTATTGGCCACCTCCGAGTGATTCGCGGATTTTTACAATAAAATTGTCTTGAATAGAATGAGAAAGAGAGAAAAATTTCAATTTTCCAAATTTTCGTCGCATTGAGATAAATATTGGTAAAAAGTGTTTAAATTTATATTAATAAAATGATTTATTTGAATAAGTTATTGCTGAATGCCTGTAACGATAAATTATTATATTTAGATTAATAGAATTTTAGGAATTTTTTGTTTTTACCATCCAACAGATATGACAATAACTGTTTTTATTTCATCTCTATGCGATGGCCAATCATCGCATTGTTTGGCCGGTACTGAAGCTCGGCAAAGACGGCGACGTGATATGGCAAGGGGGAAAAGGTAGAAGGGACTCTCTCGTGGCAAATTCTCGGTGTACTCCATCACGTCCCGTCCGTCCGGGTGATTCCGGCCCAGAGCCTGCCCATATGTCACCCACGACTCTCTATATCGTCCGTTCCCTTCGCGTGTGTCTCACCGCCACAGCTTTTAGCTTATGCTTATATTGTAAATGGGCAACATAGCAGAGTAGCTTATTTCTACACTGCGCATAGTAACCTTCGTGAATATATGTACATTTATGCAAAAGCATTGATGTTCGTTATCGGCACCTATTACATTCGACCGTGTCGACCATACAGTACACGAGGAAATCCTATTCCCATACGTTTCGCACATTTTTTTTTCTTTTGAAGAATCCTGCATTAAAAATTATTTCTCGCTGAAAATATTTACTCTACCAGAATACATTATTATTAAGGCAAGCTTAAAAAGACAGATATATGATGATAATTTACTTTTCAAACAGTTTTTATACAAAAAGTGGAATATAATATTGAAATAGAGAAAATTTAACAAAATTAAACGAACCTGTAAAGTATTTTCGATTGTGTTTCAATATTTACCGCCACTCACGAAATAATAATCTATGTAAGTATAACGAATTGGCAAAAAGTCGAGAAAAAAAAAAACATTTTTTAATATAAAAAACTTTTTTCTATAAAAGACAATCTCGTCGCATCGATTCCTCAACAGAGGGGATGAAATATTATTTTCAAGTGATATATTTTTATGACATCCGAGGATTTCACGGCTTATTATCGTCCCCATGGATTTCGACAAGGAGTATGAGAGAACGCCAAAAAAACGTATCATATCTTTCGTCCACCCGCACGTCGGAGAACGCGCGTGGGATCCATTATTCTTTATCTCGAGGAGACATAAAAGAAATGCATTACTTATATGAAGATTGCTGGACATTCATTCCGCCAGATTCTTTTTCTTCCTCGATTCTCCGTCTCTTCATCTTTTCTTTCCCCTTTGTTTCCCTCCTGCATGCCGTAGATCTCTCCTTTCCAGTATGAGCCCAGAGCTATGTGTTATCAGCAGACGTTATTATCACTTTTATCCAATCAATTTTCATCCTATTCATTTTTCCTTGACTCTGCTAACAATTATATCATTCTAAAAAAATAATTTTCTTTAAACTCAAATCAATTTTAACTAACGCCAAAAAAAAATTGAAGTGAAGAAAAATAAAAGTTACCGAAAATTGTGTACGTTGGCCAATTAGATTATTTATCAATTAAAGCAGAGTGTATAATTAAATAAATTTTAAAAAATCGCCTAATATCATTAAACGTTTACCAGCTGGTTGAAAACCATGAATATTTTCTCTGCACTCCCCATAAAAATCCAACAAGTTCCGAGACCACTTGCCTACGCCTTCAAACCAACTGAAACATTATATCTAATGGCAAGTAATGTTCGTCGCAATATCGCAGCTGCACCTGCGTCGTGGAATTTTTTTCTAACAGTTAACCCGGATTTTGATAGTTACAGAGTCCTGCTTGGCTTCCTCTCGAGCTTCATATTCGCAGGCAGGAAATATCACGAGCTATAGAACAAACCATTTCCTACCACTCGCTCTCTCACTGTTTCGTGACGTTTCCATACGCATCAAAGACTCACCTCGGGTTTATATACAGTGTGTATGCCGTGCCACAGTATTGTTCGTAATGAAGAACACGTCGATCTAATGCAGAAACCATGTTAGCCAGGAGTCATCGGCTAGAAACGGTGTGGCTCATGTGTGGCTCATCCACCTCGGTCTGGGGTCCCTCTTGACCCCGTTAATACACCAGGCTTCCTCTTCGCGTGTATACAGACGTTGAGGTGGGATCGCGCGTCTTGTCTATCTCATCCAAGTCCGCGTCACGTCCTCTCTTCGTATCGAGGCCGGATAAACGTAAACGGCCATTGTCAGACCAGCATCAAATTGCTAAAGATCGCATTCATTGGCAGATTTTCATCACAGTTTTTGTCGTGGACTAAAAAAACTCAACTCATCTTTCTTAAATAAAGTTCTTCACGTTGTATCAATAATGTATGAAATGTGCTGAAATTCAACAAAAACATATCTGATTCGAATGAAGTTTATTCAAATGGAAAATTATTTATTCAATTTTGAACAAGCATTTATTATAATCAGATGAAATTTCGGTTGTGTGAAATATTTTTTAGTCCATTCCATTTTGCACAGTTTTTGGCGTACTAAATTTTTTTACTAACTTATGTAAATTTAATTTTATTGATTTTCGTTTAAATTGAATAATTTTTATTAAATTTTGAAGAAAAAAAAAAGATTTCATTGGACAATTTGATTTTCTTTTTGCTGGTCATTCACCCGCTGACTGGCCAATAACTGTAGGCGTTGATTTTATAGCCACATGGTAATGCTTTCGTCCCGTCCGGGTGGACGATGGCGCATATCCTTCCAACTACCGGTGGATGTTCGGGTTAACCGTGCATAAACGATACCCCGGACGTGTTTCGCAAGCGAGCGTGTGCTCTGTCGGTGATGCTACGAGAGAGCCTAAACTCCTCGTCCCATATAGTTACGGTGTGCTGTGTGCTATCCCCGTTCAAACCTCGCATCTTCCACACCAAGAGTTCCATTATAACTCACAGCCAAGGGAGAACATCTTCTACACGTTCGGCGTTTCTAGGCTAGCATCATTATTTATTGCTGGTGGACAATGCAGAGAGAATCTCGTGGGAATTCGATAAAACTGCTCTACGAGTACGTATCGATAAAATTTCCTCCACGATTAAATTAAACAGATCAAGTTTCACGCAGAAAATCAATATTAAAATTATCACGAAGCTGGCATGTAGCGACGAAATTTTCGAAATTTTATACACGTCAGCTAACTTGTATCATAATTCTGTTCATTTGAATTCAAAATGAAAAGTTGAAAATTATTATTTGGGCAAATTTTTCTGGCAGATAAATATGAGCGAGAGAATTTCCTGTCATTTGCCGTAAAATTTAATATCATTTCTAATCAACACATTGCACAAAGAGATATTTCGTTGTCCTATATATTATTGCTTTGTGCAAAAACACAGGCAACCACAGATATATATATATATATATATATATATATATATATATATATATATATATGTATACACTACGAAAATCGATCAACTTCTCTCTCAATTCGCGTATTCCAATTCCCAACAACTAGATATTTGCTAGTTTCCATTTCCGACGAGAGATTCGCCCGATCCGCATGTATATTTGATAAAGTCCTCTCTTGCGAAGCCCGATCCTATACACGTATTCGGATCAGTTGATGCAGCTCGAATGTTGTATACATGAGCATGCGATATATATATATATATATATATATATATATATATATCTATATGTGTGTGTGTACTATTGCTGCATAGTGGTAAATGCGACGCGTATTGGGGGTATTTGCGAAGGATGGGTTTATATAAAGGGTTTATATTATCGAAATCGGTGGCCTCTGTAACTCTGCGTATCTCTCATCGAGAGCCTCGGTCGTTATCCCATACATTTTATATCAAATGCAATAGAAAGTTACGTTACACCAAATCTGTATGGAAGGAAAAAGACATTATGTCCCATCAGTGGTTTGCCGTCGTCCATGATTGACTGGTGAGAATTGCATTGTTTTCGTTGCAAATACTTTTAGATTTGTGATCGGTGCAAAAAAATTAATCAATATACGATCCAAAAAAAAAGAGTTGATGAAATTTTTTGACTCTATTCTAGCGAAAAATCGGTCAAAATACCCATAATTTTTGTTTTACTTTTGACAAATACAATCTCTATGATAATTTCCTCAATGCATATGCACTTTCTGTGTTGATGCACATCTGTAATGCATCACAGTTGGGTCAATTTTTCAACGTAATCCCTTCACTCATTCTTCAGCATGATTATTAATTAGACAGTCGGCGGTTTTTTCATCATGTGTCCTCACACACCTATTGTCAATTCCTTTCGAAAGTTGTGTATATAAATATATATAGAGAGAGAGAGAGACAATCGCGTTAAATACGCACAACTATTCGGTTAAATACAAACGGACGAGACATCCGGAGAACAAAACAGAAGTGCGCGATTCGGTTCGTGGCTTTGAATCTCTTCGGTTACGCACTTATAGGGAACGAGAGAGAATGCTGTGTGGCAAAGGTAAAATGCGAGAAAATATCTATATAGCCGTGACTACTTTGGCTGTATATTCTCTTCTGGTATAGGAAACTTATAGCGGTTATAGACGCGTGAAACGTTCGTCTACAGACGGGACGAGGAAAGAGTAAGATGCGAGAGAGAGAGAGAGAGAGAGAGAGAGAGAGTCATCCGTGCTGTCGTCGATTGCACCTGTCCAGCGAGTTTTTAATTCCCAGCTCGCGCGTTTCATCTATACTGCCTCTTCTTCGTTGTACACGAGCGCACGTATAAGGCGACAGAGGTACCCTCTTGGTATTAAGTTTCCGATACCTTTAAACGCATATAGATATGTATATCTTCTTTTATATATATGCGCACAACTTCCTCGCTTCTCGTTTTTGCTTCATGTTATTTGTCTCCAGTGACATCTATGAGATATGATAAACCATTTGGCGTATCCTTTACATTCAGGATATATCGTCGATATATGCATCATACAGTTCTTTTGCCGCAAAATTTATGTATAATCTTTCATATAAAACGATGGTTGCAAATATTTTATTATTTTTACAATTTATCATTCGATCCCACCATAAAATATTATGCTCCCTATTCAACTGAAAAATGTTATCCATAAAATAAATATAAATATCCAAACACTGTCTAAAAGGGATGAGTATAGAAAAAGAATAATAATAGCCCTTCATTTTTTTTTACCGCAATTGCAAATGAAAGGAATAAACTCTGATGGGTACAATAATTCGATATTTGGGTTCGCTTGCCCAGAGTTATTTTTATCTTTTGACATGAACAACCTCTGCTTGGACTATGGTCAAGTCGACTTCAATTAACTTGACACACACCCGCACCTTCATCATATCTCACCTTTCTTACGCCAACATTTATGTATAATCCTATTAGTGTTTAATAAAACGATGTTTGCAAATATTTTATTATTTTTACAATTTATCATTCGATCCCACCATAAAGTGTTATGCTCCCTATTGAACTGAAAATTTTTCGTGGACTTCGCCAGTCAGCAAAAAAAAAAAAAAATGTGAAAATTCTAGAGGCTTTTCAGACTACAGATGGCGGATTTTACAAAGTTATCCAAACATTGTCTAAAAGGGATGAGTGTAAAGAAAGAAAAATAATAACCCTTCATTTTTTTATCGCAATTGTCAATGAAAGGAATAAACTCTGATGAGTACAATAATTCGATATTTGCGTTCGCTTGCCCAGAGTCGTTCTTATCTTATGACATGAATAATCTCCGCTCGGACTATGGTCAAGTCCGGTTCAATTAACTTGACACACCCGCACCTGTATCATATCTCATCTTTCTTACGCCAACATTTATGTATAATCCTATTAGCGTTTAATAAAACGATGGTTGCAAATATTTTATTATTTTTACAATTTATCATTCGATCCCACCATAAAATGTTATGCTCCCTATTGAACTGAAAATTTTTCGTGGACTTCGCCAGTCAGCAAAAAAAAAAAAAAAATGTGAAAATTCTAGAGGCTTTTCAGACTACAGATGGCGGATTTTACAAAGTTATCCAAACATTGTCTAAAAGGGATGAGTGTAAAGAAAGAAAAATAATAACCCTTCATTTTTTTTATCGCAATTGTCAATGAAAGGAATAAACTCTGATGGGTACAATAATTCGATATTTGTTTTCGCTTGCCCAGAGTCATTTTTATCTTTTGACATGAACAACCTCTGCTCGGACTATGGTCAAGTCCACTTCAATTAACTTGACACACAACCGCACCTGTATCATATCTCACCTTTCTTGCGCCATTCTTTTTCTCCACGTCTTCGCGTGCACCTTCCTCTCGGCTGCCACAGCGTTTAATAATATTCAAATAGAAATTAGTGGCACGGCTGTAAAAAAAATAATAATAATAAAAAACAAACGGGAAGTAGCACGTGCCTGCGAACAATCGAGTAAAAGAGGAAAAAGAAAGATAAAACGAGAGGGCGCAGGTGAGACGTGCATTACAAGTCTTGATATAGATAGAAATAACGCGCTTGGTTAATACATACGGGAGAAAGCCCGAGCAGTGTGTGAGAGCATATATAACGCCTGCGGGGGTGTTAAATGAGACTGGGAGAAAGAAGAATAAGAGGTCAGTCAGGTGCAGGAATATGAATTAGGGATCGCGGATGCGCAAGCATTCGGGAGCGGTTTATTTTTTCTCTTGTATATATATATATATATATATATATATATATATATATATATATATTCTTTCGGTCGGGACGAGCGCGTTCAACCGAATTTTTATATCGTGGGTGGTGAGCATGTAGCTTTGCGTGAAACGTTATGTAGGAACCAAAAAGCCTTCGGGGGCCAGCTGCGCGTATATTATTTTCGTTTCATATCTTTCTCACTTTTTTCTTTTACTTCTTCTTCTACTTCTTGGTCTTTTCCCTTCTTATATTTCTATTTTTTATGCTAGCCATAAATATACTCTATCAATTATATGCTTCTTCCTGATCTCTATATATCCACGTGCGGTTCTAACGAGCACGATAAGTCACACGAGGAGAAAAAATGTGTATATTTGTAAGCGTTTGTCGCTGCCTGAATTCATCATACGATGATCTAGTCATTAGTCGCTTGTTCTATAAAAAAATCAAAGACTTTTTTAATACTTCTTTCTTGTTTTCTTTAGACTTTAATTAAATTTTAGATTTACGCTGTAAATTAGTCAGCTATATTATGAAAAATTAAAGACTTTTATATATATTTTTTTATATCGAATTTTGCATTTATTAAATAAAATCAATATGTATAATTAAATAAATCCGAAATTGCATTAAATAAAATTTATTAACATAATAGAACAATTTTCCACATAGTCAAATTAGATTTATTTGAATTTGTATAAATTTAATTCAATAAAAAACGTATTCATTCGAATTCAGGTGAATCGTTTTTCCTGCTTCAGTGCCGATCAGTCTTCAGTCTTGAAAACGATCGTGATCGCTGAACAAGTTATTTTCCAACTAAACATCGAACGCACCACCAGAGAACTCCATTTTTGTCATGAAATTACCGATGATTGGATCTTTATTGTCGCATTAGGTATTTCATTTGAAATAGGTGCGTGTATGGAATATCAATAGGACTCAATCTGCTTTCATATAGCTTGCTGGCTTCCACCCGTTTTTCTGTGGCTATGTCCAGTATAGTCCATCGTGAGAGTTAATAATAAAAGCCGGATGGAAGACCGCGAGCCTTCAATGCACACACGACGACGATTCTTCCCATGCTTAATGACTTTTAATGCACGCATGCTCAGAGGAGGGGAAAAGTATATAAACGCTAAACGCTCTCGACATTGATGTGATATTACGTCCCTATATATAACAAGGAGAAGCTGCGATGAACAATAAAATGCTATACAGACCTCGTATGTACACAATCTGTGCGCAAAACAATTTTGTAAAAAAAGGGAACAAATCGCCGGCTTCCGTTTGGACATTTCTCTCTCTCTCTCTCTCTCTATCTCTCTCTTGAGTTCTTTTGGTCCCGTTTTGTCGTATGGCACTCGTGCATCGTGCACAGTCACGAAATATACTCAAGCGGATGAGGCGGGGCAGCCATTTATGAAACTCTGAGCCTTACACACATCAGAGCATATGTACGCACCTCGCCTTGTGGCAAATCTATTTAGCAAATCTATACAATATCTCTCCCTCATGATTTATCTCTCTCTCTCTCTCTCGCTCTCTGCTGACTCGTATTTGGTACGACTATAATTTCGTCGTTTATTTCATCGTTTTCGAGCCACATGTATGTTTACTTCAAGTTTTTAACCGTGAAATCGGCTCAACGTCGACCGAGGAACGATTAAAAAACGATTCCGCGCCCTCTCTCGCGGATAAATCGTGTTTTTTTTTCTTTCATATTCTAATCAATCACGTTTTATATTTATCTACGAACTATGATCGGATTATTCATATGAAAGAAATATTAAATATTCAATTTAAATTTTCATTTAATAAATTAATACAAAATACGGATTTAAAATATAATTTATAGTTTTCCCATATATATAGCGTATTTTGTCCCGAATTATCAGCAAGAAATTTTCAAATTCTTTTATTTTTCATGATCTCTGAATTTATTTTTATTTTAATGCTATCAAAGCCAACGTTTAGAATTTGGGTAGCTCTTGTGAATTCTTGTGACGTAAATTCATCCCACTGCATATATGAATACATTTTTTATATGTTATTTAATCCTGCAATTGAATTTACATTATTTTTTTTCATACAAAAATTAATTCTTTTTTGTTTTGGTCTTTTGCGTTTGACTTGCATAAATTCCGACCATATTATATACATACGAGCACACAGCGATAGAGGTTATAATATAATCGTTACACGTATCGGGCGTGCCTGATGCGCGCAAAAACATATTTTTCATCGCGTTCCAGGAAAACGAGAGAGAGAGAGAGAGAGAGAGAGAGAGAGAGAGAGAGAGAGAAAGAGTTGCGCGCTTTATTAAGGATCGGATGTGCTATGCGCCAGACGCCCGCATCAATTTCCGAGTAAAAGGAACGTGCGACGAATATGCACATCGCGACTCCGCTGCATGCTCGTTGCTGATGCCTTCTCTCGTTCTACAATATACACAAGGTATTTATATAGCTTTATTCTTGCGTGACAATCGATTTCTTTGGATCCCAAAAGTTCTTGGAGAAAGCCTCTCTTTCACCTCAGCTGATGCAGACATCATGCATAAGACATTGCTCGAAGGTTTCTTCAAACATACCGCTGACAATCGAGAATAATCGAGACGTCAAGATTTTTTTTTTTTTTGTTATCCAAATTTCAACAGATTTGTGTTCCATACATTTGAATGACGATAAAAAGTTAGGAGTTAATTAGATTGAATTGGAATGAAATGATGTTTAAAATTTAGCAAAATGATTTTTTAACGAGTACGAAATTTCCTGGACTTAGATCACGTCAATTTTGAATCATGTCTTCGACACAAAATTTTTCTCACACGATTGTGAGAAATATTTTCAATTCTGTGCACCAATTTTTCCATTTAAACTCGATAAGGACTATGGAGTAAATTTGATTTAAAAAAAATCTCCCTCCCTCCAGCCTCTTTCTCTCTCGAATTCCAATAAAACTTGGCTGTACGTAAGCAGCGTTTTTACACCTGAAAAAAAATCTCTCTCGTATTTCCTCATTTCCGGAAACTCGGTGAGAACGAACGTATTATTATATCCTGTTTGCTATAATTCACTTAGCATTTGTTATATACAGTACATATATATATATATATATATATATAATCGAGCCTCGGTTTTACTTCATGGAAGTGGGAATAACCCCTCCTCATCCCATTTGGCGAAACCAACTCTGGCAGCCCGAGCAACGCTATTCGTTCTTACTCGTAGTCTTGATGGAAATTATTCATTTCACACCACGATTTCCGACGCCTCTGGCTCACAGTTTCTCTCTCCCTCTCTCTCTCTCTCTCTCTCTCTCTCTTGCTTACTCACTAACTCTTGCACGTCGTTATATACACTCTTCTCTTTCAGAAATAATGTTCTTGCAACCAGCCGCTCCGCGTATATTAGCATAACGCTCTTAAATAATATATCACCGTTGGTAGAGAAGAGAGGTGATGTAGGTGCGAAGGTGTCCTTTCCTACATACATATATATATATATATATATATATATATATATATATATATATATAAAACCACGAGGACTGACGGTTTGGTGGTACTGGTGATGCTTCTGTGGTGTCGGGGCATCGGGCGAAGCGTAGATAAGTAACTTCCTGAGTTGCACGAGAGCCATCACGTAAACGAATATACATACATCCGTACGTTATATACATATATATATGTATGCATGCACGGTATGTTTCACTGTATATTCAAAGGTATAAGATAAACGTATATATGGTTATATGTGTATATATATATATATATATATATATATATATATATATATATATATAGTGTAGGTGTACCGTAGTGCTGATGCCGCGTAACCGCGACGTAACCGCGGCGTTAATAGCGTCGGTGCATGCCGTTGGTAAGTTCGACGATGTTATATACACAACATCTCTCGTCCTACCTCGAGATCCTCGCTCATGACTTGCACGAAAGGCATGTGAACGTGGCCCGGGCTTGCTCGCGGCTTTGCTGAGCAAACTTTGCCTCTTTGTGCCATTTCATCAAACTTCTCGTGTCTCTTAACGCCCAAATGCTCCAAAATTCCAAAGTCTTCCTTGGAATACAAATTGCTCATGAAAATCGAATTTTTCAGTCAACTTATTGATTTTGGATCTAGCTAGAGCTTAACAAAAGTTCGAATGTTTTCTTTCCTTGCAGTACTGTAGAATGAATCGTTCATTGGAATGAAATTTTGATCACGGGAAAATGTCGTATTTAAATTTGATTTGTATGAGATACATGGATGTAAACATTAATATGTATGAACTGGAATAAGTATTTTCGGATAACGTGAAAAGTAACGTGAATATTATTTGAGTTTAACGTTCACAGTTTTATTCGAATTAAAAACGTTACATATACATTTTTTTTAAATTCATTTTACCTCTTTAACTTTAGCTAAATCGTTCTTTTAATTGGTCTGTATGGCCCAAAATAGCCTGAGTTTTACTAATTTGTTTACTTTTATCCTATCAAAAATTTATTTTTTCGAAGCTCATCTATAGCGATGACGATTCTGTCTCGCTTCGACAATGATCATCGCAACATCGAATCGATTTAACAACATCCAACACAGTGTATATGGACACAATGAAATGCTCAATCTATATAGATATATTTATTATTGATACATATGAACGATGGTAAATTTTACACATGACAAGCTCACTCGTCATCTGTCCGCGGGGCTCGTTCTCTCGCGCGTCCACCACGTACCCCGGATACTCTGGGTATTATGATAGTTGCGGTGGACCTCTTTCCTGTCGAGTCGGACCACCGTCAACCATCCACCACACCAGTCAGTTCCCACCCATAACGTTTTGGTTTTACGTGAACGGGAAGCGTAATATCGTGTGTCCACCACATATACATGTATGCATGTTTATACATATATATATATATTCATTCATCCTATGAGTGACACGATACTCTTTTGCCTGAATTTTTCCCCTTTGCTTTTCTCTTTTTTTTTCATATCGCGAACGTGACATGTATTATATTCTTTACCGAGAGTTTGGTCACGAATATAATACACGTCTCCTCTCGTGACGTGATAAAAATTGTATGAAAGTCAAGTACATCGTTCCCGCGTATATTATTATTACAGGGATGGGCAATGTTCGAATAAAAAGTCATTATAGTTGATGCTTGAGAAAATTTCGAAATGAAAATATTTTCTAATGATATTCAATTCGAATGGTCAAGCTTATAGAGAATAAAAAATAAAATAGTTGGAAATGCCCACAATTATGACCAGTGTGTCTTTGTATTTTCAAAATTAATTAGATTTTGTTTGAATGGATCCTTATTATTATTGATAAAAAAAGAATTTATATAAAATTGGTAAATCTGTTTTTCGCATGAGGTAGAGGAGTGAAAAAAGAAGCCAAGAAGTGCAGGATAGCAAAGGTACAAGGAGGATATGCGGCGAAAGAAAAGGTGAGACGGGCGAACCGCTCACACACATATTTACCGCAAGGCTCGACTCTGCTTTTCTATATACTCCCCGTGGGCAACGGAAGGAAAGCTGCGGGTGGCAAAAGCGATAGGATCGAATCCAATCGTCTCATCTACCCGTGGGTTTCAGCTTATGAGAAAACCAGCTTGTACATATGTACAGGGATGTAACACGAATTTCGTTGCAACTATGCAATGAGAGAGTGCGATTTGTGCAACTTATCACTCCCTTCGAATTGGCCATTGCGCCAATACTTTCACGGTTTCTATTAGCCAAAATAGAGATCTGAGCCTCTCTCATTGCAAAATGTGAAAGCTCGTGAAATCACTGGAACAAAAAAAGTTAACCCTTCTTCTCAATTGAAAATATACCCTTGCAAAATGGTACATGAATTTTATCTATCTTTTTGCTGATTTTTCCTACTATTTTGTGAAACAAAAACTTCAAAATCATTTATATTGAAATTGTAAAGAAATTATATCCATTCCATATTTTTCTGCCATTAAGTTGGTATTCTTTGCCAGACAATTAATTTTTCAAAGTTATTAGTCAAATGTAAACACAGATATTACAATTTTTCACTGGAATCGGCTAAATAACATTTTATTAAGAAGCTTAAAAACCTTTCAAATCAAATAAATCATCGTAATACAGGAATATATTCCGTCGGGTTATCCTTGTATTAAAACAAAAAAATAGTGTAGCCTATTAATTAAATAAAAAAGTTTGTAACGCTTGTCCTCTTTTACGCTAAATTCATCACCATTACAATTGCTAAAATTTCGACGAGATTTTTTTTCAGTTATCGCTCTTACATAAGATATGCAAAATTGTAAAAATTGTGCAAGCGATTACTTTGTAATTATAAAATAGTTCTCGAGTGTTTTATCTCTTGGCAACGTCCGCAACGTCTCGTGACGAAGCCGAGTCCGAGTATATTGCGATGAGTCTCGCGAGAGCTCCTTGATTGATTTACGTGTCCGTCCGCTATATAGTATTATATATATATACATTTCATGATGCTTGCTTAACGCATGGTGCTCACCTTCTGCAATTAGATTTTCCAAGTTTAAGTTCCGATCCAAGACGAGGCGCGCAGAAGGCACAGAAGGCAGTTAACTCAGAGCTAAAGCGAGAAAGGTGCCTCCCGCATAATACTGACATTTATAACTTGGACATATCTACCCCTTTACTCGTGTAACCATCATGAAAAGCGTGAACCCTCAATTCTTCCTCTCTTTCTCTCTCGCGCTTATCATCCGGCTTGAATGTATAATAAAAGCAACATTCTCCCCTCTAGCTCGACGATGTAAACGTGAGCTATGATACCACATACAAGTGCATCGGGGCCAACCCCCTTCAAGCCCCCATATATACGTTTACGTGTTTGATCTACGATCGTCAGCCGATCTTATCCCATTCTCCCCCTCCTCTCCCATTCTCTCTCTCTCTCTCTCTCTCACTGCCTTTGCTCTCTCTCTCTATCTCTCTCTATCTTCAACAGTCACGATGCGAATGAACGAAAGCCGCACGAGAGCTGGAACACGGACGACGTGGCATTGATAACGTAAAATGAAAAATATCCTTTACCTCGTAAAGCCAATTTGTAACATCCTTGCCCCAGTCTTTCCCTCTGATATATAAACACACCGAATGGCCGAATGAACGGAATTATAATACCGTGACTCAAATTTTACATCCACCCGGTTTTCACGATTCTTCGACGATTTGAATGTATTCGAACGCGTGTCCTTCATCTTTTATTTTCCACTCGTTTTAAACTCCTCACAGCGTGCAAAGGATATTTTAGATCGTTGAGAATAGTAGATGATGTTTTAAGAAAAATAACGATAATGATAACAAATATGTTGATCCTTATCAGTAATGTCATCTCTAAACTTCATACTGTTATAATTATAGAAACTACATTTTGTTCTTATCACTAACAATAATTATAACAAATAATCTAAGATTCAAAAGTTAGTGAACGTTACTCGGTGCGTTAACAGTTATTACCTAATAGTGCCCAAAAGTTTCCGTATATGAGCAAAACCTATGTAGAAATAATTCATCAATAATTTCAATAATCAATAATTTTCATGTAAATGAAAAAAATATTCTCCGTTTCTCCAGACCCGCATCGAAGAAATGCTTTATTCGTCCGTATAGAAATGGTCGTCAATTCTTTAGTCTCGATATGCCTTCGCAGTTCTCATGAGCTGATGCAAATGTCAGATATTTCTTCGGACAGAATTCCGAAGTTAATGAAATGCCTGCATTCGTATATATGTGGAGACCAAAAATCTACGCTTCATGGTGTAGATAAACGCGATAACTCTTCATGAATTATCTTTGGAATATAGTATTTGTTGCTTCAGCCGGTTTGCCGAGTTAATAACGTGGGTTTATTTAACTCGTGTCTCGCATAGTTAACCGGTAGCCCCATGCACGGACACGCACACACACACACACACACACACACACACACACACACAGACACACATAGACAAATGCAAAACATCGAAAACGTTTTGCTATTAGCCGATGCTTCATCACATCAGTTAGCTGTACACGAATGTTTAGTAACAGTCATAACATGCGCGGCATATCTCATTCTGAATTAATGCGAGCACTGTATCCTCTCGAGTCTCGCGAGAAGGCAAGTTTTGCGACTGTTACAGTCGCGGATCTTTGCTTTCGGGCGCGCACACTACTGGACGTTTTAATATTAGCCGGGCGGATGAACGAATAGCGTCTGTGGAATATCATCTTATGTTCGTTCGGAAAATCAGGCCACATGAGAAATTTCAAAATTATGCTGATCGAGATTTTGCCGTTCGAGAAAATTTATTTCAATAAACAGAGCTCTCTGGGAAAATTTTAATACATCCTTGATGAATTTTGTTTCATTAAAATAAATGTTATTCACATGGATTAAAATTATTAATTAAAAAAAGATTATATATTTCTTTGAGTGACAGTTTCTTTCATTAATTAAAGCTATTGTGCTCTGATTCAAATACTGCCTCGTCAATAACATATAATTATGAATGTTTCATTCCCCAAACAACGAACGAAATATATATTTTATAATCCCCATGCATATAATCTACGGTTATAATAATTACATTCTTGGATGCATTTATCGCGAATCCCACGGTTCACCAGCTAAATTGTAGAAATAATGAACGGTGCGTTCGTGTCCGGACAAACGGACGCGTCCGAAAGCGCAGAGAGGGTAAAAGGGGGATGAATCGATTTAACCACGGGTTTTATGACCGTCTGCGATCATGGCTGATTGCAGTGGAGATGCCTATATATATCGGCCCTCTTTCGGCTTGCCACATATGCGTCGAAATTCGTCCGCACTTTCACACACATAATATATATACATATAGATGTTACAAGGTCCGAGATTTCAGCATCAACGGAGTTTTAATATTGTAATAGCGACCTGTCGAGCTGCGCTGGCACTCGCTCGCGATTCGTATATAATGTTCTCGTCAAAATATCGAAATTCGCGAGTTAAATGGTATCCCCGTTGGTGAATGAAACGACAGATTCTGCTGGTCTGTTTAATCGTGTCCGACAGTGACGAGAGAAAGACACAGCGATAGGTGAAGAGAAAGAGAGAGAGAGAGAGAGAGAGAGAGAGCGATCAAGCCATGTTTTTCTTTTATTTTCCACACTTTGGGAAAAATCAAAAAGCTTCGAGAGAGAATCACTATAATTTTTATATATACTGGCTATTCCATGTTAATTGAACCCATTCAAAAAAAAAAATTAATAATGGCTCCTAAAAGCAAGAATAGTTGAGGGTAGATTACCCCAAACACGAATTTTATATAGAAATTTCGTGTTCGATGTTGCGAATGAGATTTTTAAATTCTGATGGTTTCCTTACCCCGATGCGAAATAGCTCTCATATAGTCGCATGTAATTAGAATGAGAGCCCGTTATCCTTAATTGGACATGTGGTTTACCGATAAAATTATTCAACATGTCTCTTTTTGTCGGAGCGAGCACGCTTTTATAATAAAATCTTGCAGCGGTGGTGCTGTTGCACACCTGAGTCGATACGATACGAATTAAAACTAAAGGTATATGGAATAAATCGTCAACATCCAATAAAGTACATCTAATAATGGCTCTTTGGTAATGGGTGGTGTGTACAAGGAGTGTTAACAGGTACTACGTTATGTATTACTGCGTACGGAAACTTGATTCTCAACTATATTCCAGTCTATAGGACTATGGCAAAGCGGTGCATTTCCACAATGCCAAATAGAATATGGACTGTTTTGCACGGTTGATCGAGTCCAATGTGAGTGCCCGACGTTTCTATACACACTCAGATATATATATATATATATATATATATATATATATATATATTTACTTGTATGCGTTCCAATAAAGTATCAAGAGTCGGCGTAAAGAAGGTGAAGCTGCTCTCGTACTTTACGCAGGTGGAAAAAAGACAGAAACACTCGCATGCCCCACCGGATTCGACATGATAATTTGCGAGTGTGCAAGGAGTGAGCAAAAGCCATACGAGAATATCTACCAGCAGTTATTTGAACATGCATATATGTATATATATATATATATATTATGTCGGTGAATTTTGCTGCTTCCAGTGTTACCAGAAGAGAGCGAGATGCAGACGTGAAGAAAAAGAACGAAAAGGCCGTATAGGTCAGCTAAGATCGCGATCATTTCAATCGCGTATCGATTTGAATTCAATGTTATCCGATGAAATATAACGGTATATGTATATGTGAAATAAATAGTTGAAACGTGATCGTGCTGCTTTTGAGAATCCAATATATATATATATATATATATATATATATATATATATATATATATATATATTTATTCTGTATGCTATTATGTGTGAATTTGCCTGTTTATCCCACGGTTGTCATATGATCTATGCAAATATTTCGATCTTGCTATGGATAAGAGTTTGCATAAATTTCGAATTTTAGTGGAATTAATGGAAATATTTATGGCATTAGTGGAAGAAACGCGTGATATTAAAATCTATCACAAATATACTTCATCCTTTTATTTCTTTATTGCAGTAAAAATTATTATTTTATAATTTGGTCTTTTTTCGGCAGTAAATAGATATTGAACGCTGGAGAATCTCAATTGTTAGTAATCTTCTGAATACAATCTATTTTTTTTAACGTTTTCAAATAGCGTTTTTTTGTTTTGCGAGGATACTCGTCAACTCAATGTCAATTACACTCGCTCTGTTAAACAAATTAATTTACGAGTGACAAGTGAGCAGGGTAACCGGACGCTTATGGCCAGTCGCACAGAGAGGGCCAGAGGGCGCACTAAACATTTTTCCCTTTAACATATACGTAGTACATATGTATGTATATATAGCCTTGTCCATTGTATCTTGTCTGCATTATATATAAATATATATATATACAATACACACGTTAATGAGAAAGTGCGCGTGGATTTCGTGGATGTACCTCTCGGGGTGTCTGATATACGGTCATATACGCTTAATACATATATATATATATATATATACAGACGGAGATACATTACAGAAGAAACCATACGTGAGTACCCGGTCACACATTATATGTGAGGCGAGAGCAAGCATATATATATATATATATATATATATATATATATATATATAGTAGGGGTCAAAGCGTAGGGACGAAGGTCTTGCGAGGGTAGTGGAAACTGGAAGATTCCCAAAGGGGGTGAAGAGTGTGCCATGAGAATATATATTTGTATCTACTCATCGAAACGTTGTATAGTTGGGTGGAATATGCGGAGGTGGATGTAGAGAAAAAAAAAAAAAAGAGAGATAAGAGCAGTAAAGGCGACACAGCAAAGAGGAGAGCAAGAGAGAGCGAGCGATTCGATGACGAAGGTATGTAAGGGCGTCCTTGCGAGGGTGAACGTCAAGCATTAGGGTGGCGGGGGTGGAGGAGAGACAGCGAGACAGTGAGGAAGGTGGGGGAGGAGGGCATCTGCCTGACAATTAAACGAAGCCTCGGAAGCCCTCGAAAGCGAGCGGCCACACCGAGCAGTCAACAGCTGCGCATCTGAATACTAATTTGAAATGTTTATACAGTCTCGCGGAACAGCATATAGACGCACATCAGCAGGGTACAAGCAGTCGAAGATACTTCGAGGTAATGAACGAGTGTGTGAGCAAGAAAACGACCAGAGAAATAAAAGAATACGCGGAGTGAGGCAGAGAGTATATTATAAAGCCTCTCTTACTCAGCTATCGATGGACTCATATGAATTCACTTATGAAGCAATTCGAGATCGACAGTATTTTATGTAGTGAAAAAAACTTTGAAATTATGTCTCGAGGTATTAAACAAAAAATTGACCGTTGAAGACATGCAAAAAACCTTTCAACAGGAGATATTTTGCATTTCGATAATAAAATCGTTTGACTTAAGTTTTAAGTTTAATCATCCATTGTGTCAAATTTTTTCATGGTCTTTCCATTTGGCTCTGATGACCACAAGAATAAAAATGTCGGGATGAACCAAACGACATATTCTGAGACTACATATGACGTTCTGAAAAAAAAATCTCCCTTAATCGATCTAAGGAGGAAAAACAACGATTATTGAAAAATTGTACTTTTCAGTATTTGTCGGTTTATGAGAAAATATAATGTTTTTGTTGGCTTCTACATTTCCATTAAGAATTTCTTGGTGATTACGAAAAACGCCGAGTTTTTGTCAAAAAATGAAAAATTAATAAATAAAAATAAGATTGTACAAGTTGGGGATAAATATTAATAAGCCGAGGAGCGTTCACTGAAAGATAGAAGGAAATATGATATAATTGCTAAGTCGATTTACCTTCATCATGCCTCCTGGTTCATTGATTTTTTTACTTTACAAAGAGCCATAGGATTTTGCAAGTTGAAATTTTCGTCGAGATATAATGGCCCGATAATTTACACACGCACACATATATATATATATATATTGCACAATGTGATCCCCTGGGACCTCAATTCGACGTCAAAATTCCCAACCGTAATTTCCATACTGATTTCACGGCTGTCACGATATAAAACACGGCCTTAGCCGTGTACAAATATTTATGAAGATGTAACCATTATTTCGATAAGCGGACTCAAATCGAGATGTGAGCGAGCGAATAACGAGAAAGAGAGAGAAACAACACATCACTGGGGATGTATATTATATATACAATGTGAGGCTCGTGACACCCAGAAATACAGCAAAAAGAATGCCCATCCCACCCTGTTCAGGTTACGGGGGAGGGTTGAAAGTGCGAATATAAACGCGTCGACGCGTTTCCCCCGGGGCCCGACAGCTATAAGATCCTACTTCTGTACTCCAATATCAATATTGGGGTGCGTGGCCAAAATCGACAGGGGCTCCGTGTACCATACACACACACACACACACATATATATATATATATATATATATATATATATATGCATATGCCCGCTTATATTATATATATGATGATTCGCGCTGCCAGGGGAGAATTTCAAAGAATATTTACTCGCATACTCACCCATGTTGAAACTAGGCTGAAGGGATATTTTACGAGTTTAGAGCTAAATCTGCGTAACTATATATATAGTATACACTTTTCTTCCCCATGGTTCGCATGTAAAGCATTAACTCTCAAACTATTTCCAGAAATTAAATAATAATTGACTACGATCGTTTTTTTTTATTATAATTAACGATAAACAATTCTGAAAAGAAATACATTAAATAATATTGTTGAGATAAATTTTATTTGCACTATTATTTACGTATTTTTGTTACCGTGCAATGTACATTTTCTAAATTCTTTTTATTAAAAACGTGTGTACCATTTCTTCTTACCAATTTGTCCAATCATTTCTCACCATGTCCCGTCACGGATATAAAGTACCGGATTGAGGGTGGATGAAAAAAAAAAAAAAAAATTTGTCACGAGCTGACTTACGAAATGACGTGTGGATTTTAATAAAATTTAAAGCGGCTCAAATAGTTTATGCATGCAGGAACGCGGATTTGTCTCGGTGAGCTGAGAATGTCCACGTGCAACGAACAAGAGAGAGAGAGAGAGTCTTGCTCCAGAGGCCCGTTTTGCCGTGCTTGATGCTTATGGCTCTCTACTCGTGTATATAAAAGCGTCAGAGTTTTGTGTACATTGCTGTACGTTATTTGGCTCTTCATGCCCCCACCTCGCGACCGCCCCATCGGTAAAACCATCCCCTTTGGTCTCGGTGACCAGAAATGGTACGCATATGGGGTGGCTGTTGGCAAGTAGCACGTGTGTACCCGGGGTCGTGCACCCTCGACTCTCTCTCACCCTCTCTCGTTCAATCTTCAATTTCGTTCTGCGATGCAAGGTGTCATCGATTATTGTGTGTTTTACACACTTCATATGACGTTTAGCTAACGCATCTCCTTTGTTCGGATTAATAATTCTTACGACCCGAAGCATTAATTTATTTTTATTCCAACTTTTTCTTTATAACAAAAGTTTAATTTTTTTCTATCAATCAAGTTTAAGCTTTTTTCCATCAATGTTTTTTACCAAACACTCAATGTATGTGAAATATGGGCTTGTTATTTTTGAAAAATAATTGCGTGTTAAAAGGCACATCGCCTTTGGACAAATTTAAAGAATTAGCATACGTTACTTTTTTGGGGTCGACTATTGTGATTGATTTGCGCCAAAGACTCAAGCACATCAGTTGTGGTGATCAATGATTTTTCGCTACCATCAGTCGCAATGTAAAGAAAAAAAAATTAATGGTTTAACGAGCAATTAGGATGTTCCAATTTGGTCAATGACAACATGCGTTATCCATTACCGTTACGCCATATATGTATGTATACATATAAGCCCAATTGACGAGACACACGAGAGTTATTAGACTTCGAAGACGGCGGGCCCCTCTTATGGTTTCCCACTTAGGGTTCGAGGTGGGTTGTATTTTTGTATTTATATCCATGCATATACCTATATGTATATTCTTTTTTCGACGCCACAAGGGCATAAAAATCTGAAGCCAGTTGAAACAATTTACGAAAAGTATTATTAAGGATACATGTCAGGATGGCAAAATAATTTTTTTCCATCGATGCATGGCAGATTTTTTTTTTTTTTTGCTTGATCCGCGGGTAGAATCGATCAAAGTTCGTAATACACTCCGCCCTCAATCTTGATTCTCTCGAGCCCTCATACTATGATGTTAGCCGCGCTCTCTTCGTAATGTTCCTTTTTTTTTCACTTTCACCCCGTCGCATCGATCAATCAATCCATGATTGCGTACATATATATTCCAGCGACGCGTGCATAATGCCGCTATTTGACCATCAATAATGGTCGGTGACTTTTTTTTTGGACTACGTATCAGAATGATTTATACGATCGGAAAGGATGCGCTTATGCCCACATACACGCATAAGCAGCCTACTCATAGGTCTGTATTCAGTCAGTGAAAAAATATAAATTTTCCCTCGTAAATCTCGTATCGGCATCAATAAAAAAATCAACAAAATGTCAAAATCTGAGCTGAGAAATCGATATAAAAAAATAATATTGGTCCAATAAAAAAACGATGAATTTCAAAAGTAATTAAAGTCTCTCGACCATAAAGTTCCAAATTCAATCATATAGCTATGAACTTTTTAACTGAACTGAAGTTATAAACCTGATAGTTCGTAAATCCTTTTGGAAAAAATGAAGCATTCATTCGTTGAATGGAACCATATATTTTCCACTTTTTCTCTCTCAAATTCCTCCCGAATTTTCAGAGCCATACGCGAAACCCTGACACGAAGTACCGATGAAATAAATTTTGTGAATGAATCTCTTTCTCAAAATGACTGCTTGTTATTTTCGTGAAAAAAAAAAAAAAAAAACACGAACTTGGAAATTACAGAGAAATCATATAAGATCTTTCGCTCTCGTTAAAAAAAAAGCCTGGTCGTGGGGCTTGGGGGGGGGGGGGGGCTTTGATCCCGGTGAAGTGCAATTCTCAAGCGTGCGCAGAGAACGTATATATAGGATAGATGTCTATAGATGTCTATATAGGAGACCCGGTCGTAGAGAAGAGTGAGTATATCCGAGAGCTAGATCTCCGTAAAGTTGAACGAGAGGAAACGGTTGACCGGCAAGTCCGAACAAGAGATAGATAGATAGGAGAAGCAGAGAGAGAGAGAGAGAGAGAGAAAAAGGTTTTCTAGTTTTTCGCTGTTTCTCTCGCCGTATATCCATAAAGGGCCCAAGCGTTGATCATAAAAGTCTGCGAGCGCATCCAAAGCATCTTGGGATTGACGTTACACTCTCTCGCGAGCTTGACCGGTCATATATCTACAAAATAAAACTATAACCATCCCTTCCCCTAAGGCCCTCTCTGAATCTAGCTGAGAGATCCACTACTATTCTACGTGCTCAAGTATATATATATATACACATATACTTGGGTTTATTTATATATTTAGATTTCTATTATATATACAGATAGCTCCTCCTTATTTTGCCTCGTTTATATACCACTTTCCCATCTCATCGGCCAGCTCTATACACTCAACTGCCATCTCCCATTTCACGCTATTCATATATCAGGCGCTCATTTCTCGCAAGAGTGCAATTTTTATCGAGCGAAATATCGCCAATTTTCTCTCCTTTTTTTTGGTGTAGCGATTTTTTGGCTCGTTCCTATGCAGTCTCATGTGAATGCGTCGAGCTTTATGCACGATTTTTTTGCACCATGAGGATTTTTATCGCAAAGATGAAAAGACTATCCCGAGGGCTTTTCATACGAGAATGCGCGGGGCAATCCTCTCATGGCTCTCTTTTCTATACTCTATGGGTATTACCCATACGTATATATCTCGACATATATATTCCATATAGACAGGAATCTATTTCCGCTTGCAAATCGGACGAACAAATGTATGGCCATTCATTTCAGGGCGAAATACGTACGCAGGGACAAACCATCCTGGGTATATGTGTGTGTGTGTGTTTGTGTGCACATTCGCGAACGTCCGGCAATCGGGCTTAGGGTTATCCATCCGTGGTCTGCTCGTCCATATAGACGCAAATCTCTCACTCTCAGCGCTTTTTTTTATTTTTTTTTTTATCTCTCTCCCTTATTCAGTCGTATACGACTGGCGAAGCAAAGCGAGCTCGCGAAGCCACCCCGAGCCATGATGAAGCTTCGATGAAAACGTTTCGCAAATCGAAAACGATGATCGAACGCATTCGATCCCCAACGTTTTGTACAGAAAGATTGCTCGACACCTGCGAGCCTTTGGAAAAAATACATTTCTCTCTCATTCTCTCTGCGTGAGAGATAAAACCGATTTATTAACGGTGTATAAATTTATTCGACCATATACAGTGCGATTGATTACGATTTTTTTCAACTTTTGCCACAGCAACTAATTACCTATAGTTCGAAAATTATCCAAATGCAGAATGAATTTTCCAAATATTATACAAATTCGATCCTGACAAATTTTAATCCTTTTTTTTTTTTATCAAGAGAAAAATTGTATGAGCAAAACTTCCTGGCAAATCTGATTGTCTATTAACCAGAATTTGTTTTATATTTTAATACCAAAATTACGACGTTCGATACTCCCTATATTGAGCAGTTTGGACTGTTACCTCTCTTCTTCCTGCACTGTTTCGGGCTTCTGGCTCTGCTGTCCCGTGTAAACAGTTAATCTAAATCCAGAGCAAGCAACGATGTAATGTTATGCGGCTCGCAAGACTCATTATACTTGTAAACCAGCGGACGGGGTACGTTCTGCGACCACAGCCAAAACGTATTGTGTGTATAATACTATACTGGATAGCACACACACGCACACACACACACAAACACACACACGCCCACAAATATATATATATATATATATATATATATATATATATATATATATACATGCAGCTGTAAGTGATGCAGTTGTGTTGTTTGTATCCAACACTATGATATGTTTCAACACTCGTAAACTCTTTGTGACTAGAGAATTTGTATATGCGTATATGTACATGTGTGTGTTTGATACCCGCGGCGCACATGCAACTAAATCAGCACATAAAGAGTGTCTCATGTTGCATTGGTGTTTGTGTGCCCGAGCTCTTATTCGATCCTCGAGCGCTTGAGATAGAATAAGTATAGAGAAGAGGGGCAGTGCGCTTCTGCGATGCTGATTGCTACGACTCTCCATCTCTCTTCCTGGCTCTCGTGCCAACCCTGTAGAGATATATTCCTCGTATTTTTTTTATACACAAATACACGCTCATGCACCCTTTTACTCTTGGCTTTTTATCCAGCAACTCGATCCAACACTTGTCCACGTGGCGTACACTCAATTCGCCTTTTTTTTTTCTCATCTCAAACCTCGAATAAGTGTGTTATTTAGTCACACGAAAATCTGACACCTCTTGGCGCCTCTGTTACTGCTGAAAGGACGAGCTATTTATAAATAATTATAAATATTTATATTTATAAATATTTTTTTCACGGTTGTGAGGGACGTTTTGGAGCTTTTCGTGAGAATGACTATATGAAAATTTGTTATCAGTGTGAAAAAGTGCGTAGAATTATAGAGTCTTAAAAAATATATATTTTTCTCATTTTTTTTCATTCCATGTGAAGACGCATAGAACGTAAAATTGTATAGCTGTAATAAGGTGCTGGTAGATTTATTCCATCTTTACAATATTCCCATATGAACTTTATGCTAATACATGGACGATTTATAAAATAAATATATATCCGAGGTTTTCATCCCATTACTGGAGACTCTTATAGCGTCATCAGCTTGACCAGGATTCACACGCTGTGAATCACACCTCTGTCATTTATTTTCTTTTACCAAATATATATATATATTATATATATTTACGTATTTATTTATATTCATATACTTAAAATTTATATATGTGTATATATATATATATACTTTGGAGAACAATGCCCGAGATTCAACGCGGATAAAACAATTTTTTTTACAAAACATCATTTCCACCTTCGTTTCTTCGGACAAGATCCCATACGAACTCACCGTCGTACCGCGAAGCGTGGCAAAGAGAAGTGAAGATGTTGGGTTTTTTCTCATCTTTTTACAAAGAAATGTACATGAGCGACCTAGCATACACAGCAGGTATTCGCCAGCGGCAGAATTATGCCATTTGCACGAAATTAGCAAAGCTAATTGTCGACAGCTTCTAATATCATGCATCGTCGAGGAAACTTACGTACTCATCGGCATAAAATTATTTACCGGATCCGGTATATCTACATATGTCTATCTTTAAAGGGTTTTATATAGAGGAGTGATATGTATCTGAGGTGTAAAGCTCGTATATAAAATATTATCATTCCATATCATCAAACGTTTGTACTGAATGACCTTTCGTTTGAACTCAAAAAATCTTTAATCATCGAAGGAGAAATTTAACAATTTTTTTTATTATTATACTCGTGAATAAATATAATTATTGAAGATAAAAAAAATGTTGGAATACAGTCCTCGGGGCTTCCTGAACGACGACGAAGAGCCAACGCATTTTGGGTGACTCTTTCGCATAATTCGGTACACATTATGCTCAACATAATCGTACAATTTATGGCGCATATCCGTGACCGGGGCCCTCGTTGGCCATCAAAAAGTCTCTCAGGCCCTCCATACACGTTATTATTCCTCGTCTAACTCCTCGCCATCGTCTTCCTCCTTATTCTTATTCCTTATTATTCCTCTTGCCTCAAAAAGTCCACACGGGGTCACGACGACGAATCATTCTCTCTAATATCTCTCTCGTCTCTTCTCTTCTTCTCTCTTTCACTCTTTATGGTAACAATACATTGAACTACGTCGACTCGAAACTTTTATATTATACGACTTGGACGTCCTCGAAAAATTCGGCGCCCATGTGATTGTTTTTCATTTATATTTATAAGATCCATATCGTGTTGAACTAGCTCGCCAGATCAGAAAGATATATAGAGAGAGAGAGTGAGAGAGACGGAGAATTTTGATGTGTACAGTTTACCTGATGACTCTCCATACAAACGCTGGGTAAAAAAAAAATAGTCTTTTTAGACTACCGTTTGACCCGGAAATATATTAATGCATTCGTTGCCCAATGCGAAGATTTTTTTTTTAAATCTATTTTACGTAATCTCCGCTCATGCCGAAAACTTCTCCCTCAAGTGGCAAATGATCGAGTATTTCATGACTCTCGCACACATTTCCATTATAAGTGTACATGTGCGTACGCATGTATGCATGTACGTATGCCCTATAACATCGATATATAATGTATATCGGATTAGACATTCAATGCGACGCTCACCCGCATCTTGTTATACGTCATGGAGTAGGATAAAATAATGTTACCGGGATGAATAAACTGTCGCAATATCATTTTCTCTCTTTCTCTTTCACTTTTTTTTTTAGTTTCCCGTTAATACATTTCTCTTTTATGATATGCATAGACGGGCACATAAACCTCGTGTGGAATAATACTGATGCATTCATCGAGCGAACGATCCTGATGGTTTTATACGGGTGTCCCACGAATTCAAACCTTTCAACGGCAATAATTTAGTTGCTTATTCTTTTTTTCTCTTCATTCACCTCTCTCTCTTTTCTCTTTTTCTCTCTCTCTCTCTCTCTCTCGCTATCTCGCTCTGTCTCTTGCTGGGTTTTTTTTATTACCTTTTGGTCTGCAACGCTCGAAAATGAGAGACGCGAGTTGAATGTTAATTCGCGTAAAAGTTTTGGAGAACAAACGTGGCAGACACGACGAGTGCTCGTTCCTCTTCTGCCTCAATCACGAATTGGTAACGAGAGACAAGACTTTTTTTTTTTAACGTTTTCAATTTTTCTTTTTTCCAGCTTTATTTTTCATCGTATTTCTTTTTGAGATGGGATTTCATTTTTTATTTTTCTTATGTAATAAGAAATACAAAGTGCGAAAAATAACGGAATTTTCGTGACAGTTTTACATAAAGTATATCTAAAAATTATAATTCGATCGTTTTGTACACGGTGGGGATGAAACCAGATGCGAATCGTAAGTCCTCGTGCGGCTTTGGACTCGTTCCAGTGTTTCTCGTACCCCGTAGGTACCAGCTGTTGGTCGTTCGCTGGCCACTATAACTATATATGGATACATTTCAGTTTTCACGGTCTATGTATAGGTATATAAACATATAGTTATGTATGGTGACGACGTGGACATATCTCATGCGATATATATAGATGACACAAACTGATGTGTGTTCTGTGAAAACGAGTAAGGGCTCTCGCTAGCGGTTGTCCAAACTGCGGTCATCAATTTCTATTAACATTATTTCTGGCTGGTCACATATGGCTAATAGACCCGACTGACTTCATCGTCCGACAGTTTTTTTTTTTTTTTTTTACATTTTCTCTCGACCTCAATCAGTCACTCATTTCGATCGATTCGATTGGAGTAAAAAACAATTGAATAATCGTTTTATTGCTAAAAAAAAAGAAATAAAAACGTTTGTACAAGTATGTGTAGAAGCTTCACCAGTTTTACTTTCAAAGCGATGTTGCCGACCATGCGCACATTCAAATAAATTTTTTTATTTTCATTGCACTGTAAAATTGACTATATTTTCAATTTTATTAAATTATTCAATTGTCAAATTGAACATTATATCACCATCTTATTTTTATAAATTAGAGACAAGTCATATCATCATAATTAAAGATAATTCAAATGCTAAGTATGAAAACATAAATGTACATAGTTCGATGGATAGCTAATTTCCAGGGCAGTTTCCACATACGAGAGAAATATCTCCTATGCATGTATGTATCAGTTTATTTTGTCGCATTACGTGACTAATGGTACTGCAGTAAAAGAGAAATAAATCCCACGCGAATTGAGGGACAATTACTATCATATGCCCCTGCGAGACGACGCGATTGTCCACGTGTCATCGTGATAAATCATTGCGGAAGTCGACGACGGCGTTTCCATGCTCTGTGTCACGAGAGAGCGCGACACACGACGAGTGTATTCCACGCAAAGAGCACAGAAATTTCGTGTCGACGAGCTGTCATAACAGGGGTAGATATTGGCACGTGCCATCGCGCAACCCCCGACCTTCGCGCCCTCTCTTGCATCCATCTATACTTGCCCGAGACCATATTTCTCCCGTTTTTCTTTTCTCGACGAGCTTTTATACACCCTTATTTAGGCTCTTTATTCCACCCCCGCTAAACATATTCGCCCACGCGGAAATCAGCGTACACTCGCACATATTATTTTGTTTGAGATGCAATTCTTTTTGCCTGCACAAATATTTAATGATTTTGTATCCTGTGAGAAAGAGCATTTTTTTTCTCTCGATCTGCTTGCAGTCTCATTTGCTCAGTATCTACTGGAAACGAATTTCACTGTAGACTGTATTTCCTAGGAGACTTATACCACGTGCAAATTAATACAAAATAACGGGTTCGTATCAATATTAGACTTTATAGACTTTCTCGAAAATTCGCTAAAATGCAAAGTACATCCATTTTAGCGAATTTTGCAAATGCAAAGTAAGAAAAATTCATTTACTTGTTTCAAATAAAGTTGAAGTTATGTAAAAAATAATAAAACGTCTAATTACTGCTGACAGAAATTCGAATAAATTCAAATAACTCAAATTTTCTGGCTGACTTGTTTGAACTTCTGCATAAATGAAGGAAGTTCGGGAGAAACTATATTTTCGATGTCTATCCATGTAGAAAGTGACCAAGCGATTGTGGCTCTGTGACTGAGAATGATTTTGGAATTTTCCAAATGTGCTCAAACTTCCGGTTAATCGCCATAATACGATCGAATGTCAATTGCCTGTATTGCACGAAATACAATGCAAGAAAATTTACACATGGGGAAGGGATGGAAAGAAATTCAATGAGGATGACGCGTGTGCACATCATAGATCTATCGTCTCCCTTATTTCCTCTGTCGCGTCCATTGTCGTTGCTTCGTCGAACACGATGCAGTTAAGTTACACGCGTTTCTCGTTCTGACGATTATACTCTGCACATCTATGTTTGCCAGCGTGCTGTCTCCGTTCAGGAAACGTTAAAACGGGGCGCAACGACATCCGTTACGAAGAGCCAACAAATAAATCGTCCTATACCGTGTATATATCGATACGATTTCTAAATAGAGTTGAATCATCGAGGCTATAAAATTTATCGCCTTATGATATATTACGATAATCATTTCAAAAGTTTATATTACTCGATGACGATTCCGAGTATCATAATTTCAACATTTTTATCAACAGCACAACATTCATTAAAAAATGTTTATGATCATTATTATTCACTATATCAATTAAAATGAACAACCATGATAATAATTCGCCTCAAAACTGACCAATTACTCCATCTCATTGACGTGAAAGAATAAATGCCTCCCTCTCCTTCTCCTTCCCCTACTCCTCCATTTCATCTCTGTAATTTATATCAGAATATCCAAGTACGAAATTGAAGTGTAACATATTAATCACGATGAGTGGGTACTCGATAGAATTCGTAAAGTCCTGCTTTGAAGCCGAGCGTTACGCTGAAAACGCGACTTAAAACGAGGGGGAAGTTCTGATGTCGAGTGTGGGATGAGCGAGAGAGAGAAAGATAGAAAACGAGGAGAAATTGAGTCTCTGAAAATTTGGTCCGCTGCGTTTAACTGTCGCAAAACGATTCGGGATTGTGACATCTGTGTCAATAAGGCGAATCCTCCCAAGGGAGAATATGCCGGACGAGAAAAGAGAGAGAGTCCCACAGCAAAACGTTTTATCCTTCTGCGAAACGCGATCATCCTCGTTCAATCATCGATTTTATTTGGTTAATAAAACGATTATCCCACCCCTGGAGAGCAAGGACGCTGCTCTTCCTCCCTCGTTCCGCGACACGAATTTCTCGTCCGGCACTCGTCCGAGTCTCATTCCAATCTAACCGGCGACTCGATTGTCGCTGAATCTCTTCTGTGTACACGTTCTACATCTTTCTCTTCTTCGCTGCCCTCTCCCTGTGTGTGCGTTTATATATGTATATATCAAGGCAGCATCAACCCTCAGCGTGGGCGTTCAACCAAAAATGTAATTTACATCCTTTTATGTTCGCGAAATTGAAATATTTGCGAATTAATCCAAGACCGAGAAAAGGAGACAGAGAGTTGGAGATGCGACGCAGAGGATTATGGGCTAGGCTATTATCCGTGAAAAAGCTGAATTTCTGTTCACGCTTATTCCTTTCTATCCTCGTTCTCTCCGACTCTCATCCGAGAATACAGCATTAATTTCTCCAGACACGAATTCAGAATATCGCCTTCGTTGACATCCTCGTGCACAGCCAGCGCGTCAGTAACGGGAAAATCAACGTTGTATCGCAACAGTGCTCATTCTCTCCCCTTGAAAAAGCTCGTCACAGTCGCGTCTTAATGATTCTCCTTCATCCATTAAAAAAAATATTCGCACCCTCCATTTTCACAGAAGATTGTATTCAATTATATATGAATCCAAGATTTGTGTCTGACCTTAAAAAAATTTCGTGCTTTAGTTTATTATGCATTTCACAATAAATGCTAGTATAGTTTTTATCATTTTTGAGCTTGCAGCCAGAACCGAACAATTTACCGAATGATTTAGTTGAGGCTTGACCCAACGACACGACGAAAACGCACCGCTTGATTGTAGGGAAAAGATACATCGAGGCGCGAAGAGACTGTGGAGGGAACGGGGTAGACCAATGGAGGGTTGAAAAAGTGTCGGTGGTTGGTGATGGTGGCTTGGGGCAAGGGGCACAGGGATTTCGGAGATAGTCAGGATATATAATGTCGACAGAGAGAAAGAACTTTCATGGCAAAAGCGTTTGTATATATACATACGAAAGAAGCAAGATGGAGCGTGGGCTGTTAAACCGGCCGAAGCATACAATAATCCGCGAGACGCCAATCCCGCTGGTGCTCTCTTTCTGCTCTTCCTTTTTCGCTCTTCCACGAGCGTATTCAATTAATTCTCGTGAAAATTTGTCGCTCGTATTAAATCTCGACGGATTAAAGGCAATCTCGCTTCCAGGACTATGGTCGCCTCTCCGCTCTGCCTCGTCGCCGGGCTTGCCTGGCTTCCGTATCTTCGTCACCGTCGACGTCGCTCTCATCCGCTTCGCCTTTCCCGTCACCCTGCGTAGCGTATGCCACTATATAGCTTCAGCTCAATTCGATAAAACTGACCGACTTACAGCGGCTAATGTCTCGTGTCTCGACTAGAAATTGCACGAAAGTGGTCAACTTCATTGTGGCGATTCATCGGTGTGCTTGATAGAGCTCTCTGCGTTCTGGTGTGCTACGACACCAACGCCTAACTCATCATCCAGCTCCCCCGTTTATATTCTCCACTGTATATATATCGCAGTATACACCGAGTTTACGATCATTCGACATGGCGACAGCCTGGCGACTGTTCAAGCTGGTTGAAGCAGCACGAAAGAAAGAGAGAGAGAGAGAGAGAGAGAGGGAGAGAGAAACATCTGCAGCGGGAAAGTTGCGGAGATGTTGGATGTTGTAGGGATTACGTCAATTTGTCTGCCGTTATGAGTACATGTATACTCGCCAGTTATAGCTGCGGAAGGTCGAATTCTTCAGGCATTTTGATGAATCTTTAAACGAGGCGGAGCTCTTTTAGTTTACTCGGAGAAGTTCAGTTGAATCCAACATAACAGGAGCAACTGAATGAGGTCGATCCAGGAGAAAGGTCAAAATTGCATTGTTCTCCGGAAGGAGGAACATCATTTTTCTCATGCTTATTTGATAATCGATTTTGCAAAAGGCTATCATTCGAAAGAAAACTCTTACAACTCGATATATTCTATTGGTTATAATTTTCGCCACTTAAAGATCCATTCTGTCTACTGGACCACATGGGCAGTCTCATGCGAGTATATAATTGTGTTAGCAGCCGGTGTGAAACGTTCTGGTTTCTATCAAGCCTACCGTTACTTATTAAACACTACAGATAAAAGGGTGCATCCCATTTAAGACCCTTTTTCATGTATATGTCAGTATGTAGACTCACACATGCTGTATGCTGGATGCTAACATGATACACACGCATGCGTTTAGAGTATACGACGTTGATAGGACCGGGGGACCCCAAATGTAAATAAGTTAACCCCAGTGGCCTGGGGCTCGTCATCGCGACGGCCCGCTTCAGGGTCACGACCCTGGAGCTCTCGCCGCTCTCGGCAGCCAGAGAAGCATCTCGTCCATTCAGCAAAGGGCGGCTAGAGGTGTCCAGTCTGTGGGAGGATGTTGGCAACGGTTCAGGGTTGCGAGGCCAAGTCAAAGAATCCTCGCTATGTCTGATGCCGGCTTAGGCCTCCCTGACCATGCTTCATTTTCTTTAGGAGCTTGAAGTGAAATTTGAGGTTTGACAATTGACCCTTTTCTCAAGTCTATACAACAAATCCAGCCAGCACATGGATCCATATGGATTATCAGTAACCATAACGGCGCGTGCTACTTTGCGCCCTATTTTTTGCCTTCTTATTAATTAGTGACGACGTCGGTTTCCTCGCAGTTGGTCTGGGCGGTTTAGCCACACGCTACAATGTCTCTGGCCCTCAATTCTGGTTCATGACAGTTTCTCTACGCACACACACGTCTCAATGTCGCCTAGTTGCTGCTGCTCGTTGAGGCGCCTAAACATTCACCCTAGGCGTTTTGAGCTATAAATAGATTTTCTTCAACCAGGCCGCCAACACCCGGCACTCATGCGTGGTTGGAAATTCTTGCTTCTGGTAATATGCTTGTTATAATATCCTCGTTTCCTTCGTCTCCCGTTTACTCTTTCTCTACCCCGCTCTCCTTTTTTTGGTTTGATGTTTCTCTTACCGCCTAGAGAGCACCCTCAGTCGTTGCAAGAACGGAAAATATGATCCAGGGATCCTTCGTCAGCTTCTTCGGAAGCGACACACGCTTGTATAGAGTTACTCGTCGATGATAAGGAAAAAAAAAGTTTTGTTGAAAGAAGCCGATAAATGGCGCTTCCTCGTTTGCGGTAGGACCAAAAAGAGGGCGTGATATGATCTTGTATGAGTGGAGCAGTTAGAGATATTTTTTTGTATGTTGACGGGATGCTGATGCGTTAATCACGGATAATCTTCGACGAGACAAAATAAAATTTTAATCTAGAGTCGAGTAATCAGTTTGATTCGAAGATTTTTGAAACTTAAGAATTTGGAAGGACAGTTTGTTACCAAAAAAAGAATTTCACAGTAATATAATATCGATATTCTATTAATTATATTAAATTAAAAAGGCGTGCCGGGTGCATTTGAGCAGTATTACTTTTATGAAATTCTGTCATTGAACTATCGAGTTTAACGTTTTATAAAATTGAACATTTTATATAATTCTTATATTTCTCATTGATTCACGTGTATTATCTTGTTCAGGAGTTCTCTCCCGGAATATTACTTCTCTTTCTCTCTGGTTTCACGAAGCGTTGCAATTTATTAGTTTTAATAGAAGCAAACAAGTCGAGCGAATAAATATTCATGGGGTTAGAGAATTCGAGAGGATCGCGTGATGGACCGAGGATACGCGAAGGGGACAACGAAGGAGCCATTAGCGAGATTGCTTGTAGATTGCATATATATCTATACCACGTGTGCTTCTCGACTTGAATCTCAACCCCCCGCGTCTCTGATATATACTCGCTCGCCCAACACGAGAGACAAAATTCGACATCCTCTTATTCCCTATCTATACATTTTGCTCCCATACGTCGCATCCTTTAAATTCCCTACTATATTTGCCTCGTGAGGCGTTCGGTCTGTTTCATCAACACAAATCGTGAATTGAAATTCGAGCCTACAAATTTCTAATACGATGGGATTGCATTTTTCTAATAATAATTACAGTTTTTTTTTTTCAATTCTTTATACATGTATCGTAAAATCCATGATAATCCATGAATGGGTAAGATCAACAGGCAAAGATCACGAGAGAAATTTACGAGCATCCCAATAGAATTTGCAAAAAGGAGAGGTGAAGAGACTAGCGATAATGAAACACAGTGATCTTTCTTCATATAGATGGAGACAGGTATAATTAGAGCTCTCCTGGTAACGTGATAGCTTAATAATCCACAGGGAACTGCAGGTAATATTATATCTTTAGAAAGTATAATAACAGACTACAACCAGCAGGAAGTCTGTGGCTATGAGGATCAATAGTTTCTGTCCTGTATATATCGACGAGAAAAAATAAGATGAAGTTTACAAAGGTCCTGTCTCGAAGAAAACTCTAGCACTCAGTCCAATTTTACTCATACCCTTTGACCCTGTAAGGTTAATACGGATAGTGAATTTCAAAGAAATCTTTGAAAACCACATCGTCATTTGTGTCACTGGTCGTTGAAACGAGACTTGAACCGTTCCCTTTTCCTATACATATACTATTCGATCTTTATCTATGATGCCCAATGTCATCCATTTTCTTTTTTTCATTTCTCGAAGATGTTTTTTTCTTTGCTTTCAATATGATCAATGCACTCGAAATAATCTTGACAAAACTCAAACAGCCATGAGGATGTTACGGTGTCCGTGATGTAAAAGTTTTACTAGCTCATTTGAAGCATTTGGAACATTTCAGCACATTTGTACAGACACGCATATGTATCATTCCAATTCTTACTACGCGATCCCGTTTATGTAATGTTAATTAATCTTTTTGTCGAAAAACTTTTAATAAAATATCTTTTTATTGATCAATTAATTGCGTCTTAAGTGCTCATAATATTCAAAATTCTACTTGGTCCGATTTCTTCAATTTCATACATTCCTTTGTTTTCTTCCTTCTGCTCTTTTTGGGCAGTGCAAGCTCTTTGCTAATGTAGTTGCTCAAACAAGTGCTTGATACGAGCTTCACGAGCTTTACCGATACTTTAGACTCACCGTATTAAATGCAAGTCATCGGCGTATTCGAAGGATCAGTTGAATGGCAAATTTGCCGATGGCGAAGGTATTTCTCGTGCACTTATAATACTCAATATATGTACATGCATATTATCCTCGAGTACCTAATCGACGAGAAGATTGCGCACACCTTGTCAGTCTCGGATGCCGCATAAAATTGCGTATCGAAAAGGGTTTCCCTGCAAAACTTCACGCGTACCATATACATATATATATATATATATATACATATATGTATGCGATCGCAAAACATGGTCTCGGAACATGCGAGAGAATAACCCACGCGAATCGAATGCCCGCACGAGAAGAATATTTTCGAATTAACTTACGAATCGTTGAAGTATCCATACTCGAGAATATATATACTCGTATAGCTCGCGTATTATTATCATTATTATCAGGGATGGGTGCAGAATAAATTTTTCGTTGGTTTCGTGACCAAGAGTGTGAATGGGCCACAGAAGAAGTTTCATATTTTATCGAGGATTATTTTCCAGTCGTGAGACGAAAAAAAAAAAAAAAGAATCTGGCAAAGCAGCGAATAAGAAAGGGCGGTTTGCATCGTCAATTAAATCATCGAGCATAAATTCTAAGCCATATAGGTGTAGAAAGAGAGAACTTTGGTCAACGCAATAAATGTCTAGCGAAATGTACAATGTTCGAAATGGCTGGTGTAAAGTTGAGTCTTGCTGTGTTCCCTCCCTCGCACACAACTGCATATATGTACGGGCAATTTCATAGCATTGGTGCCAATGTATAGTTTTGAGCTTGTCACACTTCGTTCATGATTTTTCATACCATTAGGTAAACACTGAGGCGTTTGAAATTTTTTCGAAAACCTCTTTTCTTGTATTGCTATTTAAATGTATTAATTTTAATGGACACACAGCGTGTAGCTTAAACATCTAAAGTTACCTACCATTTTTTATTCGTCTCCATTACCATTTCTCATAGTCAACGTAATATTTTTTACTATATGTTTCAAAATGCTACGTGAATAACGCATTATTGTTGAGTAAAAAAATTATAGTCAACGGTTGATTGAAACAATATTTAAAAATAATATTTATAAGAATCTTTAAAAATTCGGGAATTAATGTAAAGAAAATGAGGATCGAACGTTGATCGTGTTGACCTAGAATGCCCCATATATATCTATATAATGATGTGCGTATGGTGCACCGTGCATCAGGGAGTGTTATTCCTGGATACAGTATGCAGTAGTGCAGCAGCATTTTACACATAGTTAACTAACATATACATACATATATATACATACATATACATATACATACATATATATATATATATATATATATATATATATATATATATATAACTACTCGACAAAGCTTCTCTCTTTCTCTTTCTCGTTCTCTCACACACATACACAGCAAGAGGTGGTTATAACAGCGCAATAATCATATACTCTCGACGACAATAATCGTTTTATGGCGGCTGGCAATATCGGTGCTTACCGCCACACCATGTGGATAGAAATCGATACCTCCGGCACTACTACCGCGACTTCTCTCATCCTTTACCCTCCCCGGCCCTTAAGGCCTCTTTTACTTCTATACTACGAAACGCACTCGTCGCACTTTACCACAAGCAGGTTGTACCTTAGGACATGGAATATATATATATATATATATATATATATATTGAGCAAGATACCGAGTAACTCACACAAGCACATACGGTCTTGTCTCAGCACCTCCCTGTATATCGGGGCACGTCTAACTTAAAGCGCAATTCGCCAAGCTAGATATGAGAGGCTCTTGGCTTTATTAACCACGCAGAGGCTCTACGAGAGAACCGAGAAAGGTGTAAACTGGCGGCTATGAAAACTTGTTCTATCGCTTTATCAATTGAGCGTAAATTTACTCACGACACTTCCAAAGATATGATAAAATCGCACGAGCTAAGCTCCGTTTTGCGTGCACAGACTTTATCGTTTGTGAGATTTGTTACGATTTATTTGATATATTCTTATCTATAAATGAGGGCTGCCGTTAATTTGTTCTCGCACGAGTTATCCAGGGTGAATATAATTAATTTTTACAATTATCTTCATGGGAAAGCAAATTATTTATCAAATGTTACAAAAAGTTGATACGAAGAATTATGAAACCGAGAAATATTGACCCAAAACAAAGGTACAAAAAAAAAGAATTACCCCAATAATAAAATTATGGCTCATAGCATTCAGGAAAATTTTATTCCCGAAAAATAATGAATCTCTTCACACCAACTGTCAAAAGTTAAAAAGTACGTTCTCGAAATAATTTACCATCTAAAATAAATACGGGGAGCAATGGATAAATTTCCATCGGCAAATCTTGTCGCGCTATTATATGGGTTGCCAGCATCGTCATCATCGACGAGGTAAATTCCCTTCCGACAAAGCTTTTGTTCACCGCATATACCGCCTATATATCTTCACGAATATATATGCAGCAATGGTGAGAATAAAAATAGCTGTGGGAAAACGGAAAAAAATCGAGAGTCTACGCATTGAACACGCCGGAATAATTGCGAGTCGCTGGACGTCGGTCCGATTCTCGCAATGTGGTATATCCACATGCTATTTGCCAGAGAGATCCAGAGAGAGAGAGAGACAGAGAATGCGCTGGGAGGATTGACGACGAGAGACACGCGAGGAGGGCGGACAGTCCGTTCCTCCGATTAATTCTTAAACAATGCGTCATCCCGCCCGCGTACCTCGGGATGAACGAAATAGTCGTTATTGTTCCGCCCATTGGAATCGGAAATAAAACGCGAGCACTGCGCTACACCATATACATATCATATATCTATCTATCTGTCTATCTGCCTGTCTATCTATCGACATGCATATATCTATCGTCTATACGTTCGACGTGCAGACGTGTACCATACCAAATGTCGCATTCACTGCTCTTCTGGTGCTTTACCATCGACTCCTCTCTCTCTCTCTCTCTCTCTCTCTCTCTCTGGAGTAGCCGCTTGTCTCTCATTCCCCGCCTCTCGCTTGCTCGGAATCTCGTTTTTTTTTTCAACCCTCTGCCCCCAATCTCCATGATGCTCTCTCAATCGCGCCCTACGTATAGAGAGTCTGCACCAGAGAGACAAATATAGGCAAATCTCTGATGCTGGACATTTCTCGCATGAGAGAGGACGCTCGTGGAAAAACGCGCACCAGCCATCAGAAAGCTATATGATGTCCTTTGGTGACATATATATGTATTCAACAGCAGCACAACTGTAGCAAACGATGCAAGCTATGAGCTAGAGGTGTACATATAGGAAAGCCTGTAATATACATATACATATACATATACATATACATATACATATATATATATATATATACACAGTTGCAGTCACAAGCTCAACGCATTGAAACGCAGACTAGCAGGGAGTTTTCTCTTTCGGGTGTGTATGTACCCCACGAATGCGCAACCCTCTCCTGGTACACCACCCGTTGACTCATCCCTCTGCTCGACCGTTTTTTCCAATCAAGCAACTTGCTGAATTTGTTTCCCCAAACGTCGGTGTGTTTCAAAGTTATTGATTGCTGCATACGCCGCGAAGAGAAAAACTCTGGCATTGCCGCGATGCTCTCGCGGACTCGCCATACATGGCTCTCTCTCTTTCTCTCTCTGTCTCTCACTCTCTATCTGACGCTTTGCTCTGCTATATCGTACCGAGAGGGAAAACTCTCGTGAACACATCATGGTGCCATGCATGCACCGCCCTCGGTATACACGACCAATGTATATATATATATATGTATATATATATGTATATATTGGAACTATACATGCATATGTGCAGGGGAACTCGCGAGTCCTCTGCGAGAGCCACAGTGTTTCGTTCGTTCAGCTCGTTTCGTCCCGTTTCGTTTAGTTTCGTTTCGCCTCGTTTCGCGCCACGTTACGTTATATACGTTTGCTCGGCCGTGCATCTCTCGGCTCTTGCAATCTCTCTGTACATCTATGGGACGTGTGTCTCTATGTTTGCGTGCGAATATTGCAAAGCATCCTTTTGGCATACGTGTTCGTCGTGTCGTTTTTTTTTTTTGGTTTGTTTATTGCAAACAGTTTTTCTCATGACGGTTCGATGTTGGTGCTAAGAACGCATTATAATGCATTATATTGCCAAGTTATTATTATGAAGTTATTACGAAATTATGGATGCTCGTTATTTGATGCTGTATGACATTGCACATTTTTTTTATGGGGGTTTTTTTTTTGACTTTATGTTCGTAGAAAAATATAAAATTAAATATAGTTGGACGGATCGTCTTCGGTTGAACTTATTCGATTGCAAAATTTCTTCAGCCTTGTAAAGAGATCGAGTAGTAATGTGTGTTATATATATTTATATGATGAATTCTCGAGCAAAGGAGTCTGTAATCGACTCTGCCGGTTAATGCGAAAACGCACTGGTCCGCGTTGCAAGGCAAGAGAGACTCCCTCATCTATAACGAATCGATTCGATCGAGTTCTCGATCCAAGAACGAGAGATTTATGCAGCATCGTTCGCAACCGCTGACTCCTCTTTTCTCCCCATCACCTTCTTCTCACTCTTCATGGCCTATCTTGGGGCAAAGTGGTGGCAGCAAAACTCGATCGCTCCACAACGAGCATTCAAAATATATATAAACTTCGAAAGACGCCTGTGAACGCGGTGAATTCTGTTTGGCAGATTCTCTTTATTCTCGCTTTAGGGCTCTCATCTCTACTCTCGTCCCGAACAAAGGTGAGAGACAGGGAACAAAAAAAAAGGTATACATGTAAACGGACAAAATGAAAATAAAAATAAAACTTGTACGCGATATATCGAAGTGAAAAAGAAACGGGAAGAAAGCAGAGCGAAGGATTATTTACGAAGAGGTAGAAGAGAGAGAGAGAGAGGGAAAGAGAGCGCGAGAAAACGACGCCAAGCAGAAAGTCAAGCCGAATCGCGACTTGAATCGCGACGTTTCCTCGTTTCGGTGAGAGACCCCTTGCGCGGCCAGGAGAGCTCTGCTTTTGCATAGCGGGCGAGAGAAAGAAAAGGATGTAGACACTCGGTGCGCAGATCCTTTAACGCTCTTCGGTGCCCATCCGCATGTATATATATACGCTTATTCACCCTTTAAACGTATTTTACCTGCCCTCAAGCGGCCCTCAATGCTATCGCGCTCTTCTCTGCTCCTCCACTCGCTTTGAAAGCCGCGCTTATTGCCAAAGAGAGAAAACGCGGTAGAACGCTCGCGATATGTTGCTCCGACACTGGCTGCTCCTGTTGCCCGACTTTAACGTGGCCAGCAGCAAAGAAAAGACGCCGCAAGTTGCGTCTCTTTGAGTTCCTCGAACTTTGAGGACTCATGTAATGCTTGGACCAACACATTCAACAGTCAGACATAAAAAGGTTGACGTAGTCACAGTTGTGACGCTGTAAAATTGAAACTTTTGGTGAGGTTGGTTTAAAATTTGATTATCCGAAATGACATTGTACCTTTCAACTGGTACTGCAACGCGAAATTTTCGTACAATCTTCCAATAGTACTCCTGTTGATAGAGCGCAGGAATTTACACCAAGTTGCAATAACCTAATATTATGTGCCAAATGATCAATTTGCAAGGAAAACAAACTTTTCTTTATCTCAAAGGCAGCTACTGAATCGCCGTTCTAGCATGTGAAGAATTTTTTAAAAAACGTATACGAGAGCCTGGAAAACTGTCAAGTGAAAATCAACCAAGGTGTACTTATTGTTAGCTACAAATAGTATATTGTACTGAAAAGTTCATACAGTATATATTTATAAACAGGGGCAATGGAAGCTACTGAGAGCGGTGCTCTGGGACGCAGAGAGACAAGCAAGAGTCCTCGACATTCCTGTGTTGCATTGCGATATAATATACGAGCGGTCAGGAAGCAGTCGGCTTTACTCAACGACAAAGGCATTGAGACGAAGGTGGAGGAAAGGCCGAGATGGAGAGAGAAAGCAAGAGAGAGAGAGAGAGAGAGAGAGAGAAATATGGAAGCTCTCCTTACTAACTGACAAAGGGGAATAGGAAGGCCGGCATATTAGGACGGTATGCGGAGAACGAACGGAGTATGGCCTGTGCTCATGGTTCTTGATCACAGTCGCGTCCATCCCTTTTCCTCTCGCAAACCCCCGCGTTATATACGCACAAGAGATACTCAAAGTCGTTTATAATAATGCCGGCGAACGAGACCGTAGATTCTCTTTTGCTTTGACTCTCTACTATATATGTGTACAAAGCAAAGTTAACATTGGCCCAAAGGATACACGTCGTTGTGGCCGATCCAGGGACAGAATTTGTGCTGGCAGGGCTCAAGTCCTCGCGTCTCCTTGCGTCACCACATGTCATCACCGGAGCACGCGGACTGATTTACATCCGTTGTGTTGTATTCCCCCGGCCCGGAATGGCGATGAAGGAAGAACACAGCGAAAGGAATGAGAGGTCCGGAGAATATAATATATACATATATATATATATGTATATATCAGATCATCGGCAGCGTAGTTTTGGTCAACACTGATGCTCTTGGATCGCTTATACATAAAATATATGCGGCCGTCATATCGTTATGCCTCAACTATACGAGGTATCCCGGGCGAGATTCGAACCGACAAAGGCGCGGTCAGTTTATAATACAGAAGCCTCTGCTCTCGCGCACAGTGACTCGACCGCTCTTCCCTTCCAGCTTCCTATCTCGCTTATGTACTACCGTTCGCTGGAGTGAGGAGAGTTGAGTAGAAAGACTGGCCAAAGCCGTGGAGCGTCAAGAGAAAGAAGAGAGGCCGCGGGAGTCTGCGGGCTTCGGACTCGTGTCTTGAAAAATGCCGAATGTTGATCGAACTCGATGTGCAAAGAGAATAAATATTTTTGTAACACACGTGGATGTTGAAAAAGGAGAAGAATATCGGGGTAAAAAAGTCTTGTGTATATTCCAGGATAAAATTCATAATACGTAAAATATGTTATATACGAGAATACTATCGGTATAGTTGCTATACATATAGGTCATAGTTCCATATTATATCCTCGCGTTCATTAAAATTCCTGAGGACAGCTCTCTCTCTCTCTCTCTCCCACACGGCTTCAGGCACGCGAATCGTGCTAATATATAAATCGCATAACTCGTACTGTTACAGGATAGACAACGATACATATACATGTCCCAACTAACATACATGTAGGTGTTCTATACCATAAGATATACGCTATACCAAGAAAGCTAACCGTCATCACGTCGCACCTGAGCGCAATAAACGATGTAAGCGGAGCAACATTATCCCCTGAAGTACGCTGACTCGTAAGAGTCGTTCCTCTCTCTTTCTCTCTCATGTTATCCATTTCACTCGTTTGCTCGCGCGAGCACAGAAGATTGCGCTCGCTCGCTCGCTCGCTCGCTCGCAAGCGCAAGATCGTTTTACGAATTGCTCGTTCCAGTCGAGCGAACCGCAGAGACGACCGGTCGATTCCTCTCGGTCCCGGTGCTGACTCTGTGGATATGGAACGTGCCAGCGTGATCTTTCTGTCTTTCTTGGACGCGTATACAGAACAAGTGTGCGCTTATACTGGACTTTGGTATGCACGTGGCAAAGTTATACTACTCATACTATGATGGGAGGCTGAGTTGAGTTGCTCGTTATGGTAGTATGTGGCAAGTCAAGTGCAATAATACACGAGCTACCGACCATATGATGTCGCTTGTATAGGTAGAGGCGGGCGTTATGGGGTTGGATCGCGAGAGAGCGACGAGCAACATGCCATATCGGAGACACCTGTTAGTGGACCCGACAGTCTCTACTTCTGATGCAGCAGCCCAGCCACGTTGTGCACACCAGGAGCTTGTCTATATATATACATAAAATATATGCGGTATATATATATATATATATATATATATATATACACCCATTTGGTACAGTAGCTGCTATAAACGCGCATCGAAGTTATATGAATCGATGGAGGGAGGGCATGCCAGGAATTAAAAGCGCGTTGTTATATTATAATCATATTATGGCGTGCTCCATGCGCGCATTTCTACACCCCTCTCTTTTGCCTCTTGCTGATACAGACTGATCGAACTCTGCCATGCTAAAGTCGAATACGAAAGACGGAAAGAACTGAAAAGACCGAGAGCAAGAAAGACCCCCGTAGGGCAAAAAACTAACGCGGTCGTGCAACCGCGCTTCTATACAACGTCCCATGTGCCGCAATAAGAATCGGATATATCGTTAACCAACTACAACGACAACGTCAACCATCGCAAAGTGTAACGAAGACGAAATATGTCTCTTGGAATCGGGAGAGAAATAAAAACGATAAACGGAAATGTATTTAATGGATCCAGCTGCCCTTTCTCCCCCTCTCCGTGCGTGCTGCGTGACTTGAATCTTCGGAGAACACCGATTTGCCTTCTTGGTTCATTACTCACACCAATCACCAATGTGGAAGTGCATGGAATTTAGGTGTCCAAGTTAAGCGAGAAAAATCAATGGATAATGCTGTGGGAATTCTTGATTTGTCTAATAAAGAGCTAGTTTGTCAAAAACATTTTTCAAGACCCTTTATCAAACATTCATAATAAAAAGCGAGAGGATCAATAACTTTATCGATTATTGGCTGCATCGAGGTCCAGCCGTGCAATGCGATACGAACTGGCGGAAATATAGGACCGATTTCCCGTACGCTGACCTGTCGTGAAGGCAGAACCATCACCAGCTAACCTACAATGCACCCAAGGGGGACCGGGTGCGAAATACGCAAACGTTTCAGTGTAAAGTCAATGTCGAAGATGCGAGACTAAACGGCATTGATGAGCGGCTAACCTAATTACCGATGGTCGTTCGAGGCTCCAATCCTTTGTGGCAGTGCTCCGAGCAGCTAGAAGAAACTGGATCTTCTGTATAAACCTCGCCTTTGTATAAACCCTGCCTGTACAGAAAAATCGTGAGATCCCTATACAGTCGAGGAATCACAGAACGAAGGACATAACTGAGAAGCAAATATATAGAAAGAGGAAGAAGGACCACAATAGGCCTTGACGCAGAGTCAGATAATGAGGCCGAAAGGGCGTAAAGGGATGGACGCGTAGAACGAAAATATAGGAGGAACGAAAAGAGACAGAAAGCGTAAGGGAGATGGAGAATAAGGACAGATAAGACAGTCAGAATGGATTCCAAACCTTTGCGCGGTGAGCGAGTCGAAGAATGAGAGGAAGAGTGCCCAGTGAGAGGGAAGAAGACTGTGGAGAGAGAAAGAAGGAAGAGGAGGCTGGGCCTAGACGTCGCGGTGGAGTGCAAACTGTAACAAATCCAGCTTTCACCCAGCCAGACAGGGAGACAATTTATGTGGCGCGTGTTTCGTTTCGTTCTTCGAGGCGCATCGCGCCGCACTCGATCCAGGCGATGCGCGCACTCAGAAACGCTTTGGCTTCGTCTGCGCTTTTCATTCTTCCTATATGTGCTGAGAGGTTATACCACAATGCTCACAAGGAGTCGTTCCCGTGTTAAGCCAACGAGGTGCTCTATTCTCTTTCTCTCTCTCTTGCCTCTTTTCCTTGTTGGTGATCCAGTGCTGACGACTATTCTCCAATTTCGGTACCCACAGATGGATACATTCACGTCGAGTCCTGACGACTCGTGCTGTTGCTTTGTAATGCCACTTCTACACATCACAGACTAGACTGTTTGGAAGATCTTTCACTGATTTCGAGAGCGATCCTTAGAACTTCTGGGATTCGCTCTAAAGTACAATCATCACATCATCGCCGTTGTTTCTGCGCTCCCGTTTGTTTTTCGATAAATCCCTATGCCTTACAGTTCGTCTACTCCGCCAAGGCAACGTGTAGCACGTGTTACAACACAGAGCGAATCCATAAAACAAGCCGCAAATTCCATTTTCTGTTTTATTTTGCATAAATTCGCATGAACAAGTTGACCAGATTAATTCAAAAGTCCCAACAGATTTGGCCGGCAATCGGGATGTCCGATGAATAACCATTTTTTCGAGACATTTCGAGACCATCAGAGACTAGATGGTTCGGAAGGTCGTTGACTGATTTCGAGAGCGATCCTTAGAACTTCTGGGATTCCCTCTCAAGTACAATCATCACATCATCGCCGTTGTTTCTGCGCTCCCGTTTGCTTTTCGAAAAATAAATTCCTATGTCTCACAGTTCGTCTACTCCGCCAAGGTAACGTGTAGCACGTTTTACGTGTTACAACACAGAGCGAATCCATAAAACAAGCCACAAAATCCATTTTCTGTTTTATTTTGCATAAATTCGGATGAACAAGTTGACCAGATTAATTCAAAAGTCCCAACAGATTTGGCTGGCAATTGGGATGTCCGAAAAACGATCTTTCGAGATCAAGAATAAAGAGGTTTTATCTTAAGAAATGATCCTTGCAAACAGTCAGCTTCTCACCCAAGATTTGGCCCCCTATCCACGAGTGACACAGTCCCTTTATCCTCTGATGAATCCAGGCAAGTACCTTCGGTTCCCCAGGTGGACAACGTTACGAAGTGGCGCGCGTGGACCAGCTTACAGCAGTGAATTATAGCACCCTTAAGCTGAACCGTCAAATCACGCCCTCGCTCGCCACAGTTTACGCCTCAAAGAAACCTCCCCTATATATACACGAAGTTCACAGGGCTCTTCACCTTGATCGTGGTCGAGGAATCTACCTGCCATCTAAGCAAGGGCCCAAGACTTTCTTTTTCTCTAATTCTCTGTATCTTTTCCTGCCTCTCTCTTGTCCTTTTCATCCATCTATCTCCAGCTCTTTCAGACTGTCTTCCCCCTTTCGACTTACTTGGAACGTCATTCCTCTCTCATTCTTTCACATACTCGCCCAGTTTTCATGAAGGACCATTACTTTATAGTCAGGTATTTGCCATGTTAATGGGTCCCACCCTCTCTTATTATGGAATTATCATCAAATTCTCTCTCTCTCTCTCTCTTTCTTCATCCCACTTTCACTCCTTCAGATTTTCCTTCTTCCTCTCCTTCGTTTTCTTGTTATTTTTCTTGTACCAATAGTATGCAGTCCGAGTGTCTGACTAGCGTCTGGGCCATCCATCCTGACCGCGGTCCCTCTATTTCACCAGCAAACGGATAAGTACGAGTCCCAATTATAATAAATACCAATTAACGAGGCGACGACACCCTTTTACCTTGGTCTCTCGCTCGTCCAAGGTGCATGAGAGGTGGAAAAGAGAGAGTCACATTGGTCCACCAACACTCTTTCTCTCTGTCTCTCTCTTTTTTCATGCACACTGAAACATACTCAGCTTCTTGTTCTCTTCCTCCCATTCCTTTCTCGTTTTCACCTTACTTCGTCTTGATCCTCATTTACGCACGACGAATAAGAAAAGAGGCGAATGAATAAACAAACGAGGAGAAAGAAGAGAGTGTATATGAGAGAGAGAGAGAGAGAGAGAGAGAGAGAGAGAGAGAGAGAGAGAGAGAGAGAGAGAGAGAGAGAGAGAGTGAGTGAGCGAGAGAGATCATGAAAGGATATTATATTATTACGATTCGTCGTGTCTCTCGCACATACGTGTGTTTCACGAATGTGGAATGAGAAACGCGAAACGAAGAATCGAGCCGATCGCCGGATATTCAATCGCGTATAACTGGCTACTTCGGGGAAAACCGCGAACTTGCTGTTCCCGCTCATACACATATACATACACGTAATATAATAAATAAAAGTCGAGTCTCCGAGATTGGATCAATCCAAGCGAAAGAGCTTTGTGGCTTCTGGTGAGGATTCTTCGTGTATAAAACGCGAGTGTGCTCTTTGCAGCCGCGAGAGAGGTGCGAAGAAGAAACGCAGATCGTTGCGAAATATACGCTCTCGATAGTCATACGATGATTATACGCTCGTGAAGAACATGGCAATAGAATTGTCGAGAAGCCACGAAAACTCGTATCCGTTCCTCTCTTATACGATCGAATTGCGATGGGATCAATGGTCGTTTGGGATGCTGAATTCTCGAGCCATTTTTTCACATGGTAGAATAATATGTGATTTAATTTAACAAATTATAAATGATTCAAATGAAAAACTGGCCCGTCATTATCTCGCTTATCAAACGCATATTTTATTTATTTAGAAATATCCAATATTAAACTATATATATAAGTATACAGAAGCAGAAATATTGACAAATTTATAATAGTTAATATTGTTCGTATTTTTATTCATATTGTATTCTCTTGCTGTTTATAATTATTCCAAAGCGATGGTTATATAGGGAGTAACCATCAATGTATATATATGGTTATTAATCGCTATGCCAACCATGAGGTCTTTGACTTTAGCCTTTATTGATTCCGTAATCGTATCTTTTAATGGACTCGACGAGAGACCCATACTTATAAATATATATTACCGATCTGTCTGGTATACTTTTATATGTCTATATATATATATATATATATACCCACGTGTCATATATAGCAACATCCACGACCAGATCGAAGGTCGATAGAGAACATCATGCACGGAGAGAGCCATATCACATGGAGGAGAGCCCAAGAGATCGGCGAGTTGGAACGGTCTAGAACGGATGGCCGCTGTAACGATGACGACGCAACTAAATGTTCATAATACCATAATAGGGTGGAAAAAAACAGAGTTGAAAGAGGCAGAGGGGGCAGTAAGGGGAGGGGGAGGGGGAGGGGGGAGAGGCTCGGATCATTCCCCGCGCGGCGCACTCTCGGTTATATCCTGCCTGCCACGGTGCCTATGAAGCCGCGGCTCTCTCCGTTATGGTCCAAACACTTCGTTCGTATCGTGATGAACGGTACTAATACCCGCAAGAACATCAACTTCCTGGAACCAATCATTCGAAACGACGATTCATAAGGAAGAAATTGCCTCTGGTCACCATGCTGCGAGAGAGATACAAACTGAAGCACCAGCCGGGCTCGATTTCATCGAACTCTGTATACCATTATGCTATTAGATATATATATATATATACCGATACAAGTTGACGAGAAACATCAAGGCCTCTATGGACGATCGCAAATCTGTTAGTCTTTATGTCCATTTAAAAAAACTAATTAAGGTTTACTTTTATTTTACAGTTTTGCGGTACACGATCAAAGAGAAAATTGGTTGGAATCGGTAGCAGACATTTCAAATTTCTAGTGCAATCGAGAAGTATATCCTTCATTGGCACTGTATCAGTAATTGTACGAGGATCTATGACCAATTTTTTATTCTCTCAATGATGATACAGTTGCGGTTAATTCTGTTGACGATATTGCCATTTTGTTAAAAGTTAAATAATAACGTCGTTTAATACCTAAAACGTCATTCAAAGCTGTTTTTATTTGCTCTATGATTCCAAGTATCACAGAGCACGTTCCAGCTATATATTATTCCAAGATTTCCGGATGAAGATTTTTTCTCGGAAATACAAGATGTCCACTAACGTAAAGTGGGTCGAAAAATGGATAATATGGCACTGCAAGACGAGTGAAAAATTAAGAAGATAGAAAATCGTCGAGTGTCAAGAAGTAGCAAAGGGGCAACGCCAAAGGGGCTCCAGCAGCGTCGATCCTTGGTCGAACCAAAGCACGCGCTCACTGCTTTTATTTACTGGAAGAGTGAACCGTCAAGAGGCGAAAGAATTACCTGTAGTGAGCCCGAGAAAATTGAATGGACCGTATAAATTATCTCTTTCTGAATCATTCCGTTGATTTTTCGTTTTTCCACCCGTTGACCGTTTCCACGTGAACGGTCATAAATAATTTCACAACCAGCATATTACTATAGATATATATATTTACTTGGGTTCGAATAGATAAAAGATGTCATTTTCCAAGAGCTCCAAAGGGAGAGATCCAAAAGAAAATGGCTAAGAAGAAAGTTTGCGGGAGATTTTTCCTTTATTGGTCACACGTACATCTTTTCTTGGCGTGTGCCTCTCGAACCGACTGACGAATCAACAAAATATTAAAGTTGCCCACCCGTCACGATGCTAGATTCAAGTATGAAACCATTTATCGTATTTAGCGTGCGGACAGAGACAGGAGAAAGTATTCTCTCGAAGCTGCACATCTGCCAATGTGCTCGGTTATTAATCACTTTGAAAAAACTCTGTGTGCTGTACACATTTTATTCGACATTCCATTTCTGTGATCGTATGTCAGGCACGTACACACGAAAATATCACAATAAATATATACACAGTTAGTTGTTTGATAAATAGCATTATTTTATCTCGTTCGTATATTCCGCTCACACACCAACGACAATGAAATACCAAAAAACGAATCGAATGAACTTCACCGAATTCACAAACTATTTTCACCCTCGCTCCATTGAAAATCTCAGCGATGAAATGAAGCCAGGGATGAGAAAGAGGAATGGCAAGAACGAGAAATGTTAACGCGAAAGATTTTTTCAGCAAAGTTTTTATTTGCCCCACCATGAAAGGACTATTTGGCTGAAAAGAGGCAAAAGAGGGCGCCACACAGAGCTCGAAAAGTTTTCATACAGATCTGCCTTTGCAAGCGAGCATGGTTGTCCTCGATGAGAAATCTTCGAATACGAAGCAGCGAGAGAGAAAGAGAAAACGAGACGGAAATTTTCGCTATGAGCCGGTGAAAATGAGAAGGGCGGCAGGAGGCAACAAAAAAAGGGAAAATGTAAATGCATAAAAAGACGGTAATCAACCACTGGGCGGTAGTCGGTATAAAGATAGCAGCAGATAGTGCAGACATTTCTCGCTGTGCATACGCTATAGATATACAAATATATATATATATATATATATATATATATAGTATATGGTATATACACGATATATATACATCGTACTACTGCAGTCGAGGCTGGATATCATCCTTTATTCAGACGTTCTTTCATCCAACAGCGAAGTGTGCTGATGCTCTCCCCTCCTCTTCTACCTCAGTCACTTTTTTCCCCTTCTTCTTCGTCTTCCCTTCGTCCTTCACCTCCTTCTTCTCCTCTTTCTCCTCTCCCTCCCTCCTACTTTTCCTCTTCCTCTCCAATCTTTCAATGAATATACTAAAAGTTTCTGAATACTCCCGTGCCGCCTTTCATATTAGTTATACTTAATTCAAGATACGAGACTGCGGGAGCTGATGAAGCGCAGTGAAGCAAGAGAAAGATGGTGTAGTCAAGGGGTGCGGAAAGCTGAGCATTGACTGGGACAGAACGCCATGAAGCCAGTATATATATATACTGGCTTCATGGCGTTCTGTCTGTATATATATATATATATAGGTAAGCGAGAAATTGGACGAGATCTTTGCAAAAATATAGATCGAGAGTAGGCAAGAGGATGCAAGATGGGGGATAATGTGCTATATACAAAAACAGAAAGATGGAGAGTGGGAGAGAGCGAGAGAGAGAGAGAGAGAGAGAGAGAGAGAGAGAGAGAGAGAGAGAGAGAGAGAGAGAGAGAGAAAGAAGTGGAAGATCAAGAGAAGCGGCAAAAGGTTGCTCATCTCGTGCTGCTGGCTCAAAGGTTACCTCTTTTAATGGCGCTCTGCCAGCAACGGGATGCCATTATACTTTATTTTTTATTTAAATCCATCACGTACAACTTATATTTTCATTAGCCTTTTACTCTCTGATGGTCGTGCGAGCCTCTCGTGGAGGAGAGCAAGAGAATCACCGAACGAACGCGAAGAGAGAATCGTAAACCGGGCATTTCACCTGTGCCCGCAGGCGTCATTCATCCTTGTTGTTTGTGGCTCGCTCGATCTTTTTCAATGATTTTTCTCTACCTATATATTTATGGAGCTTAGGCTATATATAGGATAAGTGCCGAAACTCATTCGACCCTTCCATTGCAATTTCGCGCAAATGTTTGCGTGCGAGCGTTGTTACTTATCATTATTATTGACCTCGTTTGCCCGAATGACCTACGTTTGAAAAGAACTCAATTTTATTTCAAAAGAAAATAGCAACCAAATTCAATTTCTATGTAACAAAATCTCCAATACGATTAAATAAACTCGTATAAAAATATAAATCCAATTTAAACGCGATATAATATGACGATCCGTCTTCTCGAATTCACGACGAGTCACTTTTTTTTTTTATTAGTTACTCCTCTGCCTCTGTTATCCATGTTTTGGTCCACGTACATATCACAGAGGGCTGAGAACGGTTTAGCTTCGGGTTCTAGGCTGTTAATGCCACGGGCACTGTGTTTAGTGTTCATTAAATAAGCACCCCCTCCCCCCTCCTCCCCCCGAGGCGAGGAGGTGGGGGAGGAACCCCACCTCCTCGCCTCGGGACACGAGAGAATTCTGCTCAACCCCCTCCCAGCCCTCATCCACCCTCGCTATGCCATCTACCAGGGTCGCCTGTCTCGTGGCACGTCACTCACACGGGTCCAAAGTTTAATTGATCAATGATAAAGTTTATCGATCATTTCGAATTCATTTAACTTTGCGTATAGTTTATATTACAACGGATAGACGACGCTCCACAGGGTTCCCGGGGCTTTCATCCCCCCACTGGCTGTCAAGCTATGTCAGAAGCATCGCCAAGCAAAATGTTATGTCATCGTAATGATTCTGTGTTTTATTAGCATTTCGAGAGGTAAGGCGGGTTATAGTTTCGCACAGATTAATTTCAGGATAGTTGGGACACGTTTTTGTTAATCAGCTGTGAATTTTTCGAGACTGCATATGTTGAAATGGCTTGTATGATGCTTCCCAAGAAAATTCTCGTTTATTTTCCACAATGAACGATAAAAATCGTAATCTCTTAATTTCTAGCGAGTTACATGAAGCTCTTCCGATATAGATGCCTGGGCCAATTCATAGAAAGACTCGATCATAACTATTGCAATATAATTATTTCACACATATAGACAATTCGATTGAATTCGAAATATCTTATATAATATGTAATATGAAGACAAAAATTAATTATCTCTTAGACTTCCCAGAGTGACAGCGAGACCTTATTTCCATTTCGATACAGTATAGAAAGATTTGTTCAAAAATTATTCATGTGGAATTATGTGGAATTCACCTATAGGTTTTTAGAATGTTTGCAAGATGCCTATTAGCAGACATAATATCATCGTTTCTAACGACATTAATTATAACTCAAATAAAATCTTTACGGAAATGCAATCTATGTAGAATCATCGCAAAAAATGAAATATTTCAATGAATCCTTTTACATCGTGCACGTTGGAATTTTGTGCGTACAATGAGTGTAAGATGTACGATGTCACATTACGATACCGCAGCTCTGATTCCACCACAGACACGCAGAACTATATGAATCTATGTACTATGCACAGTAAATATAGACTCGTCGTATATATAATAAATGCAGCGTGTTGTATAACGAGATTGGCGCGTGCTGAGGTCTCTCTCTCTCTCTCTCTCTCTCTCTCTCTCTCTCTCTCTCTCCCGATTTTGCTGGATTTCTGATTAGATTGGCTTAATACTCGAGTTGACTTCACTCTCCTGTTTGCGCTTTCGCATCGTACAGTACACTCAATTTATTATATATAGCTAGAGTTCTCCGGCTGGGGTAACCACGAGAGTTTGGATTGAGCCCGATATCGTTCAAACGCACGCGAACATTGCGTTGAGGTCTGCTGCATGTTCGATAGTCACCCCTAATTTCAAACTTACATCTCAATCGAGCAAAACTCGCCCGTATAGCAAAATATATCACACGTTAAATAAGCCACACCCCCCCCCCCCCCCCACTTCTTTACCTTGCCAACGTTTGTACGAAAAACCGCAGGCTTCCTCTTTTCGTCTGAGCAAAAGTGGCAAAACCGCACACGTCTTTTAACCACGAAACACGCTTCACCGCAAAGAAAAAAAAAACGAACAGAGACGAGAGAATGACTGAAGATGGTTTAAAAAAAAAACAGAGACGCCCAAAAATATATACATCGAGCGAATCAAAATGTTTTTCATCAAAATGCAAAAGAAAAAAAAAAGTATTATTTGAATTTCTTTTGAAGATCGTGTATCGATGTATATTTTTTTTCTCAATGATAACGAAAGTGCTACTTATTTTCTCGAAAATCTAGAAAATTCTATTAAATACAAATATATAATATACGAGATATACAGAGTCGATGCGTGAGTACATATGTTCGCTATATACGTTGATGGGAGCTTCAATGCATTTCCATACAGTGGACCATGACCATATATACATATGCTCGGAAACCACAAGAAATGTAATGTAAATCAAGGTCTATGTGTGCATTTTACCAACGGAAAGCGCCTCCGTTGGATACATACATAATTCGACATATACTGAAGCCATCTAGTATTTACATATGTATACATATATATATATATATATATATATATATATATATATATATATATATATACATATATATATGTGTGTGTGTGTGTGTGTGTGTACTACTATAGTAGCCCATTGCCTGGCCCGGTAGTGGTCCCGATTGGAAATCGCTTGCACCTCGTCGTAGTCGGTCCCGTTTTCTCCGTACTCGGCTTACGACTCACTTCGATCCCCCATATACATATATATATATATGGGAAATGGTAGTAATACGGGAGAGTGTACTACCGCTTTATAGATGGGGGGAACAATTCACCAGTACGAGTACATCTGTTTCAAAGTATCGTGGCAGTAAGCGAGTGAATCGGTGCAGTTTAAACGGAGAATCGTTGTTTGGCTCTCCCGATTCACATGGATTGCACAGAATTTCGATTCTGAGCTTCAACGTCTTCATCTTGATCAGCCGAAAAAGGTCTACTAAAGAGTCAACCTACTTTCAAAAGCCGAAAACTCATATCGTATGATAAATTAATTATTAAATGATACTTTTTTTAATCGAATGAAAACTGGGAAACAAAATAATATATGTTATGGATTTATATCGCGATAGCCTTTTTTTAATGGTTTAATTATTCATCAATCGTCACTCCATGTTTTAAGATTTGGAATTTGCACTGAATTATATTTATTCATCGTTGTTCGGAATTAAATATTTAATTGGAATAAATCTTTTGTTTGTGATTTTGTGTAGATGAGAGTGTGAATGAGTCTGTCAATCTTTGTACTGATCATCATCAATATAAAAAAGTCACGTTGCATAAATGCGATATAATCATCGTATAAGAGTTACTCCACTCTCTTATCCTGTCGTTTTCCGTGTCTCCCTTTTCTCGCGTTCTTCTTCGCCAAATCTCTCTCTCTCTCTCTCTCTCCTGTGCTTATAACACTGCTTTACCTCTGTAGTTATGTGTACATTCGCAGTGGATCTTATCATTGTATTGCCCAATATTATCCCCCTGGTATTCATCCGACGTTGCTGTAGTCTGGCAATTATATTGAATTTTATAGTACTCGAGGAAAGGAGTGCACTTCGTCGAGCTGGAGCGCCCGTTTCATGGATATAATCGCTTGATCTGCTCTGCACTCGCTTCTGGCGTTTCTCTCACGTGGCTGTGTATATTTCTCTCGCACTCTCTGTAGCGGCTGCAGCCTCTCTACACACAGCGTACGAGTGAATATTAAGAAACACATCGAGACGTGTCTCCCTGTATACACTTCTGTATACGCGTGATATCGAGAATAAAAGGTAATAAGACTGAACTCTACCAAGTATGTAGGACGTACATGAAGATCGAACGGAGAATAATAATTGCGAAGATATACATATATTGGATGAATGAAAACGAGACAGGACATTAATCAAGGTGCGGCTTTTACATGCTTTAGCAAGAAAAGATAAAAACAAACACGTAGATATTAAATTGTCATATAGGATGTATAGTGCGATAAAAATTAGTGATTCCATGCATTGGCAAATAAATTGGTAACATTTCACAACGATAATCACAATAATTTGAGTGAAAATTAATATTATTTAAATCTTGAATTATTGAATAAAAACAGCTGATTGACAAAACGTGTTGCAACTATCGTGAAATTATTGTACAATAGTACAGAAATTAAAATAAAAATATAAGATGAATAAATTTTTCAGCATTTGGTTGAAGTTGAATAAATCTTTGATTAATCAAAATAATAATTTCTTAATTCCGAACAACGGAGAATAATAATTGCGAAGATATACATATATTGGATGAATGAAAACGAGGCAGGACATTAATCAAGGTCCGGCTTTTACATGCTTTAGCAAGAAAAGATAAAAACAAACACGCAGATATTAAATTGTCATATAGGATGTATAGTGCGATAAAAATTATTGATTCCATGCATGGGCAAATAAATTGGGAACATTTCACAATGATAATCACAATAATTTGAGTGAAAATTAATATTCTTTAAATCTTAAATTATTGAATCAAAACAGCTGATTGACAAAACGTGTTGCAACTATCGTGAAATTATTGTACAATAGTACAGAAATTAAAATAAAAATATAAGATGAATAAATTTTTCAGCATTTGGTTGAAGTTTAATAAATCTTTGATTAATCAAAATAATAATTTCTTAATTCCGAACAACGGAGAATAATAATTGCGAAGATATACATATACTGGATGAATGAAAACGAGGCAGGACATTAATCAAGGTCCGGCTTTTACATGCTTTAGCAAGAAAAGATAAAAACAAACACGCAGATATTAAATTGTCATATAGGATGTATAGTGCGATAAAAATTATTGATTCCATGCATGGGCAAATAAATTGGGAACATTTCACAATGATAATCACAATAATTTGAGTGAAAATTAATATTCTTTAAATCTTAAATTATTGAATCAAAACAGCTGATTGACAAAACGTGTTGCAACTATCGTGAAATTATTGTACAATAGTACAGAAATTAAAATAAAAATATAAGATGAATAAATTTTTCAGCATTTGGTTGAAGTTTAATAAATCTTTGATTAATCAAAATAATACTTTCTTAATTCCGAACAACGGAGAATAATAATTGCGAAGATATACATATATTGGATGAATGAAAACGAGGCAGGACATTAATCAAAGTCCGGCAAAATAATAATTTCTTAATTACAAATGCATTCTTTTTACATATTATTTTCTGACAAAATGGCGAGAAAAAATGTAAAACGGAATTCTCATTTTTTTACACGTGACGTGTGCAAATAAATTGCAGGCTATCTAAATTCTCGCGACTTTATGCGCGACCTACTACAGAGCATTTATATTTCATTTTAATATGTTTTTACATGAAATTTTTTTCCCTCTCGAGCAGGTATAATCAGCAGAAATGTGTGTTGTGACTGTCTCAAAAAGTTTCTACGCTGCAGCGCGAAGAACACACGATGACTCGCGGCTGTCTGTAGGTAAAAGCCTACGTGCGAACGGGTATATTATTCTGCCTGTTAGGTACGTGTGAACGGGACCTCGTATAATATCCAAAGGTGTTATAGAGGCACCCATTGCAGCGATGTCGTCGTCGTCGTCGTCGTCGTCGTGGTCGTCGTCGTCGTCGTCGTCGTCGTGCGGGACGAGGAAAAGAAGCTCAAGCGTTTCGCGCGCAAATCTTCCTCCTCTCGTCCTCGCAATCATATATACATATACAAGATGAGAGAAGTGAGCACACACACATAATCTCTTTTTCCCTCTCACTCTTTCTCGCTTGCGTGGGCGTATACGCAAACGTTTTATATTCGTCCCGACTCACTCCGGCAAAGCGCGAAGGTATCATTTTCACCGGTTAACTTTTAAGATTCACAGTCGAATAAATAATGCAGCGAGGTCTTAAACTCTTATCCGAGGTCGCACGGGCGTGACGATAAATATAAAGGCGTTTATAGTATACGTTCGGTATAATACTATCATGTGTCGAGAATACGCGCAGTGAGGCATATTGCACTCACCCGTTGGATGCAAGAATATCTCTTTGCCCCTTTGAGCAGCTATAGTGAACTCAGCATGATCCATACCGGTCTAATGTACCATGGATTTTTAATTTCTCTCTCGCTCTCTCTCTCTCTCTCTCTCTCCCCCTTCCCCTCTTCAAAATGCAAAATCAAAATGCAGTACCAATAAAATGTACGACAGATTGTACGAATTTTATTATATTGAATTTGGGATCTACGTTAAAATTTTATCGTAAATTATGTAGGATTGATCCTGCCCATTTTCACTTGTAGTTGTTGAAATAAAAAATAATCAATATTTGGTTGTTAAAAAAAAACCTAATATAACGAAAAATTATTTCTTGCCTTCTTTTTCTTCCTGTCATGAACAAAATTTATACACATTCCTCGAGTGCAAAGTATTTCTCCCGAACATCAAGAACTCACCTGCAAATTTATTAATTTATGATAGCAAATTCAATACACGCCCGCGATTATTAACCGGATGACGGGGGAACGAGTAATGGGACACTTTAATGTTTTTTGAAAAAAAAAAAAACGATTCACGAAAGCGTGAACATTCACGACAGTGTCGGCGAACTCCGGTTTTTCAGGTTTTCGAAAGATTCAGAGAGAGAGAGAGAGAGAGAGAATACGGTCAATGTTGTGCTCGCGGTGAATGCTCGCGTTCGTGGTGTTAGTTATGCAGATGCAATAACGCATCCTTTTTCGCGCTCGCGCGCCCATTCTCGCCACAAGCACTCGATGGAAATAGAGATTTGATCCGTGAATTTAAAGAATTTTTTAATTGGCACAGATATTATCGTCGCTCATAAACTATCCGTCGTACGCGGGACAAAGAACAAAAAAAAAAAAAAAAGAAAAAGAAAAAGAAAGAAAAAATGCAAACGTCGAGGCGCGCGACCATCGGTGTAAATCGTCGTTCATGAGGTTGCCCTCGCGGGGATATGTTCGCTTCTCTCTTTCTCCCTCTCTCTAACTCTCTCTTTATCGCTCTTTCTTTCTCTATATCTCGTTCATTCTTCCAGTCGGTAAATATATGCCGTGTGTGTTCGGGCACAAACGATCGCCCCGAGATAGAGCATATAACGACAAAAGAAACTTGATTTACGATAATTTGATGGTATATTAATATCGCATAAAAATGAACTATAAGCGGTTATTGAAGAGAGAAGAACCGTTCACCGTGTATTGGTTTTGCTAGCTCTTTGAGCTTGCGCTACTTCTGATGTCTCGAGAATGGAATCCGGATGGGATTAGTGCAGTCTGGTTCTTATATTACAGCCAACCACACATACACACCTACTCACAATTCCATAACAGAACAGTGAGAAAAAGTCACTATAAATCTAATAAATTCTTGTATATCGTTAAATAACATAACAGACAATTGAATTAAATAATTATTTCTGTACAATTCATTCGGGTTCAAGTTATTTCATTAAGACCTAAAGAGACCACATTGTTTTAAATCTTAAAAAAACCTTGGCTGGAATTGATCGATGAGGTGCTCAATGAAAAAATGACGTCCAAACTTGAAACTGCTGAGCTGAGCCGCATCAATTTAATTTCATTTGTATAAATTTATAACATGGTTTGTATCATTTTCATCAGAACCTCTAAAATGGCCATTGACCTGTTCATGAAAATAATAAATGCTCAGCAATGATTTTTTTTTTTTAATTACAATGAAACTGCATAGCTGGCAACGAAAATATACTTACACCCTCGCCCACGTACGTTTCTTATTATACTCAAAGTTTCAGGAATCAACGTAACCGGGAAAGTTTGTTGCATCTGAAGGATCTATCCAAAAATATATACGATATGGGCCTGAAAGTCTATTTTCGTTCACATAAGTTTCCCCTATCCATCGTCCAACGAGGGCATCAAAAGGAAAATAATCTTTCCACAAAATTGAGCACTTTTTGAATAAATATGGGTGCGAGACAGCCAGCCGTTTGACTCCATCGTGACGCGTGCTCTCTGGCTAGAACGCAACCCCTCCTTGTTGCTATATATATATGCTTCTTCAGCTATATTGCTCTCTCACATTTCCATGAATGACAGCTTGCCTCGTTTATACTGGATTTTTACTCGGCTCGTAGGGCTCGTCGAGGACATCCCAGTATTTTGGAGGAGCAAAAGGCGAGATGAGCGAGAAGAAAACAGAGAGAGAGAGAGAGAGAGAGATGCTGCTTGACTTCTTACCGGGGATTGCCAGATTTATGACGGTCCGCCCTGCGAGTTTCTTTCTTGTGGCGCTCTCTCGCTTTATTTTTAACCTTTCACCCATTAACGAACTTTATCTCCGGCCCGTATATTTCTCTGGTTCGCTCTCCTCGGTCCTCGCGCGGGGCAACGATATTAGCCGCGTGTACCTTTTTTTTCTCTCTCTCACTCTCTCCAAGGACCTCTCGCGTTCTCATCCGAGGGAAAAGGAACAACTTTTGACTCACTCACTGTGTTCCCCCTTCGTTATTTTTCGATTTTCCTTCGTGAGTTTCGACAGGCATGCTTATACGAGATGCTCGGTGGCCATCGTCAATTTTCTATTTTAGGGATGAGTCTCTTCGTTATCATCTATAACAATCGTCCATATATATGTATATATATACATATACATTGAGCATACATATACATAGAGCATATATATATATATATATATATATATATATATATCTATCTACATATAAGATGTAACATGTCCCACCTAAACAACGAAAAAATACTTTTATCCCATTTAAAAAAGGTAAGCGATAAAATACACGACATTTTTTGGAAAATGTCGTTCGTTCCTTGTCTATAGATAGACTGTCGGTGAATAAAACATTTTCGGTGGAATTTCCGAACTCCGTCGCATCTCTTTTTCATTGATATGGTATTTTTTTTACATATGAGAACTTATTTTTAGAGTGTTTTTATGTTTTTAAAGATATGCTCATAAAATAAATTATGACTCAGTCACGGATAATGTTTAATAGTATTTCGTCACTGTACAATATACTCTAATAATGTATATCGATGGACCAACTCTAGAAAGGCCTTTAAGCTTCGCTTATAACAGAGATTGGAGCAGCCGTTTTAACCGTAGGCTATCAATATATCCTTCTGTATATTATTTAAGTTCTCTCTTGAATTATCAAGATTATTTGTACTTTTTATTATTTAAAACGAGTACAAATTATACTGCGTAAATCTTTATTTAAATTTTTTTTGATACTTTTTTTTTCAATTCAATCTGCTTTATTTGGAGCGTCTTGGTAAATGGATGTTATAACGCGGTTATATAGGAGTATATGCATAAGCCTAAATCCAAAACGTAGAGAGCTTCACGAGAGAGAGAGAGAGAGAGACAGAGAGAGAGAGAGAGAGAGAGAGAGAGAGAGAGAGAGAGAGAGAGAGAGAGAGAGAGAGAGAGAGAGAGAGAGAGAGAGAGAGAGAGAGAGAGAGAGAGAGAGAGAGAGAGAGAGAGAGAGAGAGAAAGAGAGAGAGAGAGCGAGAGAGAGAGAGAGAGAGAGAGAGAGAGAGAGAGCGAGAGAGAGAGAGAGAGAGCGAGAGAGAGAGAGACCTGCTCTGGAGGGCGGGCCGAGCTTCTATACTGCCACTACTGCCACACCATCACCCTCGCGACTTACGAAGCAGGATAATAATGTTGACATTAACTGCATAATTATGGAACGCCCCAGCGGCGTTATTGCTGGCTGAATTACCGGCCAGAAGCAATTAAGAGCTGGCTTTATTCATAATGCCTCGGCTCGCTTGCGTTGTTGCCTCTGAGTTTCTCTCTCCGTCTCATTCTCTGATAAGTGAACCAGCGAAACCAACCAAGATCAACTGGATGACTCTCGTGTCGTTTTGCATTTAGTTATCGTCTTATATTTTTTTCCGTATGCCTATGATATCCTTTATTACATAATTATCCTCAATATTTACCTTGAACATTATTAATTATATTTATCGTTTTAATATGATAAAAATGCCCCACCCATAGTTCATCGTGCCCGAGAATGAATCTCGAAGGAAAAATTTTAAAAATAAAAAAATACAAGTGAGAAATCAGAGTAAAACCGGAAGTCTTTGGATTCCCGCAGCGTAATTACGGTCGCGACGTGGGCCATTTTTTTTTTTTCAAAGACTCCCTGCTGAACCTTTTTTTTCACCAATTAATTGAGAGGCAAATTCCTCGACGCTGAAACCTTAATCACGAGAGGAAGAAAGAAAAAAAAAAAACGAGCCCGAGTCGGTCTATGAGTGGAACGAATTAATTGAGACAAATCGCAGGGATGTAGTACCGGCAGTATAGTTTTTGTAAGAGAAGCTTTTATAACAGAGACTTGTTCGAGCAAAGACGTTGCTTTGGTTTTCTCCCTGAGCAAGAATCTTTGTAATTATAGCAGCGTTGGTAGGAGTTACGTAAACTGAGAGAAAGAAGAAAGCCCCGAGAACGTTCGTGCTCCAAAAAAAAATCGAGGAAGAAGTATCATCTTTTATATCGACTCATTTTACATCGTCGGAGAAAAAATCACGTGAAATGGATCAAAGAATTTACAAGTCAAACTCCTCGATTATTTTAATCACGACGAAATTTTTTGTAGAATTCGTAAGACGAGATATTGAACGTTTGTGAAGTAGATCTGATGGTTCTCTACAATTTCCGTTATTGATAATCATTAATTAACAGAGAGTGTGATTGGCGCGCGCGCGTGCACACGGAAACTCATTTGTGCACGTGTCGTCTCGTCAGATTGAAATAAAGGCTAACGCACAGTGAAAGAGAGAGAGAGAGAGAGAGAGAGAGAGAAAGAAAGAACATTGGTAAATCGAAACCCCGGGGTCTCTGCCGTTTCCATTATCCCTTATGTGAAATGAGTCAGCGGACTCGAGGCGAAATAATACACGCTCTAGTACAATCGGCGAACCATTTGCCAGTATCCGATCCATTAAAATCAGATCTCTGTAGCACCCTCGGTAGAATCATCGTTGGCTCCTGCTGCTGCTACTGCTGACCACCGCACGTTAACGTTAAACTCGTTACCAGAATTTTGGGAGCTAACGTGCTTAGCCACGCGTGATGAAGAGACCTCTAACGGCCACAAGGGGTAGCGAGGCACTCTCGTAGATTTTCAACGAACCGAAAGACTTGACTTAGTAATAAAAATCCTTGAAATTCTCTTGCCAAAATTTGCCAGACTACACATCACTCTTGATTCACGATTACCATCTCGTATAGTTTCCTCTAATTTTTCAAGAATAAAGAAAATGCTCGAACAAGCTAGATATAGATCAGTCGATCGACATAAAGAATATAATTGAGTAACTTCTTCATTAAGCCGTTTGGGTTTGGGTCACTCAATTCGTGATTTACCACCCGGACCCTGTAACGTCCTCATCCTGATTTAAAAAAACTTTCCCTCCAATTGATGCAATTAATAATTCGAAATATTTACTCTTCTCTAACTTTAGCAACTTCTCTAACTTTGGCATTCATTTGAAAGCTTTTACATCAATGTGGGGTCCTGAAACATGATTAATTTCTGGAACTTTCACTCTCGTCAATAATGTAACTACACACTGAACTGATGATTCGTTCAGTTCAGAGACTCCGTTCAGAGGCACGGAGGAAAGGAAGTTAAAATCGTTGAAATCGTGGCTGATGGTCAACTCGTTCCAGAATGCCCATTAAAGTTTCGTGAGTAAAGAGTCGAATGGAATAAAGCCTAGAGTTTCGGAAAAGTGAGTGAGGGAGGGAGAGAGAGGATGAAAAAAATGTGGAGTTTCGCTATCGCGACACGAAAGGGTCAAAGTGTTCGTTAGCTACAGAATCGTCGTCTTTCTTATAAGAGCGATTTCCGGCAACGACATAACGCCAGCCGAAAGATGTTCTAGATGCTGACAACTCTGTTGGTGGTGTGTGCGGTCGCTTTTGAGAGAATGTAGGGGTTCGTAGAGGCCAAGAGAGCGAATGAGAGAAATCGAGGCTCGAAGGAGAGGCATATATAGAGCAACACACGAGCATTACGAACATTAGATTGGGACACGAGCGCAATAAACCTATCTGTATAATCTGCCCTGCAGGAATTAACAGCCCTCTGAAGGTAGCCACTAACGAAGTAATTCACTGGATGAACGTGGGGTGCGAGAGAACTCTGGAGCTGAGGTGGACAAGGGATGCGGGGTTGGCTTTCTCTTCCTCTCGTTCACAATCCTCCCTATACACATATATATATATATATACATACGCATGTATTTACACTATGTCCATAGTACATGTATGGGTAGAATTCTCCAAAATTGAGATTTAGATCGAATCACGGCAAAGTGGCCAACGTACCATAAACCATCCTCTTTCCCGGTGTCTTATGCCATTGTTCTCCTTATACCAGTAGTGAATGGTTAATAATTCGTAAACGGTTCTTAGCCAGAATTGCTAAGAGTCTTGGATGGCAATGAGATAGTAGTATTTCTTGAACGTGTAGTCATCCATCGTTTTATCTTACTCGTTCGGGCGTTTTTTTTTTTTGATTACAGGAGGAAAGGTACTTGAACCAACTTGAAGAAACACAATGACACTATGCTACGAGGATCTCTGACAGCAAAAGAAAATTCACCGTTATATGAGCTCACGGATAAAATTTGTATATAAAATATATTACTTAAAATATAAAAATGGAAAAAAATGATATAGTTCAGAATATATTTTTTCAAATGATTTTTTTTTTAATGAAGGCATATACTATATGGATAATGGATAATACAACATTGAGATTTAGGTCGAACGATGGCAAAGTACGACAAACTGTCTTCCTCCCCAACCACTTATACCATTCGTTTGCCAGTACAATCAGTGGACGATTAATAATTCGTAAATGGTGCTTAGCCAGAATTACTAAGTAACTGGGAAACCAAAGAACAATGAGATAGTATACTTTATCTCCTATCTCTGGTCTACCATCGTTTTATCTTGCTTGTTCGAGCATTTTTTGCTTTACAAGAGAAAGGGTGCTTCTCGAACCAACTTAAAAAATATAACCACACTTATGATCGGGAACTTTTAATGGCAAAAGCATCTCTACCAAGTTTTAATGGATGCCGTGGTCATTTTGGTTGTTATGGTCATGTATATGGACGAAAAAAGGCCAATTTAACCGAAATAACGTGTTGGTGGTAAAAGAGAAAAGAACAAAGTCGATGAGGTACGAGGGGAGAAAACTCGCATATAAGTTAGAAATGTGGGTAATTGCTGACTTAGGGCCTGCCATTTCCCTCATATATAGCTCCCACTTCGCGCGACGGGCAGAGAGGTGAGAGTGCGAGACCGAGCAAGTGGCATGAGTAACCCAGCTATATATGCTTCGCGGAAACCCCTGGTGGGCCACAAATTTATTTATGTCGATAGTTTCTTGATTTGTCGACTCGCACCGCTCATTTATATCCTCTCGCACTCTCCTAGCGGAGAAACTCTCGTAGATATTTCGGCTAACACATGGTAACTCACTCGGCTTCCATATAACCCAACGCTGGGTGGGGAGGCAGGACGAAGATATAGCTCCGAATGCCATGTATATAGATATATATATATATAGATATCATATACTGTATGCCTACACTACCCATCTTACCAAGACCCAAACTCTCGCAGCAAGTTACAAATGTAGAGGATTGATCGAAATGGCTCATCTAGTATACTTTCGTACGATTGGCTTTTGCGCATTTTAGCGTGCATGTTGTACATCACTGGCAAGAACTCGCACAGGATATGCCAAGGAAGACCCCAACCCCAAATAAAATGTATCATCCATCACCGAAAATACGAATAAATCAATCGTAATATTGTAACGATGAATTTTTGCCTTACACCGAAATCTTAAGCCAACCAATCCACGAGTCACTAAATTTTCGATAACATCCACAACGAAAGTGACGTTTCTAAGCCTCCCTTAGCTCGACACGGAGAATAAAGATGCAACTCCACCCGATCGATCTCGAAAAACTAACGACTCTCTCATTCTGTTTTAGCAGTAGAGGGAAATGGTTCTTGCCTGGTAACGCGAAGTCCGACAGCACACAATAATTTTCGAGTGCAGTTTTGGGAACTCATTGTCACTTTAACCCATAGGTACTGGCTGCCAACTTTTTGCAACAACTTGCGAAGTATCGGAAAGAGGAACATCCTCTTTGCGATACTTCGCGATAGATTCTTGCAACAGAAATTTCTCATGCTCAACGATCCTGCTAAAAAATTTCTCACACACAACAATCAAGCTACTTGATCAAGACTGGGATAAGAGGGAAAAATTGTCTAGCAATGCCTTTCAGTAGCAATTCATAGGGTTCGAGATCCAGCATTAGATAGGCGATGACGGTCCTTCACATACACTTACAACACCTTGCGATTTCAGAGCTTTAATTATATTCGTCGATGGTCTTTCTCGGATAACTGAAGCCGATTCAATTCGAAAGCTTCAATTATAATGGTCGATAGTCGTTCTTAGATGACTATAGTCGATGGAAATGATAGCTTCAAATTCAGTCTTTGATGTTCTCTCTAAGATATGACAGTGCCCAAAAAATTGATAGCGTCTGTTGCAATTCCAAGAGTATCAATGTCTTCTCTGATATTTATATTATTGATCTCGATATTTCCTGTAACGATTCATCGATACACGATTGAAGGCATAAATAATATTAGATTCATTCATTCGAAATGGTGGAAGAAGAGAGCAATCGCTGGCCAGGTCATATACTCGGTCACGCATGATTAAAAATTCAACTCTTATCACCGAATCATTCCCTCTCCTAAACCACATTGTATTCTCTGGAAGGGGTACTTGCTTAACTCGTTGTGATAGCTTGATCTTCTGCGATTTGTAACGATAACGTGGTGTTCTTAGATAACACCAGCTTAGAATAATTATTATCTGAAAACAGTTTTGCCAGGGTCATATCACTGCAGTTTATTTTATCAGCCTGGCTAGACGCGATCCTGCTTTTGGGGCTATTGATGAGTTAACTTTGACTCTACATCATTCTCACCTCGGCGATAAAAGTTTCAAGACTTTGATTACCTCCAGAACTCTGAAGCAGCCATAAGTAACATTAACTTGTGACGGTACATTGACAAGCTTCCGTTCTAGATAAGATTTATTTGGGGGTCACAATACTTTTCTCTCGAGCTAAACCGGGACGATGCAAACCCTCTCACGGAACAATAAATACAAGTTTATTTGACTCTTGCAAAGAGAGGAGTCCACCTAGGCAAAAGTAATCGATCTTTCGAGGGGTCTGATATCCCCGAGGAATATCCCAGAATGGTTTCCAATCGTCCGTATGTGATAGACTACAGTTAGTAGATATTCGTATGGGCAAATAAGCCTCTGACTCTTTTGGTCTCTAGTCACCAGCTGAACTCTTGTGTTCTTTTTTTCGCTCTGTAAACTCGAAATTCTACGTTGGTACATGTCATACCAGATTTACGAGCAAAAGAATTGGGTTATACGTACATCACATATAGCAACGTTCACGTCTGGTCTGAAACGAGTGAGTGCATTTATACTGAAACGCTGAGCAGTCGGTCAACTCGTCACGGCGTATATACGTGAATAATTAATAATACCAGCGACCGAATAAGATGCGTACCAAGTGTGTAGCTTCGTACATAAGATGATGGATTACGGTGAGAATCTGTGGCGAGCAGAGCATCCGTGAGCAAGCAGCCCTAGCCAGCAGAACGGCAATCTCAGACTGTGGTGATATTCATCATCGGAACTCGTCGTCGCCTTCGTCTCTTCATCGTCGTCATCGCCATCGTCTCATCATCGTCGTCGTCGTCGTCGTCGTCTTCGTCGTCGTCAGGGCACGAACATACAACGCTTTCAGCGCGGACCGAACTCGACCGTTCGAAAATAAACGTCGCGTCGTGTCTCCCAACGAGAGACAACGGCGCTCTTCTATCGCATATTAGCCCCGGGCTAAAGGGTTATGATGTACGATCTGGGCTATCAGTCAAACAGGGAATTAAGCATGTCAACGCTCTCCGAGAGTGGCTAATTGATTATTGTGACATGTCGGCAGCTTCTGTGATACGTTTATATAGGTATATGTAACACAACCACCAGTGTTGTGTATCGTGATGCTTTACAAATCCAAAGGGGGGTGGGGGGAGGAGGGAGAGAGGGAGGGCACTCTGTCATCTGCGACGAAAAAATTATGAGGACCATGATGGGACTTGGAGGAGAGGAAAAAGAGCGAGACTCGTTTGAAAAATGATTCACGAATTATTATTATTTATTGCTCTCGCATGACGTTCGTTTCAAAGAGGGACGTGCACCTGTCGCTGAACCGCTCGATGTCTGCACGAGTTTTTTCACGCTCGTTTTCAAACTTGGATATATATATATACAGGGTGTCCCAGAAGTATATTTACTTGCACTATGGAGGAATTGAAGATGCAAAAAAGCCAGACCAGGAGATGTAATGATGAGGCGATAACTGTAATTAATAATGTGGAGAAATGTAAATCAAGCATTCGGAGTTATCAAAATTAAGGGTAAAAATATATATATCGAAGTTCAATGTATAAAGATAAGTTTGGCGGGACAGCAGAACGGATTCCTCGGACTATAAGTCCTCAAATGAAAAACCGTAACGATTTTTTATAGCGTCCACTGTATTACTGGGAGAAAAAAACATTTTATACCGGAAGTAACACGTGTTGAATGGAAAAAATTTGATGGTAAGATTCGAGGATAACTGAAGCTCGAAATCCAGACTGCATTCAAAGACCACTAAAACCCTTACGTTACGCTCTTCTCCACGACTGATGCGCTCTTTTTTTTCTTTACGATTTCGCAAAAATAACTTTATGACCGATTTGTCCGTATATTGCTCGGATTTTCTTCACTCTACACCACAACGTTGACTTCACCGAGTCTTTTAAATACATACAATGGCAAAATTGGAAAAACTCTGTGGTCGAAGAAAGAATTCTCAGAGGTTTTCCGGCTATGAGCGCGGGTCAGGGCAGAGAGATTGGTGGCTTTTTACGACTTGAACGATCCGAACGAAACATCGTCCTTTGTCTATGAGTTCAGGATACCTCCCGTTTCTGGGATCCTTCCGACCTAGGTCTTGTTACAGTTTTTCACAGTTTTATGTGTTTTTTTTTTCTTTTACCTGACCTGGTCCAACAATTTTTTGAAAAAATTTCTCGAGTCTTCTTCTATATCGAGCCTGAAGACGATTTCTTCGAGGCTCATTATTTTCGGTGTTCGACTTTGCCTCATCCGCAATTTATGACTGTAGCACCGAGACGGAACAGCCCAGGAGATCTCCCTCATTGTCAGATGCATTCACCAACTCGCTGGAGCTGGACCTCTCTCTCTCCGGGTTATCGCGGAATCGTCAAGGCGGTAGACCCGTGACATACACACACACATACACACACGAACCACTTTACGATCCGGTATTGAATATAATTTACAACGTTCCTCTACAGCCTGTTTTTCTGAGTTGCGACCCTGCGTTGCACCCTATGGTGAATTTTTTTCCTCCCTTTGCCCATTTTTTTCTTTCCTTTTTAAGAAACTGCTACACCTCCATAATATTTACCCAAGTTGAGCGAAGATTTTGCGGGTCTATTGCGACCTCTTGTGCATTCTCGCCGTAAGGATGTCCTAAATCTACCATGGCCCAACCAGCCGTTCAACTTTTTTTCAACTTTTTTTTTATACCAAAGAAGAAGAACCGCAAAATTTGACCAAAATATCGCCAAAAGCAGAAGGCTTTTGTAGGTGCCAAAATTCATTTCGTGAAAGTCGAGCGGTCTAGACAATTTCCTGAAGATAACATCGCAGTGCCGAGCACTTGGGTCATTCTCCAATCGTAGTAATTTGATCTTTTCTTGATCCACGATCATCTGTAACTATGATATAATGATACTGAGGGATGCCCGACCATATTTTATTGCAAAGATTTTTTCTCTTAAATGATGCATAATTCGATTTATTTATTATAATACCCTCAAAAAGGTTGAACGCGTAGCTGGAAGCGAATCGGTGGATCTCCACGAAGCGAATAGTTAAAATAGGTACATATATATATATACACACGTCGGACAGCAGGCTAATATAGGGTGGGTCGTGCGAGTGCTACCTACATACAGACTGAAACGGCAGTAAATGAGGGTGAACAGTATGAGTGAGTGAAAGAAGGAGAGAAAGAGGGAGAGAGTGAGAGAGAAGGAAAAGGAGTAAAACTCTCGCGAGAGGGAACGAAGGGAACGAAGAGTCTTGGGCGCTATATATTGGCATGCACTCTTTGCTGACCAGCAGAGGGTATATATGCAGAGTCTGGCTCCACGGAGAAACAGAGACAGATTCATCTTGAAATTGTATCGGCATCTCTATGGCCATTAGCATACTGGAACTGACGTATCTCCAAATGTTCTCATTAGCCGAAATTCATGGGCGGCTTCTCTGGGTCCCCCGAGGCTCCTGCAAAGCCACTGTCCTATATCTATGTGGCTACAGGCTCTTTCAACAATTCTCGATAATATTCACGACGATGTTTATTATTAATTTAAAAAATTCAGCCATCAGGTCTTTCTTCTTTCAGGCATCAGTTTTGTTTTCTTCGCGTTATAAATAACGACACGTAGAGCTTTACACTATCAAATATGTATTCCTTATCGAATAATAACGAATGGTCGAGCTTAGGGCTCGTTATAATGCAGTTCCCACTTTTTTCCAACTTTTCTGCCTGAGTAAAAAAGTTAGAATCGGTAACTCATAATTTGGGCTTACGAACACTCAAAACACACTTGTATTATTACGCGGGTAACGGAAGAGATTTTTGAATCACTCTGGATTTATCCCAAGTATTGAAGAACAGGTGAGTCAGAGTCAGCAAAAAGGAACTGTTCAATGTTGGGCTGAGCAAACGCCGAACAAGCAGCAATGACATGGTATGTATATTTGTATGTATATATATATATATATATATATATATATATATATATATTCATATATAGTGTCGAGAGCTTATCGTCCAACCGCGAAATATACCGAATCCTTTTACTCCACACGGTTCAATACCTCAATATCTTAAGCATTCGTCTTTGGCGAAATTCACAAATACGCGTCCGCATCCTCTCTTGCGAGAGATATTCAAGAATTTTAAGATGGTGAGAGTGAGAGTGGGTGAGAATCGCGTGAAAGAGAGAGAAAAATTCTCGCGAATATTAAGGGACTTCTTGACACGATTCTCCATAATTCAGAGTGAGAAAGATATGGTAGTATATTATATAGTACATCTGTGTGTATGTGTGTGTGTGTGTGTGTGTTGAAAACCCAGGAGAATCGACGCACCTAACTCTTCGACTAACACGAATGTGCTCTTTGGCCGTTGTTGGAAGATCCGGTCTGGCACGGGAGGAATGGGATCTTCTCACGATCATTTTTCGAGATCGAGAGAGAGAGAGAGAGAGAGACCGCAGCGGCAAGAATAGAGGTCCACCACTGTCCCCTGAATAATCATAATAACATAGAGAAATAAAATGGGGACAAAATATATAAGAGGTAGGGAAAAAATAATGAGAAAGGTGGGTCTAATATTTAATTTAATTAAAATAAAGGACTTCTATTTATGGTATCCTCGTCTTCATACATCCCCAGATCCCATGCATATGACATATACATATGATATATATCGCAGTAATTCCCAGCTGAATTAATATTCAAGACGAGATGCGGGTATTCACGGTCCCCGAGAGTCGATGCTGGAAAGACAATTAAATGAAGATCATTAGATACATCCTAATGATCGACGGGGTTTGAGGTGGGGAAGGGGGTGCACGTTTGCGTCCATGTATACTAAATTCAGCTACAGTCCTATTTATATAAACAGTATATGTATGTATTATGGTAGACCCATGGCCACCATGACCGTAGATCCATTCGTGATAATAGATGGACGCTGAGAAAGAGAGAATTAAAAAGATTGGAATGGAACAAGATAGGAATAAAATAAACGTTGCTTCTATTTTGACAATGTTATAAAAATTTCAAATATGATAAGTTATGCAATGTTAAAGATTCAATCGGATCATGAATTATTCAATCATATCATAAAGCATATCTGCGGGCTAAGCAAGAACATTCTGAAGATAGAAAAAGAGTGAAGCCATGCACAAGCGTTTATGTACATAGACATTTATGTCCGATAGACATATGCAGCAGGTCAGTATTTCATACCTGATACCTATAAGATTAGGTGGAAAGTTATGATCATTGAGACGCAAGAAGAAGAACATAATATCGGATCTCTCAGGTATCGAGAAACTTTGAAAAATGCCAATTCCAAAAGTAAAAATTGGCCAAGATCTGTGTGATCAGTCGTATTGTTAAAATTTCTAAAAGATTTTAAAGAAATGATATAATGCAATGCTACCGATCTAATCATCAAGCACATCTAACTATATAGGCTAACAATATAAGAAGCGACATTTTCAACAAAGAGAATCGGTGCCATCCATAGACGTTTGCATACATCCGAGAGACACAGGAGCTCAGCACTAAATATCTGATACCTACGTTATGTTTCCATACGAAGTAAGCTTATAGGATGGTAAATCAGCAACGTCACAGGCAAAAGCAGAAGCGAAAGCATCGGATAAACAGCTATGAGCATAAGGATATACACACATATACCATTTACCTGACCATATATACATAGGAGACGGACAGATAGACAGACATGAGGATTTCTCGTGATAGGACATGGACACAGCAAAAGGAGGTAAGAAACAAAGAGAGAGAGATCGGCAAATCATGTACGCAGATTGTTGGCAGATCCTGTCAACGAACGGGGGAGACTTACAGTTATGTTGCTGCGACAGGGCAAGCTTGCGAAACGAAGGAATGCCTTTATATGCAAATAAGTAAAGAGTGCTGTTGCTGCTTCTGTCGCTGCTGCTGCTGCTGCTGCTGCTGCTGCTGCTGAAGAAGAGAAGAAGAAGAAGAAGAAGAGGTGAAGGAGACGAAGAAGGAAAGATAGAAGGCTGAGCTGAAGGTTGAGGATACTCTGCTCTCGCTATATTCAATCCACAGCGTATATCCTGTATTATATGTCCTTCTATAACCTCCGGGGAGCTTCGAGGATCGATGCCAGAGATATGGATACATCTCGTTCTCGTATTCTTTACGTTTAAACTGGTGAACAAGCTACTGCTTCTGGGCATACATGTCGTCACTATTACCCATGACCACCCTTTGATTCTTCTCTTTCGTTGCCAATCTGCAACGACCAATCTATCAATTTTTTACCTTACCATATCCTTTCCATTTCATTAAGGTTATGTTAAACTCCTCTGACTACATAAGCAGCCCTCTTGTTCGTTGACAAAAAATGCAAACAATTTTTTTTTCTCACAAGCGCAATAACATTTTGATAAAATAGAAAATTCAGTCAAGATACTGAATGTATATGAATAAATTTCGTGTGAGTTCGCTTTCTCCAAAAATTTACATGTACCATTAAAAAAAAAATGGTTTAGAATTTTTTTATTGGCCAAGAGAGTTTTGGTTTATCTTTAATACTGGATTATAGATTCAATCACTTCCGTGCAAATGAAAACAATTTTTTTTTCCCAAAAGCGCAATAACATTTTGATAAAATAGAAAATTCAGTCAAGATGCTGAATGTTTATGAATAAATTTCGCGTGAATTCGTTTTCACCAAAAATTTACATGTACGATTGGAAAAAAAAATGGTTTAGAATTTTTTTATTGGCCAAGACAGTTTCGGTTTATCTTTAATACTGGATTATAGATTCAATCACTTCCGTTGCATACACCGGATAGTGTTTCTGACGGCCGCGTCCGTTTTTCGTGGGACAACGGACACAATCGTGAGATGACGATGATAATGATGATGAATGAATTATTAATGAACGCGATGACCCTGGAGGAATCTATCAATGGTGGGACGTGTCGACGTTACACGACGAGAAGAGAGAGGGTTTTTCTCGATGACTATATACTATCTCGATATATCGGGACGATGGAAAGAGATGAAGAATAATATCAATGGCCAACAGTTGAAATGGTGTGTCGAGAGTTTTACTTGTATGCCTTATTGTTGGTGTTAATCCATCGATATGAACGTAGGAATGACTTCTGCTGTATACAAAGATCGGTTGTACATAGCGATATCGTTACCAGCGATCTTGCCAATGAGGATATGATATATGTGTAAGTTACGATGAACGCCTATATATCGTGTGCATGTATACAGATATAAAGTATTATTACTGTATGAAGGGGTTGCTGAAATAAGAGAGAGAGAGAGAGAGAGAGAGAGAGAGACAGACAGGCAGATAGACAGAGAGAGAGACCAAGAGAGTAAAATAATCGCGCACAAGGAATACAAAAGAGTAAACCGGGAATACCAACGACGAAACAAACGATCCACACACCCGAGGAGAGAGTTCAGCATATTATCCAAGGCGAGAGATCTCTCTTATACCCGCTATAGCGTAAAATCCGCTATAGGCCGTTATCTCACGTACGACGAAGACGCGTCCCGCAGTTATGACGATCGAATACACACGACAAATTTCCTCCCGCTCAATTTTTCGCTCGATCTATCTGAACGAGATGAAAAATTTCACAGTGAATTGAGTATACCAAAACCGCTTGAATTATCCTACTTATTATTAGCTTGCTTGAATTTTACATTACAATGTTTATTGTATACCTGGACAAAATTAATCGGTACTAGAATCGCAATAATTGTCGCAGTGAATTATTCCCGTTGGCAATAATTCACGTTCAGCGTCGCATAGATCGACAGCTCGGTCGTAATCGTGCGCTGCATTTAAATATATATAGTTCGCCTGAACTCTGGCAAATGCACTCGAGACTCGCGCATAAACACTTACAGGTGCCAATGGAGTGCAAGGCTCGCGAGTGAGAGATGCATATATGTATATATACGTGACGTGTTTTGTGGGATCGGCTAAGATCGAGGGAGAGAGAGAGAGAGAGAGAGAGAGAGAGAAAGAGTTGAGATGAGTACATTATTTGTTCGTACATTACGGTGGATCTCTTGTCGCCTCATCACGGGGATTTAGCAGAGGCTAAGCACGCGTGTAACACGATGAACCTTAGGAAAGGGAGATCTAGATGCTACTCGCGGGTGACCAGTCTGCCAGTCTGTCCGTGTCTCCAAGACGAGATCGTTACAAAACTTCGTAAAGAGTCTCTCTCGTCTCTCTGTCCTCTTTTTTCTCGCTCTTTCTCTCGTCGATACTTCCAAGCTGCAATGGAACTAATCCTATCACGGTGTCCTATCCTATCTTTACCTCACTCTCGCCCTCCTTCGCATGAGTTATACAATTGACCGATGCCTTTACCACTTTTCCAGGACAATGACTTTTAATGCTGTGAGAGAGAAGTAAACGCGGCGTGTGGCGTCGTGTGTCTCGTCGCGTCGCGACAAAATGCAATTGCGATGCCGACGTATCTACATAGACGTATTTTTATACGTACGGTGAGCTTGCGCCGCGGGATGGCCTCTGTGGACAGATCTTCGTTGAAAAAACGACCACCGCATCGTTGCTATGATACGAAGATTACATTCACTACTACCCACTTCTCGCATTCTTTATTAGAATTCGTCAATAATTAAGTAAATGGTAAATCAGGCAAATTAGAAATTAATAATAATTTTTTCTTTCATGGATAATGCTTGTATTATTTATTTAAAATATTAAAATTGTAAAAGTGCAGGATTACTACATTCTGGAAAAACAACCTCAATATATTAGATTGAAGACGCGGCTTGTACATGTCTGAAGAAAAAATAATTCACATGCTTTGGTCTATGATTTTTTCCTTTTGAAACGTCTCAACATTCTTTCAAAGTTCTCAGACAATGAATGTATTTGATTTCCCTTCGATCATTTCCCCGCTGACGTCTTGTCACTAGTTTCTTCATGCTAGACGTGGGCACATCACTCATCACAGAACGCTGAAACGCAGATGGAACGTAAAACGTGCTATGAATATATCTCCATTGTTTATATACGTATATATATATATATATATATATGTGTGTGTGTGTGTGTGTGTGTGTCTGTGTACTGCAAGATAACATTATACCGTTTGAAATTATTATACAGGTGTACCCTAACAGCGTATGAAAAACTTTTATATTAGACATAGTTAGAGCTTAGATTATAATAAGTGAGTTGGTCTCATCATATATACGTATGGATTGGATAGCATTAATTTCATCATTTTTTTTATACATATGCGATAAAAAAATATTTGTATGGACAAAGACAAAATTCTAGTATATAATAAATGAGAGAATTATCGTTGAGAGTAACGAGACCAATTAGACGAGCTCTTGTAACGCATGGCGGAAGTATCCGATAGCGAATCGTTCTCGATGCACTGACAAGGAACCGAGCACTACGTATGTGGCAAAGATCGAAGAAAAAGAAGCGAGTTTAGGGCGAGGGTGGGTAGTCGAGAAAAGCGTGAACCCCATTGGAGGGGAAAAGGAAAGAGTATCGCAAACAGCTGACACAAACAGGAAAAATATCCTTCTCTGGATGGACAGCTGATCGTGAAAGTCCCACAATCAGCTATGTTAGTTCCTCTTCTCTTATTTCCAGGCCGGTATCGATGATTACCCACGAGAATTCATTTATCGTCTTCGTGTGGCTTGTGGATAAGGGAGGATGACCTGGCATCCTCTGAGCTGCGTATGTAGCGACATCTAATCATTTACTAACGAGGGTATGGAAAAGAAAAAAAAAGCTAATAGCTGCATTTCCTTGGCTAAAGACGATAATCAACTTTATATCTCCAATTATCTTCATCCAGGCTGAAATTTAGCGGATTAAATCATCCTGACATGACAAAAGATAGGGAGGATGTACCTTGTCCATTTCTTATCCAGTTTTTGCGACCGACTTGCACAGACAATACTTCGAATAACATGAAATAGAATACGCCCCAGATGGAGTGACAAAATATACGCCCCAACATCATTGATTCGAATGACTTAAACTTTTTTGTTTGCCAACTGGATTGACGACATAAGATCTTAAGTTTTGACGGAAAATTTTCCCATTCCATACAATATTATCATCATAGACGATCATAGACGAACTGCCAACGTTTTCCGATTGTTAGATTTTTCAGATTAATTCCTCTCCAATTATGAGAAAAAAGGGTACGTACGAAGATGTACGTATCATTAGCCATCGATTGAAAGACTATCATTCAAGCCTCATTCCACTCGATTACTCCCTTTTGCATATTCTTCGCTCACATCTCGTCGATTGGAAATTCGTAATAATTAGCCCAGTCTGTTTAAATACGATACATACATACGATCTACATATATATATATATATATATATATATATATATATATATATATATGTATATAGTCGAGTGTATGTGCGAAACATTGGAAATGCGTATACAACGAGCGACATGCATGCGAAACATTATCGAAACGAAAGGGCGATCGGGTCGCGCTATTCGACATCCCCTCGACGCGTCTTTTGTACGGATTCATTGTTATCCCGCCCGAGCAATCTGACCTATGTGCACCCTTTACGCGTGCGATGTATAATATATACTCGCACGATTCCGCCCTCCATTTGGCGTGCTATAAAACTGCGCTCATCTCGTGTCACTCTCGTCTCGTCCAAGAGATTGACAGTTCAAAAATATGTATAATGGATTGAGAGGTTTATTGAGAGTTAGCTCGATTGCCGTTCCATCCCTTCACCCCACCTACCCAATCTTTTTCCTTCATTATTTCCCATTGCCGTATTTCTTCGTCTGCTTCTGAGCGCCATCTATAGAATGGATTAAATTGGACGCCATGAATTAATCGGCTTCTGTTTGAGTGAAATTGTGCGAGTGTTATTAGGAAATTCGAGCAACGTCAGACCATCCCCCCTATCATGCAATTTTTAGGTACCAACAATGTGTTCCGTACCGAGTCTCCACTTGCCATTGTTCGTTGTATATAATTTCTCCCCCTTGATCCGCTCTATATCGTCGTCAATACATCGAAATCAACGACCTCTCCTATATACACCCTCGATAAACGTAATATGCATACGAACGTTTCACCCACGCGAAATGAATACGTATTTAAAATTTATTCCAGTGCGTTTGCACGATGACGAATCTCGCCTGGGATGATTTATCAACGATCGGATGGAAAATACATGTGATGATGTATGAGGAAGCTCAAAATATTCCGAGACAGAATCAAGAAGCAAGGCCATGTATGTTCGTACACGCGTTTATCATGCATGACACTGATATATAATTTTTTTTTTTATTGCATAATTCAACGATGGAAATATGACTCTTCTTGGAAACTACGCGGCGTATATTCACAAACGTATCGGGAATTGCTGAGCATAGCATTTAATGCGCAATTTTCATGGAATTGCAGGGTCACCTATATCGCAATTTTGTATTCCTTTGAACGATTGAATATCAGCTGTTTATGCGATATTTTTTATTCTCTTTATTGGTAAAGAAGTGAAACAATTTTTAGACACTTGTCCGAGGAACTGTTGAACACTGAGAAAATTAACGTTCAGATAAATGGTAAAAGCATGTTCAACTGAAATATTGTATCAGTTTTAACCACCAGATATAATCCGTGGAGGGATTCCCTCATATGACAATAGAAGGTTGGTGAGCCGCGCTATGTCTACGAGATTGCGATTTTCCATTGTTGAAATAATGAAAAAATAAGATAAATGACGCAAAGTCGTAGGACGTCACGTCAGGATGGTCCGACCCCAGATTTCATGATGACATTTGAATTTTCTCAATAGTGGTGATTGTTGCTTATTCGAATTATCAATGAGTGGACCGTTTATTCCAGCAGATGTAAAATCAACTGACACACTTTCATCCAGCAACGAAAATCTCAACGAAAGATCAAACATTCGCGAATGCCAAGTTCATGAAAATTTCCAACAAGCCCTATTACTCTTTCTGTGCTTCGTGGCTGACGTTCAACGAGTCTGTTTCGAGAAACTGCAGTAGATTTACAGGCACATAATAGATACTTGAGCTGTAATCATCATTAGAAATATTTTTTTTCTTATAAAATCTTAATATATGTATATATAAAATTCATAATTTCGCTAAATAGAGATCCAGTACTTTTTATACATGGACATATAGTGAAAGAAATGAACATTTTCACGAAAGAAATAACCTCGAATATTTCCTCCCATTTATAGAGTATTTTTACAGTTCCCCTGATCCCAAACGTAATGTTACGCGTATACTGCACGTATATATACATGAACGTAATATGTAAGCCTGTGTCAGTGTACGGCAGAGTCTCTGCATATAACATATCGACGTGGAATACCAAAAATAGGGGAAATATATATATATATGTATATAGATTGCTGGTTCGCATAAGCAAATTCGACCGTCACTCCTTCAACCCCTCGTTCCCATAATCCCGTATACGTGGAAATTTTATGATTGCCAACCGTAGAAATAACCATCCAGCCTTCTATATATCCTTGTTTTCTACATATGCGTCGATGTACATATATATATATATATATATATATATAATTGAGTCTATGAACTCCCTCTCATCCGCTGTCTTTTTGCGGCTGATGTTTCTGTCTGTACGTCGATCGCGCGTTATATATCCCGTAAAACTGCATACGTTGCCCTCCTACCCCTTCATCCTCTCCAGCTTTTACGTCTCCTATGGGGCCTTGACTCTGTCGGCCCCCTCGCAGGGCCGAAGCCATAGACATTACGCACATCTCATAAAGCAGAACTACTGTGCGATGGTGATGACTCCTGTCGACACGAAGGCTTCCCCGTATTGTATTTTGTGAATAAAATCGAAATGGGAGATTGGTACTCGTTGTCAGAAAATAACATAAATCGATAAGGAAAAAATATTATATGGTTACCTACTTAATGATGCTGGTGCTAAAAAATCATAAAAATTTATGAGATATATATTGAAAATGATATTTACTAAATGAAAATTGTATATATATATATATATACTTTGTCAACTGAAAAAATCGCCAAAAACTGCCCAAAGATATTTAATTGCCAATTGTCCCGCAATTTAAATACGTTACATCGACAGAGTACGTCCTGTATACTCTGTACCAGCTCAATTCATTAGCGAATATCCGCGAGTCAACGTGAATATTTACAAGCAATTCCGCAACTCGTATTAATTAATTATCCATGATCGAAGAATCATTTATGTATACATTTTATAGTCATACGCGAGAGAGTTAAATATGAATTAATTTATAGTACGGAAGAGCGCAAAACCATCGAAGAGTCACGAGCCCCCTGAAGCTCAACACGTCACACTCGAGCACTCTTGGAGGGTATTATGCCAATACATACACACATATGTATATATACATATCTGTACTTATAGAATTGCCTGACAAACAGCAATAATTATCATGTACGGCTTGTTAATGCTAGGCGTCCGCGGCTTCTGACACGCACGTTATATGTACACCTCTGGAATATATTACACGATATAGGTGCATATCCTTTTTCCCTCTCTCTCTCTCTCTCTTTCTCTCTTTCTCATAAACCATATAGCCACAAAGTTATAAAGTATAATATACCGTTAACGGTTATGTACCATGTATTTTTATATATATTATGTGTATATACTATATATTTTTTTTGCAGCAATATAAAAATCGCGAGGAATAGTCTGCATGTATATATGTTGGCATCCTTTTTCTTCATTCTCGTTTTCTGCTTTAGTTGGGGCATATAGACACGATATTTTCGTGCGCCCGTATAAAATCGTCAAGAGAAAGAGAGAGAGAGAGAGGGAGGGAGAGGGAGATAGCAGATCAGCTAATAAAGCACACAGCGAGACATTTATAACCCGCGCTTCGTACACGTCATCCACCATGAGCATTGTAAATAATACATACATATATACGCACGTCCATATATAATACATATGGATATACACATATATATATATATATATATGCAGCTGGTTGGAAAGTTCATCGGCATTCGTTGCTGGCGCGACTCTCCGATTGCAAACTATCAGCTAGTTCCTCGAAAGTATTGTACAGTATATGCATACAGTATAGTGTATAGTATACTAAACATGTGTATAACCCACAGCATTAATATATACATGTATATATGCTGTTCGCGAAATAAGTGCACGCGCGTTTTCTAAGCGTGAACTACCCGCCTCGTATATGCTTGTGGACTATCAACGAGCCCGAGAGTTTAGTCCAATAACGTCCTGCTATACGTATATATAAATGCATATATATATATAAATGGTATATGGAATAATACCGAGATTGTTCGTGATTCAAACTTCATGCGCTTCTATTATAATTACACATCGATAAGACAAACGATAATTTTCTTAATAGTAGTGCCAATAATAAATAAGATATCTCTCTAGCTCGTTGATTGGCTGATAAGGTAAACTGTTTTTTCGTACACGCGTGTGTATGTGACCGTGAGAATACGTGCTACCGTTCGCTCTACGAGAAACGATGGTAAAACGTTCACTGGTATATATATATATAAATGAGTATGAGTTATATGTATGTATGTATATATTCCATAAATATATAAATATTTTTCGAATAAGTGGGAATAAAATCGGGACCACTCGTTGAGTCAACACGCGCTAAATTTGCAGCGAATTAATAATGAGCTGACCATATATAAATATATATATATATATATATGTGTGTGTGTGTGTGTGTGTGTGGGTGCATGTGCAATTACTAATAAGCCATTGATACACGTGTGTTTGCTTGGGAAAGAAGCATCTCGCACTTTACTCGCCCGTCTCTGCCTATACTAAGCTGTCTAATAAGGTATCGCGACATTTATTACCCATTCACTTTGCTCACGGTAACTCTCTTTCCTCTCGGTAAATGATACATAAGTATATATTGAAATTGCAGCATGCTCGAGCGATGCATCCGCGTCTATGTACAGCATCCAGAGCCTGAAAGTTCAAACTCTCATTTCGACGTACAAAATACTCGTAAATTCATCTCCCAACGATGACACCATAAAATGTATATACGTGATATGGCAAAGTACACTTGATATTCGATGAATATTCATAAAATTTGGCAATCGAGATGTCGCAATAGACGGCAGGATTAATATGCACTCAAATTGAGTCACCAGTAAATTTATGTCAGATATTAAGATCGATAAGAAATAAAACGAATATTTAATACACGCGAGGAGAATAAATTTACGATCATATTTGCGATAACAGAAAAACTTTTTCATACTCTGGGAGATTCTAGTGCTCGTTCCAGTCCTAAATCAAAGCGTATTCTTGGCGAGAAATTAATTAGCCAAAATCTCGTTTCGGGGTTATCGAATTGAATTCGCGTACGCATTATATATATATAGTCATAGAAGGCTTGATGAAAATTGGCTCGAGTAGACTGAACGGCACCGCGATAATGGCATATGTGCGTGTAAGGACTCTCTCCCTCTCTCTCTCTCTCTCTCTTTCTCTTTCGCTCCTTCTCTCTATATATACCGCGATTCACCACTCGGTCTCCTCGTTATATCCTTCGGGCCTCTATATACATATATAGGTAAAATAGAGAGGGGTTGTGGAATACGTATATGCTTCTCTTTCGATCCTTTCTCTCTTACTCTCCCAGCACTCTCTCACTCTCTCTGACTGTTAGGGCCTCTGAGTTAGCGGATTAATAACGCGTGGCACGAGGCTAATCATGCCGGTGTAGAGTTCGGGGCAAGGGGAAAATGAGATCTCTAGGCTGCACGCCATACTAGTATAGCTGCCTTGCTTTACTGAATATACAAGGTAAATCCAGGATAGTTGGGACACTTATTAATAATTCGCTGTAAGTTTTTCCGATTCGTTCGAAGCTTTCGTATAAGGACTCTATTTGCCATCAATTACGATATATATTTCCCAATATTATTAAATTTAAGACTAAATTTAAGATTTACCTTCTATAACAATAATGATGTTTACGCAGTTCCAGCACTTCTTGGGCGAGTTGAAAAAATACGAAAATTGAATCACGAGTACAAATATTTTTCAAGTGTTTGGAATCGTCCATGGAACACAGAATGTCCCCACTCCCCTCGAACGTTAAGAGGTGATGGGACATTACCATTCTCGAGAGGAAATTGTTCCAAAATTGTGCAACCGTCCCATTTCCCATGGCATCCCAACTATTCTGGAATTATCCTATATGTGTGTATATGACCAGAATATAATACATACATATGTAATCCGCTATATATGGGCGCGTTTGGCACTCGGCTCTCAAACTCTCATAACAATATCATATTCGCCGGTTATATTGCACCACCAACCTTTCAAGAGCCAGTCAACCTATAATATCGTCCCGTGCAATCCTCCCCCCCCCCCCCCCCCCTCCACAAAACTTATTAACCTCTAAGGTTACCGCAGTCACCCTCGCCCGTGGCTGACATAAGACTCGGTTAATTACCGGACAACCTTAACTTACCGAACAACCCCAATAGTCTGCTACGTATAACTATATATATATATACATAACGGTATAGCAGCGGTCTGCGAACTGTCGACTTCTCGTTGGGGTGAAACGTATTCGCGTATACGAGAAGGGCCTAAAATTAACGAGAGGCCAAAATGCGTACCTACCTATTTTATTATATATGTTCGACGAAAGTGGTGTATCGAATGTCATTTCCTTGTTACATGTATCGATCGGTATACACTTATAGAGGACAATAAGCCTCAGGATTATTATTATTATTATGTAGGGATTTGTTAATAATAAATTGACAAAAAAAAATGGACATACACATTTTGTTTGCATATTTAGAAAAAATGTTGCAGAAAGTTCAATAAAAGGCTGGGAAAACAATGAGAATTGACAACATTTTTCGATAAGATCGCAAAAATCTCGAAGATATCGCGAGATACAGGAAAATAAAACGGGTGACTTTTGTGCGCAATATCATCGAGAAAGTGTGAAGCTTCTCAGCTTCACCCCCCTCCTTATTAAAATGGTCAGCAAAAAATGTATTCTCCGACATATTGAAATTGACGATATTCGCGTAATTCGATAAGAACTTCTGATATGATAAAAATTTGACTCAATGGTGAGCAAAAGGTCGCATATCTTATATATATATATATATTTTTTCTCACCATTTCACGAATTTCGTTATCGTACTGCGCTGATACAGCCCGATAAGTTCGAGATTTTCACCGTCCCAGTGAAATTGTAAAGCTCTTGCGACACGTTTGTTAGAAAAGGAGAAATTTTCACACACACTACGACAATAAGAGAAGGATCCTGAGGCAAGCACGAGACTCTCAGAACGACGGGAGGATTTCGCCCTCGGCATTGGGTGGGGTTGTGAGTCGACCGAGTAGCAAAGAAGAGAAGGAGGTGAGGTGGAGAGATTGCGCGTACTCGCGATGTTGTTGAATGCAATAAAGATACCTGTTTGGATGTAGCGGGTGTAGTGCAGTAGCTATGCTAGCGCGAAAGTCAGGGCCATGCGCGGATAACTTTTAAATTAGAAAAGTTTTTGCAGAGTCGTCGCCGTCTCCATCTCCGTCGTCGCCATCGTCGTCGTCGTCGTCGTCGTCGTCGTCGTTGCCTTCGCCATCGCCATCGTCGTACTCAGCGAGCTTATATTACGGATACGGTTCGATACAGAATGTTCAAAATGCCATGCTGGTCGAGGCTTGTGAGGGTGAGTGAGGGGGGTAAAAGCACGGAGACGAAATAGCGCTTTTCTCGAAGCTCCACTATATATTATGCTCTGTTTGGATTTTCGATTAGCAGTTGGAGTGCAACTCTGGATTAGAGTGCAGTGCTGCAAGGACTCTCGACATTATGGAAAATCATTGTATTCTTGGATATATTTTCTAGGAAATAAGAAAAATCTAGCGATAGTAAAATCTCAAAGTTGAGCTTTCCGGTATTCAGAGGGGATCAACGAGAATCGAAGGGAAATAATATTATATTTTCGATCGAAGTGACAAAATGGTTTTTTCTTTTTCAGCTAACTGACTGCATTAATTTTATGATTTTTGAATGCAAAACTTAATGAGAAATTATAATAATGCATAAGATTTTAATTATATTTCCTTCTTATCATGTCAACGATGATTAATTAAGAGATGTTTACCTTCTTGGATGTTCCCATTTCCTTCTCAATGGATTATAAAAAATACATCTATATACGTTATCACGCCACCTTCGTATTTATATAATGTTGCAAAAGTATCCACAACAGCCTGCACGAAGCACTACCATAAATTATTGCGGATTATGAAAGGTGTACTGGATTAATGTACGACCTCATATAGCCACTGAACATGAAAGTGGGTATAAATATTGCATCGTCTGTGAGAAAAAAATAATTGCGAAGGATCACCCGGTTTCATTATTATGGCATTTCCTCGGGTGTATGAGATGTACGTTCACGAGAAACGGATGAGTTGTATGTTGTTCGTATAAATGCATTAGTACATGTGGAAATTCGCATACCAAATCAATTGCAGCAGTAGAGGGAGAGAGAGAGAGCTGAGGCATATCACGTCGCATCGTAATAACATAAATCGATAGAAAACAACGATCGACAATATACGCCAAGATATGGCGGCACGACGGGAGAAGAGAGGACGCGTAAAGCATCCGCGGCTCCATCAAATTGAATTTATGATCGTTTCGAATAGTTTTACTCATCGACAAGACTCCTTTGGTGTCTACCGCTCTCGCCATTCTGATGCATATATACAGCAATATCGCACTTGTGCATTTATTTATATAGCAAATATTTTATATAATATACGAAGCTTGGCTGAATTTGATGTCATATATATGTACAATAAACTATGTATATGCTTGTGTCTACAGTAGAAATCCTCGCGATTTCCCGAGTGTATCCACTAACGAGTAGATATATAGGACAATAAGCGAGAATGGCTATAAATCCATCCAGATATCAATGGCCTAACGCTAGAAGGACGTCAAGTCTATGATTATATATACTCGGATGCGCCTTTTCGATTTTTCCAGCCATCCATATATGTATAAATTTCTTGTATATCTATATGCTCGCGTAAAACATGTTTTGTTACGATCGCGCGCATGATTAATGTCTCTGTCCCCCGCACGACATTGAAACGATAGAAACGTTATATTCTCGCGCTTAGCTTCTATAAGGATATTATTCAACTCTAGCTCTCCTGTCAGCTGATCAATGTATGTGCTGTGGTCTGTTACGTAAAAGGTAAAACGTGCAGTACAAAACACACAGGGCCAAATTGACTATACACTTTAGAACGAATATACATAATATCCGAGAGTCTGCGAACGATCGTGAATATTCGTTAGAGAACGCAAGTTTGCATTTCGCAGAGTCCAGCAATTTTCCTAAGATAACATAGATAGAGTAGACATGGAGCAAGGAGGAATATATACATATATCATAACGTGCATCATCGTTCGCATTTTCAACGCTATGCGAATATCTTTTACCCATTGGAACTTGGCGTCTGTTACAGCGTGTTTGGTATATTAATAGGTTCGAGAAATACAGTCGTTTGTAACTGCACGATATTGACCAGATGACATAGTTGAATTAATTCCATCGAATATATTAAGGGATAAAATGCAATAAGTAATATTTAATTTCATTTACATTTATAATTTATTATTTAATTTATTTAATTAAAAAAATAAAACTTATACTGGATCATATTCAATGTGAATGAACTTTCCAGCAGATTAAAAAATATCAAAGAAAAACACTCTAATGTACCTCAAGAAAAGTGATAATTGATTTAGATTTTTTTTCATCAATCATTACTTCAAGGTATCTATAAATTGCGAATCTTTTTACAATCGATCGGACATCCAATCGATACAAGCAAATTATGTAAATGAGATATATATCGTTCGCGAGAGTATACAGCCCATTTTCAGTATTTCCTGCAAATATCGTTTGAGCCTCTCGTCCTTTCGTCATTATCTTCTCATTCTAGTATCGATGAATCAAGTATAAAGCATATATATATATATATATATATATATATATATATATATATATATATATAATAGTGCATATTACTCGCGTACTCGCGGTATACAGCATTTGCCAATATATCTTACGTATATATACGAACTATGCGGTAGCCAGAAGAGCAGAGATAGAGCACGGATTATGGCAAACGCTGAGAACGAGCTGACCAACGGTTTATGCTAATTCCTGCACATATCAACGTTAATATCGCATATTTATGATCGCCGAACGCATGATTTATGTTTATTACTTTCACCTCCCGCGCGGTATCACGATAACCGTGTCCTCCGTTCTACATGTGCATATACATATATTTATGTATATATTTTTTTAAGCGACAGACACTTGTGCACAGAAGTACAGGCATATATATATATATATATATATATATATATATATATACGACTCCGAGTCTTCGGGTTCCATTTCATGTGCTAGTATATACATTATATATCAAAGATACACCCTGTACATACATATATGATATCGATATATTTTTCGATCAATACAAAAATTCTGCCTATATATCGAAAAGGCCGCTTTTGTTTAAAAAAGCGATTGAATCAACTAGACATTTCATAATAGCGCGTTAAATATCATATGCTTGTTAAATTTATTACTATTGTCCATTCTCGATTATATTAGCATTCGGTAAAAAGTTTGTACAACTATTCATTTATATATGTCTGCTGCACTTTTTTTTCTCTCGAGGATAAAACTCTCTCGCAGAAATGAAATGATCGGTAACATAAGCCGGCAGTCGACCCGAGGTTTTTCCCCGTGCAGTTGAAACCGAGAGGTGCATGAGTGCATGCACAACTACACGATAATTCCTCTCGTGGCATACCGGTCAATATTTCAGAAAATATTCCTCGCTTAAACTGGCTGTAAAATATCATGGGCATAGTAAATTGCCTAGAACGTGTCGAATAAATAATTAATGTCTTTATCAGCGTATATATTTATTGGAGTGATTGTGCTATCGTCAATAATCTATTTATTACAGTTTAAAAATTATAGTGACGCTGCTTGAAGCTTTTACTGTAATGTGGTTTTATGTGAAGTCACTTGAAATATGAGTAATGGATTTTCAAGCAGCTATTGCATAAGGTGAAACATTTATGCAATCATCGTACAATTTTTCGCAAACTTTTCGCATTTTCGAAAATGAAGGCAAGTCAATTTTTTCCACATATTTATTTTTCTCGTTACCGTTGCCACGTGAAGAACGAGGGGAAATTCAATGTAATCTCTGATTCTCACTTATATACATAACAATCCAAGCAATTTATACCCAATAAATGGTAACATTATACAAATTTATTGGGTATAAATCAAATGAAGCTATATTGTGAATTATTATTGTAAGGAGCCTATGTGAATAATATTTTCTATTCAAATTTGTCCTCATCCCTGTTATATGCACCCGCAGTGCATAGTCAATTGAGAAATGCATACGAAAATTTAATCTAACAGACATCAGAGAGACATATGATGATGATGAGAGCGAGAGAGAGAGAGAGAGAGAGAGAGAGAGAGAGGATAAGAGATAGAATAAAGGACCACATGCAGTTTGACATCGCATACATCATGCGGTCGTGAAATGCATTGAGTCTGCATGAGGGCGTCGTAAGAGGGAAGTTAGTCCTTAATTTATTCGATCCACTCGTCGAACGGAACGACCGGTGGACCGATGCACCAGCGATGCAATTATTATCAGCTTATTATTATATAATTGACGGGAGAGAGCCATACGGTTAATGAGACCTCTTGAGACAGCCGGTCGCTGAGCGAGGAGTACGATATGAGAGAGAGAGAGATTGAAACCGATGAACGTGAACGAGAGACTCAACCACGACGACGAATCACATCCATTTATATGACAAACGTTTAATTGACGGAAACTATATGCCAGGGGATGGATGTGAATGCCGATATGCGTCTGTCTCTTATCATACTATTAATGTGACCGATTACATATTTTTTAGGATGAGACTGGAAATATTATATGAATAATAAATATATTAATAGCAAAATGAAAACAATCTGAAAAATGCGAATTTTCAAATATTTTTGCATAGACTTTTTTTTTGAGTTTTCGATAAAATTTCTGCGTAATGTATAATCAGAAAGAAATTGAGATAAGCAAAGGTTACAATAATAGACGGGAAAAAATCTTACGATTCCAAATTCTGATTTAGAATGATCATAAGTTTGTTCTCGTTCTGCAAATACAGATCTACTTGTAGTGCTATGGAAATGTGCTACGAAGATGTAGAGATAAATGAAATGAAATTTTCCAAGTCTATTTGAGAAAATAGACTTGGAAAATTTCATTTCATTTATCGCTACATCTTCGTATCTTTATAGTCGTGAGAGTACTTAACAAATGTACAAAATTAAAATAAGAGGTATGTAAAAATCAGGGACTCTCATCTATTAATATCTGTAATATTTGAAAAAAAAAAGCATAGCCTTTAAAATAGTCACTTTGCTTTTAAGGGTTGTGCAGAAAATTAATACAAAATGGGGTCGTAAGTCATCCCTTGTATCATTCGTTTATTTCCACGAAGAAAAATCCTTTTTGCCTGTTTCGTGCAGCTCTGAAACCAAAAAGAAAAAATTGTATATATATATATATACATGGAAGAGGGCAGAGATGCATGGAGAACTCTCGCGATCCGCTCATCTTTCGCTTCGAAGAATTTCTCGTAATTAGTAATAATCGTGGTCTCTCTCATTGAGATTACCGAGTGAATTCCACGCTACCAATTTACCGGTGTGTCCCCTTCGTCCGGCTCTGTTATATGCGTCCATATTTCTATATACATGTCGCTGCTGCAGCAAGACAACACCGGGAGTCAGGAATACACGAGGGGGATTCCGCGTTTTGTCGCGCCCGCAACGAGTCCCAATTACTCACCGAGCTATTGCACTTCTGGATTCCGCAGTTGACGACAACGAGACCGAGACAGACGAAATTTCCAGCTGCATATAAAATGCTTGCAATCCACAAACATACATATAGCGACGATTAAAAGTGCAAGATATGCATCATATATATATATATATATATATACACATGTAGTAACATCGAGCGGTAAACACACACGCATGCGCGTTTCATTTCTTTTTTTTTTCTCGAATTCACAAATTCTCAACGTTGCATTAACGCCTGTGTAAATTAAATTACAGTCGAGTCTCTGTAAGATCACACTCACGGTGCTCTGACCGCTCGATATTAGGGAAAACGCGATATTAGAGATTGACCGCGAGTGCTACGAGGCACATTAGAGTGGGGGTAGTCTTCTCCTCCCTCTGTGCGAGATTTTAGAGAGAGAATCAGGAGAAATGTGATCTTGCAGAGTGCACGATATTACAGCGAGTCGACTGTACACTCATTCGAAGCGTATAAGTTCGTAAATAAAAAATGAGTAACAAAATTTATAAATATATGATAAAATAAGAAAAAAAAAAAAAAAAAATACAAGTTTTTATAATGGAAATAAATAATCAAATGGAAAATAAAATAATAATATAATTGCATTAATTACTGCATTTTTAAACTTTGCCCAATCGTTATGCCATTCCCATTTATCTCTCCGGTATTGCCAATATTCGCGGGGACTTATGAGCGGCGTCGTGTACAAATCAAAGGATAGGGGACCTTATTTATACATATATGAAACGTTTTCTTCACGAGCATGCGAGAACTCAAGGACGCGAAGCTCTCCCGGGAATCGGGAAACCTACGAGACAACGTCGGCGACGAGATGTATACCAGAGAAAACAGCGTTCTGTAGCGCTCTTTCCTCCTTGAATATCTCGCGACGATTTCTCGGTACAGAGCAGAGAGAGTTGATGCTGGGCGTTGTAATAAAACAGCAAATATATGTATCCGTGTGTGTGTGTGTGCTCGTGCGTGTATATGTGCGTGTGTTGTCTCCGCACGTAGCACGGTTACCTCTTGGCTTTTTAGCTTATATGCATTTTCTTCCATAAACGGGATTTATGAGAGGCACACGACGTGCCGTGTCCACGACGCTGTGGTGCAACGCGTTCTTTTGCCACTTTGAGCATATGCACTTTTGCCTGTCGAAGGACGAAGCTCGGCAAAGCCACTTATAACACACACATATATATATATACATATGTTTATACGTGTCATTTTATTTATATATAAATGAGCATATAAGGAATATACAAGAGGCATTCCAAGCCAAATCCACAAGACTGTAACTCCTACCATTTTTAATTTTTTACACTCGAATTTCATCGTAAATCGTACGCTCATTCTCAGGATAATCTCAAAAAATTTGTTTTGTAACAAAAAATTTATTGTCAATATTTAAGAATAATCAATAAGTTTCGATTCCAAACTTCATCAATAATCATTACACCGATTGTTACTTGATCCTTAAATTCGGAAGGAGTTTTTTTTTAAATTTACTCATCTGGGACGTAATAAAAGAAAAAAATGTCCCGAGAGCCGCAGCCATGTCCGATATGATCTGGAATGACCCATATAAACTTATGCACTCTCTATATATCTGCAATGAGAAACAAGAGGCTAAGTGGCCCGATCTTGTGTACTTGTTCGTAAGGAATATCGAGAGAAGAGCTGGTAGAACTCCCAAGAGGGATCGAAAAAGCCCTTTTCTATCTATATCTCTCTCATTTTTTTCCTCTCTCTCTCTCTCTCTCCCTTGGCTCCATATGCACATATTACACGCGATGCATAAAGGAAGCAAAAGAATCATTGAAAGAACGAAGTAAAGGTAGAAGAGAACGCTCAGGTGGTGTTTGTATGTACGAAAAAATGTCGAATTCGCAAACGTGTGGGTTGTGTGCATGTGGACGTGAGAGAGGGTTAATGAACGTCAAGCGCACCAAGCGATGCACAAATGCATGTTGGCTCTCTTGCTCTCTCCCTCTCACTTTCCGTGGCCCTTGCTCATCCCTTGCCTGCTGGGATACGTATATATACGCTCCTCCAATGTTGCAAAACGTTTTCAGAGGGGCCATCAGAAGCTAAGAAGACTTTTGGTCCAACGCACTGAGAGATCGAGAGAGAAAAAGGAGACACGAGGAGAGAACGGAAGAGAGAGGGAGCTCTTCCCCCACCCCTCTGGTGGGGGAAGAGCGTTGCTTCGGTTAGGTATATTGCTGAATTGAGGAAGGCGGTCTTGTACAAAGCGTCCCGTAAATCCGCGCCGGGTTCGACACCCGACATTCCCTACGTTTTATTTCTCTCTCTCTCTCTCCCCCTCTCTCTTCTTCATTTCTATCTTTTTTTCCTTCCCTTTTCTCGCTCGTTCTCTCTCACTCTGTATCTGTGTCTGTTGCAGTCTCGCAGTGTGCCTCTTCGCAAATTCTATCTTTCGCTTCTCGTGGTGTCTCACGCTTTATGGCTACCAATACTATATTTCAGGGCTTCGTCTCGCTCATCCTCGATCTTTCTTCCTCTTTCCCTTTCTTTCCAATTTTCTTGCATATTCGTCCCCCGGATCAGTTGAAGTTAGTCTCATCCACTTCATCCCCCATACACACCATGCTTGTTCTCAATCTTTTTCGCTCCTCGACCCCATATATATACATATATCGTACAATACATGCAAGGAATACGTTAAAGCAGTAAAAATAATAGGTGGACCACGTATAGGTTATACAATATATGAGGGAGACTTTTGGCGATCGTGCGAAATGTGTCCCATCGCCTTTCCTCTCTCACTTCCTCCCTCGATAGCAAGAGGGCCCTCTGAAAAGAGGAGAAAGAAGAAAAATCAGCTTTTGTCGAGTGTTTCGAGTGGGAACAGAGAGATTCCGCGAGATCCAAAGTCGGTGGTATTTATATATCTACAGTAAAGAAGAAGACGAAAGAAAGAAAGAAAATATTTTTATTTTTGTTATACTCTCGCGCGGTGCCTTTATTTCGGCAAAATGGTCTTTGCGCCACACGTGGAATTCGCATAGAACTGCCCTCGTGTCCGTGAGAGATTACATATATATATATATATATATAGGAACGAGGAGGGACGACGACGAGAAGCGCAACACGGCAGTCGTTCGAGAATGCATTAGATTAATGGATCGGCCGAAAAGCGCGCGCGCGCGCACACATATCGGTTTATATCACTGTATGTGGTGCATCAGACTTTTGGGCCGTTTTTGGTGGACGACACGAGGGCGTCGAAGATGAAGATCCTTCAAGAGACGGATCTGTTTCACGCGTCTCATGTGAAAGTGAATAAAAACTTTTGTGAGAATGAAAAAAAAAAAAAAAAAACGTTAACGGTAAATTGGTCGAAATTTGCGAGAATTGCCTCTCACATTTCACTCGATAAATTTCGAAATTTAGATGAACAGTCAGCAAATGGGAAAGAAAGATCATCGAAAACGTACGTGAACTCGAGAATTCAAGTTAGGTGTTATTATGTATTTAGTATATATATATATATATATATATATATATATATATACATATTGAGAGCCCCGCTATATAAAATGTCTCACGAAAGTTTCTTTATCGCCTTCGACATGGCCAAAAAGACCGCGCGCGGCCTCGCCATTATAAACATATACAAATTCGTCAGTGGCTACCGCGAACAATGGGCCGTTTAGCACCCGAGATATATATCATCGTGCCGCGCACCCGGTTTCGCAAAAGAAAGTATATATAACGTTATATACCGATAGGATGGAACCAAGAAGACGAAAGAGAGCCGAAAGCGTAACGAGGAACGAACAAATACAAGAAAGAGGAAGAAAGCAGATTGACGAACAGATATTTTTTACCAATTGCATTTGTTCATTTGTACAAGAGGGAGGAAATTAAAAAAAAAATTGAATCCCTAAAAATATTCATATTGTAAAAAATATTGATGAAAATTGCTCTAACGTAGTCGAAGAAAAAATATTTACAATTATAATATTTTTTATTTAATTCAAGTAGTAAAAGAAAATATATTTAATGTTTTTCTTCCAGTAAATAATGAGCCAAAGTACTAATATAGTTGCATAACTAAATCCAGTGGGCCCAATGGCACGATTTGAATAAAAAATCGATCGGAAGAAATATCAAAGAAAACGGGCGATCCAATTCTCATACATTTATCTGCACACGTCGCTTGTGAAAAAAAAAAATAAATATCACGTCGTTCAGCAATTTATAAAGATCCGTCGAGTTGGCAAAACGGGCATAGGCGCGCGAGAGGAAGATTATGACCGAAAGATATTGATCAAAGATATTGCGAGTGAGAATCTCGTGATATAGAAAGAAAGAGAGAAGAGGGAGTAGAAATAAGATCTATGGATCACGCGCATACGGCCCGATCTCTCTCCCTCTCAATCTTTTTTGCTTCCCGTCCTCGTGAGAAAGTGCAAATGTATATGTAGCGGCGAGAATTCGCAGGATATAGGCCATTGTCCAAAAATCCGCTGAGTGTGGGCTCGTTTCAGAGCTTGGGGCGAGAGAGGGTGCGCAAAAGCCGAGTGAAACACATAGACAATATATATGTCGACTTTTCTCTTATAGCTGGGGCAGTTTGCATTTTATGTGTGTAACTGTTTTCTGTGTGTGCTATTATGTGTATATTCGCATCCACCAGTCCACCAAGCCATTCCGCAACGCGCGAAATGAGGAAGCGCTAATATGTCACCCCTTTCTCCTCTGTTTTGCATGCAGTCACTGCGGGACTATTCGTTCTCGCATACCCACAGCTATATAGGATCAGCCGGGATAGACAAAATGGCCAAGCATCGCTCGAATACTGGTGGCCGATATTTGGTTCGTAGACTCGGACTGATGAGTCCGGCCAATAAAATCGCGCCAACGTCAATGCTCGAGTTTATGAGATGCACGTGATAGCTTTTGAGGTTATGTTTTGACTGTCACGTGACGAGTTATCGGAAAATCGATCTACCAGTTTGAGCAATACAACTTGATGATGGAGATGTGATATATGGCGAAAAACCAAATTATTTTAGATTCTCATTGAAGCAGCTTACCAAATACAAACGATATACAAAGGGCAACTGATAATCAATGGATACTTCAAAAATGGACGAAACTACCCTTGTAAAAATGAATAAAGAGCTAAGGCTCAAGCAATCTTTACAATATATGTCGAAAAATATTAACTCCGTAGATTTTGCTTGGATCAAGTTGCCTTCATTCTCGAACTGTGACCCGAAAAGCATGGCAAACGAATATAGAAACACCAAAAAAGATTTTTCGCTTCTTGCATGCAGGATTTCTTGCTAAGCCCGGAGAGGGTGAAAAAGGGAGTGTGCGGAAAGACATTCATGCTAGCTAAATCAGAGTAGAAGGTGGTGGAATAACTTGCCGGTTGGATTGGGAAACAAATGGGCAAAAGGACACTATATATATATATATATATACGGAACAGAACGTCCCACAGAGGGCTTTCATTCTCCATATCTCTCCGTCTTTCTGTTTCTTGTCGCGCAGCTTTCTCTATCTCTTGCTCGGTCGCTCTTGACTTGAACGGGGAGAACGCGCGAGCCGGAGCAGAGAACTCTGTACGGATGCCGCGCGCGGTCAGACCTCGCGCACGCGGTTGCAGGTGGCACGGTCGCCGATAAATATGTCAGCGAGTAACACCAAGCAAAAGTGAGAGAGAGAGAGAGAGAGAGAGAGAGAGAGAGAGGCGCGCGCGGTCCCACAAGCGCTATAAGCCACCGCGATGCCAGAGTGTTTGTGCATAGTCCGCGTGGCGATCGCCAGCCAGCTCCCGCGCTACCAACAGTACTGGCGATCGTCTGCCTTGGGGCCAACTTTTGCGTGTATGTATCACGGAGATCGGGGTAAAATGACCCACTTGAGGAAAATAAGTTGATAATAAAAATTATTACTCATTGTAGCTTGAGAAAAGAATACTGAATGACCTCGAATGCAGCACATTTTTTCGTAATAATTCACCAGTTTTTTACTTATTGGTCAATTTAATAATAAGATTGACCATCTGAGACGAATTTACCGTTTTGGAAAAGAATTTTCGTCTTTTTGTTTAGACTTATTTATATTTTTAGCCATCTCCAGAGAAGACTTGAATTAATTTTTTGCACGACATTCAGAGCGTATTCTGTATTGTAAGTCAGTGTTCCATTTTGCCCCATTTTATCGTATACACAGCAATGTATAGAATGTGTGTTTGGGACTTAACCATTGTACTGTCCTTCTCGCTCTTTTTTTCGCGAAACGATCGGGAGATTCGCGCATTTTATACATTTGAATATTATGGAAATGTTCTTCTCGCAGAGGACCCATCTTCTCACTCTTTTCCATGAGCGAAAGTGAAAAAAAAAAGAAGCTGGGTCGTTTTTTTTTTTATTTTGTATTTTGTTTTTTTCGTCAAGCGCGCATGCTTATATTCTTATTGTTCATGACGCACGCGCCCTTCTGCGCACCCATTGCGAAATTTTTGCTCGTATGGTCCCGAAGAATCTAAAGAATCGTTGCAGGAAATGTGAGAGAGCGAGGAACGGTCTGTAGGGAGAGTGAATTGAACGAACAGAAAACAAAAAAAAAATGGAAGGGTCTCAAGACACCTTTGCCGCTCAGTATAGGCTTGCAGAAAATTTTTACGGTGGTTTATATCAAGGATATGCGAAAGAAACGTAAAAACGTGCTGGGTCCTTTTATCTGTATAAGCTCATCGGTCATATCCCTTAATACAGGGAGATTGAATTCACAAAAACGTGTAGCGTTTTACCATTTATGGACCTAAAGTTCTGCAGATAAAAATATGAAGAATTGTTATTCCACCTCGCTTTTTCTTAAATCTGTTTTCGGTGTTTTCATGATTTTACCCTCATTGCTAAAGTCTGTTACGTTTTGATTACTTATTCAGTTCACATTTCGCTCATATAAACAGATCCGTGTCCTGTTTAAATGGACGTGTGTTAATAGGAGCAAAGATTTTGTCTCGTTATTCATGAAGATTTTGCCCAAAAAATCGCATACCCTGTTCTTTATTTCCAGCGGCTATACGCAAGTCTTATGGAAAAGGGTAAATGAAAAAAAGTTATGGGAAATTCTTGCCAGAAAGAGTTAATGACCACAAATCTGAGTTGCCATCCGTGATGACCACCCAGCTACTCTGAAATAATTTGAGGAAAATAAACTCGATACTTCCTGTACAGCATTTTACTGTATGGGTAGTTCGATCGATCATCATGATCGATTATTTCCTAACGATACGAAACGAAGAATCTTCAGTCAGATCGAGCAAAGAAATGCATATGTATATCGTAGCATCACGAGGATTTTTCCCTTTCATTTTAATTAGTTTGTACGATTATGAAAATTGTTGACGCACATATTCTCCATAATTCCAGTATTTTCATCGACTGTGCGCATCCAGTTGCATGGATTGCCCATCCATATTTCCGTTATATACATATAGGTGGGGCGGAAAATTACGTTCCCGGAACAACGATCGTTCGCGGAAGATAACGAGAGAGGATCAACAGTAAAACGTCGGTTACGCAATTTATCTACATACACATGTACTATACGTCGAAAAAATAAGAGAGAGAGAGAGAGAGAAGAACGAGAGAACATAGCGAGCAATTGCGGTACATATAAAGCTGCATATATATTCAATTTTCTCAATACTTATCTGGGCACAGTAGATCTCATTGTCGAAGCGAATCTCTGTCTTTGAACGAGACGGAAGCATCACGTTACCAGTGTGACGTGACGCAAACTCGGTATTATTAAAAATCGCGAATCTTAAAAAATCCTTGACGCACGCAAGTGAAGCTTTGAATTTATAATGGAGCTTTTAGAGACAGCAGATCAAATTTACCATTGACGTCAATGCTCATTTTATTTTTTAATTCATCATTCAATGCTCGATCTTATATAATATTTGTCTTTGAATAATCAAACGCTGATATCTCATCTCTATATTAATTCAAAATCTTTCGGGACTCTTCTAAAACGTTATCAAACCGAGTCACAAACTCTATGAAAAAATTTGAAGCATTCACAATCACGAAAAAAAACAGATCAGATGAATTGTTTACATCGAGCTATCATCGTAAAGTGGCGAAACGTCGATGTGTACATACCTGGTGGAGAATCCCTTTGCGATGTTAAATTTTACAGATGATCCAGAGAGAAAAAGCGAGGAATCGAAGGAATACACACATATGAGCGTTCCGTTCGATCACAAAGGGGAATGATGCACGAGAGAGAGAGAGAGGAAGTAGAAAGCGGATGCACCAGAGTACCAGAGGCGTATTAGGTTTGTGATGTGAGAGAGACGCATGGGTTTTCGTTCGCATAGATAGTGCTGTTGGATGACGATGCAAAAGCGTCATATATAGAAGCTGTATATAGAAAGACCAAAGAGAGGCCGTTGGTCGTTCTCTCGGATGTACAGCTTTGCTGTTTTCACTCTGTTATTCAACAACCAGCAAGGCACAACGTGCGATGCATCGAGTATAGCAGAGTGTGGTCAGTTTATACACTACTAGATGGCTACTCTCTGCGTAGTATGTCCAAGCGCAACGTCGGAGAGCGTCAAGCGGTCCATACAAGCACACAAACATACACACATACACAAGCACATGGGCATATATGCGTAACTACGTATGTGTACACCATGCAGTGTGGTAAAAGCTTGTGGAACAGAGTGTGTCCAACCAGCCAGCGGGGATTTTCGTCAGACAGGTTGACAACGGCATATAACACAGGACAGAGTACAGGAATGAAGAAGAGGAGGAGGAGGAGGAGGAGGAGGACAGTAACAGCCTGGAAACCTCTATGAAGCGGTCCAGTGCCTAGGCTGACGGAGAGCGATAGAGGGATTCAACGCCAGAGAGATGATTGTAGTTGCAAATGGGCAGTTTGCATCAAGAAGCGCCCCGGCATACCGGCCCCACCGTTGCTCCTGGGTGTGATGGGTGATACTTCGGCTTGACAGCATAGCTATGTCCTCAGTGAACGCTGTTTCTGCAGGCACAGCGTTGTACATCCAACGAGCCAGCAATGCAAACAAAGTTGTCCCAAACGGTTCCACTACAACGGAAACCCCTGATGGCCGAAGCAGTCTGTCTATATACTCGTACACACACAAGAAATCCGTCTATGCATGGAGAGAAAAGAATCTGTTGAACTAACAAATTTTTGTTGTTCTTCAGGTTTAATTAGCACTGGGCCCGAATAAAATTGAACGTTTGGGCCCAAATTCCAATATCTATCAACTTTAAAGTCTCTGAAAATTTTAAACAAATGGTAAAGTGCGGCGCCCATCCGCGCACTTATGCATAGGACTAAAAGTCCGTCTAGCTTCAACGCTGTCTGTAGCGTCGCAAAGTGGAGGTCAACCTTCACTTTGAGATCCAGGTCCTCTAATCTTTATTCCACCATTCATCATTTCTTCCTCCGATATTTTCTCTCTCTGCAGGCCCTTTGTGTGCTTTCATGTGTATTGGGTCTGCCAATTCCGGCGTTTAGTGTATCGCTAATCCTGCCCAAACAGCTCTACGCTAACTTGGCAATGGCAAGTACACGAGACGCTAAAAATCATGCAAATCTGAAATTTTAGACATCTTTTTTTTACTCAATTTTGCTATGTTCGACCTGATAAACATACGATAAATTTATCGTCTGCTTATAGAATGATTACTTAGGATCATGGAATGAAGGACAATGACTTTGGGGTATCGCAGCATTTGATATTAAATTCACTATATACTTTTGTCAATGAAGTTAGTACCAATACCCACTACCTTTTATAACCTCGAGTAATATCATAGTGAAATAGTTCTACTAACACGAGATGTCGAAGACCAAGTTTCGTGCTCGTTTCATCTCTCTATCTCCCATGCAGTTTCTTCATTTCTACGCCATCAAGAAAGTTTCGCAAGTTTCCTATTTACTCTGTAGCTAGTCCAGGCAGACGTTAGTTGACGTTTTCCAGTTGCAGTTTGCTCCGAGAGTGGACGTTATAGTGGATGTTCCAGCCCCTGTAGGCAATGATTTTCCACCATCACGGGGTATGTATACTGTATTCTAACTGTAGACATTTTGCCCGGCTGGTGTATGTCAACCGGGGCTGTATTCGCGCGCCCGTTGTATAAATAAAGCGGAGCTAGCCGCGTGGCACTAGTGTATGCGGACTGGTGGTGCCGATGAGTTCGGGCACATGGAAACCGGTCGTTAGTACACGTTTACATGTACATATATATTCAAGTGTGGAGCAGCGAAACTCCACCAACGCCGCGAACCAGAGGACATCCATAGCGATCCCTTTCACCCTTCCCTGGAGTCCGGCAAAACCCAGGCAGCGTCAGCATGCGCCCCGTTCGTACGATATCCTTTTACTGTGGTGCTCTGCAACTGTGCCTCCACTCTGAGCGTGGATATGCACGGGAGGCAACTTTCTCCCTCTCTCTCTCTTTCTCTCGTGCTCTTCCTATCCTACAGGGAGACGCGAAGAGCGAGAGAGAGGTTGGAGTGGCGAGAGGGAACGATGGTCGTGGCGGTACAGAGCTTTGGTCAGTTAAACATGCGCATATTGCATGAAACTGGTAGGCGGCTCGAGTCCCGGAGATCGACCTCTGTATTAACACCTCCGCGCTACCGAATGGCTCTGCCTGCTGTTCGGCGCTTGCACCGGTGCTTCTCATCTACCAAGGCTCTCTCTCTCTCTCCCTCATTCTCTCGTCCTTGCACACCACTGTATCCATTTTCTACCATGTAGTTTCTGCATCCCTGTTCGAGTTTGGTTGTTCGGCATGCGCGCGCTTGCTTCGTCCGTTTGCTTGAATAACGCTCGTTGAATAGTTAGACCATTATTTTCGGTGGGAAAAGGGGAATATAGCGGTGGCGGACTCGATTTACATCCAATTCTCGGAACTCTCTCGTACAACGAGACGAGGATAGAATGATTTTTATGCGCTTCACTCTCTCTCTCTCTCTCCTTCGATCTCGCTTGCTCTTTGTATCTCCACCCTCAGCTCTCTCCTCCCACCTTTGGAAACTTCTCTGATGTGCTACTGTATAAATCTCGCGAGCGTGGATGATTCACCGATACTAGTCGCGGCTTGGGGAGAACCGCAGCCACATCGCGCAAATATATATCCATGGATTGTTAGTCGCTTCTAAAGAATCGATATGTAGTGTTGTAAGTATGATATATGCAGATTTATGCTAGGCATTCCAGAATTTGCTAGAGTTGAGCATTCGCGAATATTCATGTTTGTTGCTCATATGTAATTTTGCTTGTTTTTCGATCGATTTTCAATGAAATTTTCGAGCGGTCAATATCTAATTAATTTTTTAGAGAAGCTCGTTTGTTGTGAGAAAATCGAGCTAATGAGCGAACATTACTCTGTGAATCGTTAAAGTAAATGGATTTAAATCGTTTTTTTTTTTAACATTTTCAATGAGTCTCTGTGCCTATAAGTTTGTTTTCTTCGATATTTAATTTATTTCCATTGTTTTTTAATTTTTTTTTTAACAAAATCGATTCAACAAAATACTTATTTGCATTATAAACCCCATTCTGACGATACGTTCTGTAGACGTATGACTAATTTGTGTTTCTTTCGGCCCACGATTAATTCGTGCTGCATCCCAATGCTGCTGCCGGTGTTCGTGAGCAATTGTTGTGTGTATATGAGAGCACGCGAGGGAGGCTGAATGGTCCGTGTGGCTGCACCCTGCACAGATCGTCTGTGGTGTTTATAGGACACAGAGAACTCATCCATGGGCTTGGCTTGAGGGTACCAGCACAGGGATATGTGTATGGTAACGTTCGCCGCGTCCCGCGAACCGAACTCATACCAATTGGAGCCGACATGCCACATCATTACGCTCCGCTAATTAATTGTGATTTATCGGCTTCAAAATGTTTCGATGTAGTGATTGGAGGTGGTATATATATATATATATATATATATATATATATATATATATATACATAGATATACATATATTCTCTGTATATGTCGGAATTGGTGGCGAAATGAGAGAGGGAAATAATACCGGACACAGTTACTCAAAATGCTGGGGACTACAAAATTATACTACAAATACATCAATACAAAATTATTTTGAGAACAATTTTTCATATAATTTTTTTCGTTAAAAAAAGGTTTAGATTTAATTTCGATTTGCATATCTCGCAGTAAAATGCAATAATAGGACAGATGACCTTACGAAGAAGATACTCGGTTTGTTCTACATTAGGAAATATGTAAATGCTGTAAATACCTCGTCCAATTTACAGCTGCAATACAATGGGCAACGAAAAAAAAAAAAACATATTCCAATTTGGATTCTTCTATTTAATTTGCTCAGCAAGAGCTCTTCATCCCCCGGCATTGCTTTATGAAAAAGTATCGGACTCTGAACGATGGTGCGAACCATCAGATATTCCCCTTCAATTTCTCCTTCTTTAAATTCCACAAGGAAAACTGGCATTTGTCAAAGCGGCATATTTCCAATTTTCATGCGACTAATATGCGAGAACCGCCGCTTTTGAGAATAAAATGTGCATTATATTTTCTCTCTCCCCATGCCACATTGTGTCGCCGAATTCCGCGGAATATTATTAGTGTGCGATGCTTCGTTGTCGTCTGGGATGGTGAATTTTTTTTTTCAACGAGATTAAAAAGAGGGTCACGAGACTAAGATCATCCCTGGCGGCGTACTTCTAGATATGTACTTATGGCTACGTATATCCCAAATATGAGAAGAGAGCTCGAGGACAAATCGCGGATTAAGATGAAGGGAAGAGGAGTAAGAGAGAGAGAGAGAGAGATTGCCATGTACGAGAATGAAGAACTTGACAAACATGCGACAATATTTTGAACGCTCCGTCGATCCGTAAGTAAATGGTTTAGAGCAAGAGAGGCAGAAAGACAGCTCCAAAGGACCCACCTAGTAGCTTGTAACTAGTCCCAAGCCCCAAAGGTACATCCAACTTATATACACAGCGAATGTAACCGACTGAGGGAAAAACGACCGAAAAAATATCATCCAAGGTAAAAATAAGTAGTCGAGACTGTGTCAATGCGAAAGACAAGCACATACACACGAACACATCGTTCGTTTATAAATCGCATCGCTTTTGTAGATCTCATGAGGACAGAACTAGCAACTTGTTGCACGAAAAATTCATGGCTGACTCGGTTTCCCGAATGACGAGGACAGCTCTCGTAATATAGTTCGTCTCAGATGCGTATATATAACAGCGTTTTCTCCAGGGGTAGGGGGCTGTTTCTTGTTCCTTCGATGAGCTCTCTCTCTCTCTCTCTCTCTCTCTCTTTAGCTGTCATCGTTGTCGCAACGGATCATCTTGCAGCTGTCCCCATCACACGATGAAAACGACGACAAGAAGTACAACAATATTTCGCGAATAATCTCCCTCTTGCCCCGGAAATAACCGAGAAATGACACAAGAATTGAAAGATCCCTTTTGGAAATATCATCAGAGGTATATAACGGAAAACGACGAAACGAAGGTAAGATCGAAGTGATTTTTTTTTACGCATGTGAACGTAAAATAGACGAACACATGTAAAAATGATTTTTAATTATTCTGTTTTTAAATAAATATTAATAACATTTAGAAATTATTATTGTTTCAGAAAGTTATTTCGAAACTCTTATCAAGTGAAATGACATTTCTGCTCTTTATTGTATCGTAATCTGTTCATATTTTCAGTATAAAAGTTCAAAAGTATTGGAAAAATTATTCCATGCGATTCTCCTGATTTCGTTTTCACTGATGGCCCCATACAATCTTACAATTCTGCTTTCTCCTCTTATAACAAGCGGTTTCATTCACAACTGTCGTGAATTAATTATTTTTATTCATATAGCAAAACTTGTAGCTCCTTTAATTGCAGCCTTTTCTCTCATTTGCACTGTTCCAAATACGCATATATACATATAGGCATCTCTGTGTATACAATTTCTTCTTGTCTCTCGGCTGTCGACATTGCCTGTTCGTGATTAATTTCCATCCACGTATGTTTCATCTCTTATTGCTTCCCCTCCCGTACAAACAGACATTTATATATATATATATATATATATGCGCGCGCGTACTCGCCGTTTCTAGCTACTATATTTATTGACTCTCTCGTTTAATCGAGCATCGCCAATGCGACACTCGTGCGGTAAACGCGAGCGGTCGTGCCTCCACTCGTTCAACGCCGACGAGCCGGAGCCCTTTCTTCTACCTCGTTAAAAATGACTTATCTTTTTTGTAACGACTCATGTTCGCGGTATGCACAACCCGTCCTATCTCTCTATTGCTCTCTCTCTCGTTCTCTCTCCTTTTCTCCTCTGACTCTCCTTCTTTCTCTTTCTCTTTGGGCCCTTTCATTTCATGCGGCTACTTCTCACGTGGAAAAGTCTTGTTCCTGAGCTGTGATCTATGTACGGCAAACTCAGGCTCGTACTCGATAGCGGGTGCGCTGAATGGTACAATGAGATTGTGAGCGTGTTGGTCAGCACATTGAGCCAAAGTCCAGCATTGTCCACGCTCGTCACTTTTCTCGCGATTTCTTCAATGTAGTGCCAGTTTGCCGCGGTAAGCTTCATCCTCTTCATGCTCTATTCTCTCCGGGAGTTCCACGATGTCCAAGAGAAACAGGATGCAATGACCAAGGAAGGATCCAAACTATTAAATACCCACTGCGAGCTCTCCCACAAATGCCTGTGTTTGCGGATAAATTATGAAAAAGTGGTCATCAAGCTTGATGAGCTTGAAGCACGTGCGCGACATCCTTGTCCATTTGAACATTGAATTTGATTATCTTCTCAGTACATTGGCTATATCACGATGTGGGGGGGGAGGGAGCAAGAAGAAAATGTGACGTGATATCCCGCAGTTCATTCGGCACCATGAGCGCGCTACACACGTGAATTTATACCGATTGGGGAAGTACATTCATACTTGATCAAATTGTTATATGTATATGGCCCCTCGCATTAGACGAAAATTTAACATACTTGGATCCAACCATGCTTTTGAAACACGAGACAAGTCGAGAAGAGTAATTCTGTCTGTCTGTCTGTTTCGTTATAATTTAAAAAAAAACGAAATTTAGAAGAGTCCTGTTAAATAAAAAATAAATTATTCGTATGATCTTTGAAGGAATTACTGTTCCCTCTCCGGGAGTTCCACGATGTCCAAGAGAAACAGGATGCAATGACCAAGGAAGGATCCAAACTATTAAATACCCACTGCGAGCTCTCCCACAAATGCCTGTGTTTGCGGATAAATTATGAAAAAGTGGTCATCAAGCTTGATGAGCTTGAAGCACGTGCGCGACATCCTTGTCCATTTGAACATTGAATTTGATTATCTTCTCAGTACATTGGCTATATCACGATGTGGGGGGGGAGGGAGCAAGAAGAAAATGTGACGTGATATCCCGCAGTTCATTCGGCACCATGAGCGCGCTACACACGTGAATTTATACCGATTGGGGAAGTACACTCATATTTGATCAAATTGTTATATGTATATGGCCCCTCGCATTAGACGAAAATTTAACATACTTGGATCCAACCATGCTTTTGAAACACGAGACAAGTCGAGAAGAGTAATTCTGTCTGTCTGTCTGTTTCGTTATAATTTAAAAAAAAACGAAATTTAGAAGAGTCCTGTTAAATAAAAAATAAATTATTCGTATGATCTTTGAAGGAATTAAACTGAGGAATATCTCACCAATATATAAATTATTAATAACATCGCCTTTATTAATAGGAAACCTAGGTTATCTGATTTTTAGAAAATGTATTGTTCTTGCACAGTTTTTTTTTCCAAGTATTATCCGTAAAATCATTCAACGATAGATCCTCCACACACCTGTTGAAGTACAATCATGAGAATGTTCATTAATAAGCACTATTTCTCAGGAAAACAATATATGTATAGTAAGCCGACGAGACATTATTCAGTCTAGGTCTGCCTTCAGATGAATGAGTAGTTCATTAAAGGCTTGTATAAAGTTTTTTTTTTTTTTTTTTAATTAGTACATTTCTGACTAGATTCTACGCGATAGAGGACTATCTGAAAGTCGAGAAAGGATTGATCCCAAGGCGTGATGGTCGGAGAAAGGTCGATCTGGCTTCGAAGTCGTTTGCCAAGATTCCCTAAACGGATTTCTCTCCTTCAGTCTCCTTTGCTCTTCTGAAAAATCATCGCGAAGAGCCTCGACGGTTCTCGTATATGAACACTGAATGGATCTTCCGAGATCTGCGAGTGCAGGATATGCGATTTACTTAGAGCTGTATATATATATATATAGCGAATGTCCATAGTGCACATATTAGGAAAGGAGCGCGATCTTGCATTTGAGAGATTGCCACTTTTTCCACGACTTTGCCTTGTTCATCGGCATAAAGATTATGCCGGTGAAGCGAGCATATTGGGAGAGGTCGCAAGAGAACATCTTTCCACTGTCAACTGCGTGATGATGATGGGGTTTCTCGTTGTGGTGGTGGTCGGTGGTCTCACTCATTTCAAGTAAAAAAAAAAAAATGAGACTGTGAGCGAGAACGAGACAAGCGTGTGCCATACGTCTCACAGAGTGACGAGGTCGGTTTGATCAGCACGAGAGTGCTATAAGGAGATCTTTGACTCTCTTGTTTTCTTACATTTCCTTCTTTTTTTCCTTTCGTTTCTCGTCCTTTTTATTTATTTTGTGTCGATCGCGAGCGAAACCATCACAGGATTTTTGTATGCAAGGCGTATACTTATCCTCTCGAGAAAAAGAAACTCAAGAGACACGTGTATACTTGTATTCTCGTCAAATAAGCCACAGAGAGTCGCGTTTGCCCCTTTTTTCGTTGTCTCGTCGATAAGGAAAGGTTGAAATGCGGAAGTAGCAGGGAAATCAGCGTTGAATGAGATGAAGATTTTTTTTTAATTTTTTTTTTAATAATCAAGTGATGGGGAAAATTGTTTTCATTCGATATTTGTGCGTATCACAATGACTAAAGCTTTAGTTTTCAATTGATGAACAGACGAAAATATAACCGCGAACGAATGAATCTCGAACGCGAACTTTAAACAATAATAATAAGACATATGGACCATATGCAAAGATATATAGAGAACGGACATAACGAGAGAGTTTATATGCTTGCCGACAGAGTGTACAGTGAGAAACATAGAGAAAGCGAAAACGAGATGCGTACCAGCCGTGTTCCGTCAGTATATAGACCCGTAGAGCATTTTTTCCTTCCAAGATCCAAATATTATGACGTGCAAAACGCCTCGCACGCAACTACGAAAACTGATGCTGTGCCGATGGTCTGCTGCGAACTTTGACGTTCGAGCACGTGTGCCAATGAAAATCCAAAGATCATTGATTATATTTCGCTGTAAGATCGAATGATTGAACGAGTCTGTGATACAACGTGTGTGGAGCTGCACGAGAATATAAATTGACCATTCTCCACCCATCTCATTCTTTCGAATCTACTCATCTTTTCTCAGTTTTAACAACTCGGCGAGTCGATCGTCGAAGTTTATGAATTCTTTTCTGCATTTGTCATCATTGACTTGGATCAAACTTCACGAAAATCAATAAAAAATAATTGGTAACATTGAAATAAACTCAGTTGAAATGAAAACAAAAATTTATCAGATTCGAGTTAAGCACGAAAGTAAATTATGGAAATTAATATTTATTGCTCAGAGTAATTTTAACGAATTTTTTATTCGAATGCTGCCCAGCATCCTTGATGCTGAGAGAGAACTCTTTGGAGTTCCTTATAATCAAGACGGAGCATTCACCCTCAATATTCGAAAAAAAAGTCTTTATCTTTATAGTCATGGGTCGTTGTCTCAAGTTCTTTATGCCCGCCACACACAAACGCACACGTGAAGAATTCTTCACATCTTCCACTTTACCCAATCGTCCCATTAACGGTATAATTTATAACATTCTACAAATCTGTAAAGAAGTCTTAAACGGTTTGCCACAAAGATGAAAGTCTTTCCATCTCACCCCGTACTCCCTTTTGGGCTGCTCCTGCACATTTTCGGTCCGAAATTTCGATCGTCTTACAGGGCTGCTCAATGATACAGAGAAACTTTTGGGGCTTGAAACACACGGAGTCTTTGCAAGAGCAATTCAGGATTTTGTGTCATTGGTGCACATACATGCATATGTGTGTGTGTATGTACGTCGATTCCCGTTCACACGAATTTAAAAGTACGCATACATACATTCCATATACAGTAACATACTGTGTAATTCTTCCTTACCTGGATTTTTGTGTTGGTAACCGTAGGGGACACTTTCAATTTTCTTTCTGGCTGGCACACACGCAAACACGAACTTACAGACACACGCACACAGACACACACCAAGAATATTTGGCTGCGTCGGAGCCTGGGGTAAGATCGGGAGGACCGATAAAATTATACGCTAGGCCCCCATAAACGGTCCCAAACTGCGGCTGTTAAAATTAAAATCTGCCGTAAAGGGCCACCCCGCGCTGTAGTACGTCTCGGTCCCTCGATGGGCTTCTAGCGATGAGTTACCGTAGGGGGCAAAATCCAGAACCTCCGTAGGTATATTCTTCTTCGTCACAGCCTATTACGTGTGTGTGTATATACATATATATATATATCGACGTAAAACTATTAATACACATTCACCGAAATTGGTCCCATTGATCCTCTTGACTCGCTACAATTGTAGCAAATTCTCTTTTGATAAATGTTTCATTAATGAAATTGTTTATGAACTTTTTATTCATTTAAATTCTTGTCGTGGCATTAATGAGAAGTGAGAGAGGTATTTTTCGCTGCTGGAAAAAATACAGAATAACTGTAACATTAAAATAATAGGTACTCGTAAAATACATTTTGTAACTAATTGAAAATAACCAGCCCCTCCACCCCTCCCCAATAGATATTTTTATTAAGTAACTCATTACCATTTTGCCACTTTCTTGAGAGGCAACAATGCACTCAGTCGTATTTCCGATTGTTTTATGATTCTGTACTTACGTCCTCCCAAATGGTAGCTAAACAACTATTATTTTCGAAATAATATATCCCCTATGTTCGTGATAAAAAGTTTTCCATATCCTCAAAATGGTAATGAAAAGTACCTTTTTTGTTATATATATTAAGTCTTTTGAACAGCTCTGTAACCTGGATATAAGTATCCTTATGAATAAGTGGACAAGATTTGAGATTCTTTTTGAGGATATGGTACTCGTAAAACGCTTCTACGAATACCTCATCATGGTCGTATCAGACTCTTCGTGTATTTTCCATGGATGTGGGACCAATATGATTATCTTGCAAGCAAGAGAGAAAGAGAAAGAGGGAGAGAGAGGGAGCTTGACTCAGTATAATATAGCAGTGCGTGTAATAAACTCCCTGTGGCGTGTCCCGCGGAACGATTGGGCACTACTTTTCATTTTATTATCGCTTTATTATTACGGTGCGAGATCCACAGGTTTATGGTCGTATTAAGAGACCGTCTTCGGCCGGATCTTTCTCTCTCTCTCTCTCCCTCTTTCTCGCTGCATATATAGTGTATGAATTCACGAGCGGATCACGCTGAGCGTCCATCGCATACTCGGGTTATATGGAGTTATATTCATCCCCGTGTATTCTTGATTTCGCTCACTTCATGGCTTTTTACCACTCCATCAATTATAAAGTCTTTCTCATGTTAGGAGGAGAGCGAGAGTTGTTAGAAGAGTTTGCTAACTCTCTCCTCTTTTACAGAATTAAGTTTGAATTATTGTGCAAACGGTTGCATATATCCTTGTGTCGTTCACATAAAAATCTGGAAATTTAAACTTACATCCCACAATATATTGACGGTCCATTAGAGGTAAGAGAATTGATAGAATTGAAATATGAGTGGTATTTTGATATGGAAATTGGAAATATACAAAAAATTAATCCTACATCAAAATCTATCTAAATTAAATAAAAAATATTTTTTTAACAATTCAAATGATTGATGGTTTAATTATTTACATCATGGTATAATAGATTGATACATTTTCATTTATTAGGAAAACTTTTTGAAGTGTAGTTGATTCATTAGCTGATAAATTAATTTAATTACTTGATTAATTACTAGTATTGGTTTAAGTGACATACGCGGATACCACAATAATGGCTCACCTCGTTACTAAGACATTCGACCACGTAATAAAATCTCCATGGATCCCATATCATATATATATAAAAACCAGCGCGACAATCGATAATGCAATTGAAAGGCCTGCAGGATCTTCCGGAGGACTATACACGCGTATTGCATACAAAATGGCAGTGTGTGGCCCCTCTGGCGAAGTCCAGAGGAGAGAAATAAAAAATAACATTACACGAAAGAGAGAATGACGAAGAGGCTGGTATGGTGAGAGGAGGGGAAGTCGGGCGTGCATGGAGAAGGATTTGAGAATGGTGGGACTTTAAGTGGTCCATGCTTAAGAGTAAAAGAGAGAGAGAGACGGAGAGAGAGAGTAAAAAAACGAGAGATGGAGAGAATAAGAAGGAAAAAGATGAACAAGAAGTAAGCGAGAAAAGATGAGAGAAGGTGCATGAAACAGGGCGTTGGAAGAAGAAAGAAAGAAAGAAGCAAGGCAAAAAGAAACAAGGAGAGGCGTAGAGAGAGCCAAAGGAGTGAAGATCGAGGGTCATAGGTGAAGCCAGGCCTCTCTCGCCCTTGTGCTGGGCGGATCGAGAAAGATCCAATCGCTCCTTTCCTCCTGTACTCCTAACTTTCTTATATATCGTGCGACTCACCTCACCTCTCATGGTGTTCCCCGCTCTTATTATACTCTTATTATACATGTATTATATAAATTCGCGCTGCATACATATATCCACACACCTATATCTATACGCGAAATTGCCTTGAGAAACGTATAACGTTTCACGAGCTCCTCGTCGTGGGCGAGCAAAAGTTCCTCACGTCCCCTGCAATAGCATCCAGGCAAACCCCCAAATGTTTGTCATGCTCGTTTCTGTTGGCGAAAAAACGAATGCGCCCGCCCGGGCAGCCGGGTAATTGCAAACTTGGCGGGAACCAGTACAATTCGTCGCCGCTCTGGCGCCACTGAGCATACGTGCACGCTTGGCCGGCAAGAATCAGCGTAGTAGCGCCACTTGTGATGGATTCTTTCAATCCTAACAATAAGGTGTTTCGGAATTAAACGCAAACAAATGTTGCGGTAAATCGGTGTTGTATTTTTTCCACCTAATGTTTTATTCCTTATCGATACAAATAAAGCGATCACACATAGTTGGGTCAGCTGAAATCCATTTTATAAAAGTATCTGCGATTTTACGAATCTGTTTGTAAAGTCTATAACTTGTTAATCGTAAAATTAACGCTCTATGGGCCCGTGTAACTTTCAAGACACATACTACTATATCGACATTTTATTAAATAATTCAATACTTTTCCACATGTTGGCGTATACATCTTGTTATATAATGTTTCGTTGAAACTTCTGAATTCATTGTTAATCTGTATTTCTTGATTTTACGTTACATCATTTTTTTTATAGTCATGAAAAAATACGGCCCATAGAGGGTTAAATTATTCAAATACCTGCTGGAAAAATATGATAAGTTTTTTTTCTGTTATCTGATTTGAATGTGCCCAGCCTGAATAGCCGACGTTGTCCGATTCCTATCTGCTCTGCTGAATGATCCAGCCTTTTGCCTTTTCCGGATTCCACCAGCATACATGATTCTTTCATTCACCTGCCTTTCGTCCATAAGATAAAAGATATCCACACCACACAAAATTCCGTGGATTGTCTCGTTAAGACTGGACCAAAAACGTGAATGAACGAAGTTCAAAGCAAAATCAGCGCTTGAGAATTTTCGTGAGGTATCCCAATGATGGAGTTTTGAGAGGGAAAGGTCGGGATAAATATTAGAAACATGGAAAGATATTATTCTTGAAAGATTTTAGAGGTACTTGCGGACCAATTAGGTGCTTACGTGGATATATATATATATATCAGAGGGAAAGAGGGGAAACGGTCCATTTCGATTCCTCTTTGAGTTTCGTCTCTTGAGTCGTTCCGAACTGTTGGAGAATTTCAGGAAGCATCACAGGATAGAGTAAACCATAAGCAAAGAAGTATAAAGAGAATAATACTATATATATGCATACTAGAGTGTCCTGTGAGAGGACCGCGAGACGATAGTGATCTTTACGTGGGACGATGAACTGAAATATCGCGCTCGTAAGAATCTAAATTGGGGTCCGTGAGAGGACTCAGAGCCAAAGGGGACCAAAGGGGACCAAAGGGGACCAAAGGGGACCAAAGCAACGGAGAAGATGACAGCAACAGAGGAAAACATAGAACGTTGACCATGTGGATATTTGCCCTGAACACATACACACACACACACACAAACACAAACACACACGAACACATCTATACAGAATATTTATATGAATGTAGAGTCAAGAGAACGTTCTCATCGCGAGAACGGGGCAGGTAGAAAATTTATAATTTGAAGAGCTGAGCGCGTTTTGATAAAGTCTCTTCAATATGTATACTATATGCATCTATATATATATATATATTCATACGACATTAGCAAGAAAAATTTACATAGTCACCCGCGCGTCCGTGTCTTTGTTTCATCGCTCGTCCCAAAAACCACAAACATCCCCCTTTTCCTCTCTTGAAGATCGAATTTAATTGCCTCGGTAAAATACTGTCACTGTCCTATACCTGACATTTTTACGATTTGACATGCTTTTTTTTCTCATCTTCCCTCCCGGTGTCTCTCCTTCGTTCTCAACAACCACGCCACTTTATTCTTTGATATTCGAATATACAAATATATATTTGTATATTGTATATATATCTTCGAAATGTTAATTTACGTCTTCCATCTTACACTTTCGCATGCAATCCGATATTCTCGCATAATTCTCCTATGCTGATGGGCCAAAGTCCGTCGAACTTCGTACAAGCGTGCAGGCAGAGAGCTCGACACTCCCAAAATCCCGTAAAGTGCCGGCAAGTAATTTTTAAACCGAGAGTGTACTGCAGGTGAACTATATGCCACAACAAAGTTTATATATAGTGGTAGCTATAATATATATATAAGCGAATACTGACGTGTAATACGTGACAACACGAAGGTGAACATTTTTATCGTTTTTCAGTGGACATGTCATAAACAGTGACCAGCTCTCGGTATCCATAAATGCATACATACCCAATTATGCGTTCAATATATACGATATATATATTGACCATTTTGTATTGCCTGCATAAAGTATATCAGCATGGGACAAAAAATGTATCGCAAGTTAAAAAACCGCGTATTTTTAAGAATCCCCTTGAGAGCCCAAGAAAGGGTTTTAAAAAAGGCTCACAGAGGGAGGAAACGCGAACACAACAGGAGAGAAAGGGGACTCTGTCGATGCCAAGAGGTAGATTCGTAGGATTACATATCGAAGTGAGCGCGAGAGCAAGAGTGAAACGCGTATAGGACCACCGGCATCGATGCCTCGCTGCTACTCGGCTACTGTGTGGATGCTGTGTAGCTTCCCAGAGAGATTTCCTCCTCTCTCTCTCTCTCTCTCTCTCTCTCTCTCTCTCTCTCTCTCTCTCTCTCTTTCTCTCTCACGCTCTCTCTCTCTCTCATTCTCTCTTTCTCTTTGGCTTATGTGCGCTCGTGTGTCTCTGGGCCTGATGGGCCCGTTGCAGTCACAGGGAGCAGTTTGGCGTCAGCAAGATACACGCTTATAAATACACATATACAAATATGTACACAGACACGATCGTCAAGTGAAAGAGTGGGGGAAAGGGGGTTTATACAGAGAGAAGAGAGAGTGGATAGAGAATCGAGAGGAGAGATCTGCATATACGTTGAAAAGTTATAGGGTGAGAGGGGTAGAGAAAGAGCGAGAGAGAGAGAAAGAGGGGAGAGGGACAGGCTGGTTGTTGTTTTTAATTATGTTTATAATCAACGCGTGGCATGTCTATGGTAATCGTTAACTGGCGAGAGTGAACCGCCCGCCTATTCACCTCCCACCCTTTTAGCTCTGTTCACGCTGACGCTGGACCACGATGGTCATGCCAGAGAGAAAAAGAAAGAGTGACTCGCTTGTATTCTCTCGCGGGTTGTCCCGCAGCTATCTCGCGAACTCGCGGCTGCGCTTCATCGGGATTTACAGGGCCGTTATAGTCGTCGGCAAGCGGGCGAGAGGCCTACAATAATATACATATATGTCTGCGTTATTTATAGAGTGAAATAGAGAAAGAGAGAGAAATGAAGTTGCCACAATGACTTGGTGATACTCGAAATTACCTGGAAGCAATATCTTATGCAGCACGAAGTAGGCGAAAATTTCAAATTTGACAAAATTTAGCTCGGAAACGGTCAAGCTGATTTCGATAATTGAAAAAGATCCTTTTTTTCTTAAAATATTCCCTAAATAAACATCTTTTTCATTGCTGCGATCGTAATTTTTCTGCGCTTGAATAAACTTTCAACTGGAATATTAAACTTTTGTACTCTTTAACTCTCCCATAAATATAATGAATGTGATTTCAAAAATTGAGAGAGATATTTGTTTTATAGCAAATTCTCGAGATGAACGATGAACGTTTCTCTAAAATAATTCTATAAAATTCTTCCTTGTAATTTTTTTTCGACCGATAACGATTAATTCATACAAAAATTACACTGTAGCACGGAGAATCCCAGGAATAATTCATTCGACTCTAATATAATCAAAAAAATATATTTGGTTGTAATCAAAATATTCTGAGCAAATATTAGAAGAAAAATGATCAGAGTATAATTTTGATGTGAGAATCTGCTGAAGAAATTAAAAAAAAAAAAAACAACAACATTAGACGTGATCTACTCTACATCATTTTTTGTATCCTCCGCAGCAGACGCGCCATCCAGCAAGTCAGTCAGCTTTTGCCCCCGTGGGTTTTTCGTATAAACTTTAATATATCGATCGAGAAAATCTGCAGCGACTCATCGTCCGCCTCCCATGCAATAAATAGAATGCGAACGTCCTGCTCTCCCTTCTCTCTTTGACTCTCACTTTGGTACTTCACCGAAGAAAAAAAAACAGAAACAACGAATCGCTGATAACGAGTTATCATCGAGTCTCATATATGCACAACACCAGCACAGCAATAATTTATACGTATATATCTGGCGATCAAGCATTGAGTATTCGTTATTGAGTATATTCGTTTTATATTCAATTTCTTTTTTTGTTTTCACGAGATCGTTATTGGCCATGTTCAATTATACATTGACGTCGCTACATAATCGAGAGTCTCCTATATACATAGCTATGGAACATTTGTCAGTTATGCAAACTGTACTCACACAAATATATAATATATGCGAGTATATCGGCATTCGAGCGAGAAAGGCGTGCCAAGGGACACGTGTGTGAATGGAGTTTTCAAATGAATTGAAATCAAAGAAGACAGGCTTGTAATGCTCTATATCAGTCGTATTGCAACAAGACGCAATCATCCAATAAAGTTTTGCTATGAGAGCTTATTCGTTTTCCATGTTGTTGTCTCTTCTGGCTTATAAAAAATATGTACCTATATATCTATTTAATAATATATACGTATTTTCCATGTATGTGTAGGTTTAACTTTGGTAGTACAATTGCGTATATACATATATATATATATATATATATATATATATATATATATATATATGCACACGTGTATTGGCAGTACAACGACAAGGGAGCTCGCAACGCTCGCTAATGACGCGAAGAGATACCACTGATACCTCTAATTAATTCCACCTATCTCCTCGATATACAAATGCCCACGGTGGAGTTCTCTGGCGAGCGCGAACCTCACGTTCCGCGTTGGATCGTCGCGCAGTCTACAACCGCGTGACTCTATGTATATGTATGTTAGCCTCTCATCGAGAGTTCTCAACAGAGGATTACATTTTTTTTTTTTCGTATTTTAAATTAAGAAAAAGAAAAAATAGCAACTGTTTGGCTTGACTTGGGATCATGGTTCATGGGTCATGCGGTGTCTTTTCACGGCTCTCCCACGTCATTGACGAAAGTGTGAAACGCGATTTTTTTAGGCACTCGTTCAAATTTAATAAAAAATTTGGATATCGTGTCGCTATACATGCAAAAAGTTCACCAGAAGACCAATAACCGAGATATTTTAGGTTTTTTCTAAAAGGCGTCGTACAGTTGTAAATTTTCATGTGTTTTATAGTTATTGGCTGTGGATGATTAAGAGAGTCACTTATGATATACGAGGTATAAAATCATATACAGGTACATCAATAATTAATCATAATTGACTATTGAATAGAATTTGAAAAAAATGATAAAAATATGAAAATGGATAATTTATTATTATTCTTTTGTGAATTTTATGATAATTATTTTGCCGAAAACTCCGAAATATTAAAAAAAAAAAAAATTGTCACAAACTATAGACGCATATGCGCAGCGTGAGGAAACGAGAGAGCGAGAGAGAAGGGGAAGGAGATCAAAAACGCGTTTTCGATTCACATGCTCAAAAAGCCGATGTAATGATTTTCTCACTGTCTGTGGTGAGGGGTCATGAGGAGGAGCGGTTGGCAGGGAGCTCACATAACCGACGACGAATAAAAAAAAAACGAGTCACCTCAACATTTGTCGTCTACATGCGTACGACATATAAAACTACACGCATGAGATATGCAAAAATATTGTAACATGACCGTAATATTGCCGAGTAAGCTCTTCGAGTGCGCCACCGCACATATTTCTCCCCTCCTTTCTCTCAAGAAAAAAAAAGAGAGAGAGAGAGCTCTCTCTCTTTTTTTTTCTTTCGGTCTTTTTTCCGATTTACCGCTTCAGCTAAAATCGAAAGAGCTAAAAATTTCGTCGTGTTGCCGGGAGAGAACAAAAGTCACTAGTAAATCGCAATCAAATTGAGAATTTTTTGAATCGTTAAATTTAATACAGAAGTCATCGCAGCAAGACGGAAAGATTTTTTCTCTGTGGCAATTTATTCTGTAAAAAAAAAGACACAAAGAGAGCAAGAGTGCTCGATAGCCACTCGGTGTCGTAGAGTCAGAAACGTGCATCGGTATATTTATGTAGAAATTTATTTCATCATATGGTCGATGAAAACATTCCTCGTCGAGTTTCCTGTATCGTTTTTTTTTTTAAATTATACAGTTTTTTCAATACTTATTTCTCGATGATGATTTCTATCGACATAACCAAAGTAGCGACCCAGTCGTTTTGAACTTGCACCGATATCTGGTAAGAGTCTGGTAACGTACTCTGCGACGTGAGAAAGAGAGAGAGAGAGAGAGAGAGAGAGAACCAGCCATCTTCGCACATAGATATTACATCAAGGACCAAAGTACACGATATAATACAAGAGAGCTGGTATACATACTCGTGTTTTTGGACTCTCGTATATACATTTTGCTGCTACCGATATACCGATATATACTTAATGTGGTCGTAAAGTGTCTTCTGGGGACAAGCAAAGTGAAGGAAGCTGCGAGGAAGAGCATCTCGTCGATATATATGTATACGTATTCGTACATAGTATCAACTCGAGCAAACTGCGAACGAGGAAGAAGAGGGCAAGTTTTCTGCGAATATCCACGATGTCCAGTGACTCTCAAATCAATGAAGGTATTGCAATTTTCATCATATGTATATATATACTTGTGTATTACATTTACAAGCATCTGTAAAAAATGTGCAAAATAACGTAGCCTTGTAAACCAAGCAGCATTTTAATCTTTGACCGATTTAGTGACGAGGATGTTCAATAAGTTATTATGTAGTCTGAAGTCAGGATTCTCGAACTTGTTTCTTTTTTTCCCCATGACAATTAAGATTAATTTCACGTTGTACTCGAATTTCCCCATGGACATGTTGTTTTCGATATTTTTCAAAACGTCAAAAGAGGCAAAAAAATGTCCATCATACCTCACCCCTCAGAAGTCTAATAATATAAAACGTTGATGTGATCGTAAAAATCTCAGATTCATCAGTCTCGGTATAGGCCTCGAGAATTTTTGACACCAGAGCAATCTTTTTTACAAGAAAAAAGCTAGCCACGGGCCAAATTTATTATTATTCGTTCGACCAGTCTGATGATTTGTCAGAGATCCTACAGGCCACCATATAGTCCTTTCATTTTGATCTGAATGAAATGGTTCAAACAAAAAGAAAGTATATATAAATTCATATATATATATATATACATATATATGACGGCCATCTGACAGCTAATGTGTCTGATGCCTATATATGGCTATTAGCTACTGTCAGGCAATGCGATTTAATCAAGAACGGCGTTATTGGGAGAGGGTGTTACATAGGCGTGAACATCGTTTGTTTGGTCATCTATTAGGCAATAATAACTGATGAGTTTCCGTGTGTGTATGCACCCCGTTATTCGTAAAATACACGAGAACGCACGGGAGACCGTGCGTGTGCGTGTGTGTGCTTCTAGTGTGCCTTTGCCCGGCCTTGCCGGTGGCGTTCGCGGGCGGCAAGGATAATTTATTCTTGACCGAGGCACCCTGCGGCCCTCTGCCACGCCCTGAGCCGTCACCACATACTGTATGCTGCTTTCGTGCAGAGCTCAAGCTTTATTCAGAAGGAACTAGAGAGAGAGAGAGAGAGAGAGAGAGAGAGAGAGAGAGAGAGAGAGAGAGAGAGAGAGAGAGAGAGAGAGAGAGAGAGAGAGAGAGAGAGAGCACAAAGTTCTGATGATACGGTCAGCAAAGGAGCTTGACGCGCGTGCTCGGTCGATCCTCCCCCTGAGCACACCTATATTCCGTGTCTTCTCCACGAGTCTAGGCACAGCTTCTTCATAATGTAGCATCTGCAAACAACCCACGTCATAAACACACCCCTATCAGCAAATATACCTGTGGACAATTTATTGTCTTTCTTTTGTGTGCGTAGTCACCGACGTCGAAACAAAACTAGGACAAGATGTAAAACACTGATATGACAATATTGCTTACTCGAAGTAGATGATAAATGTCGCGATAAGATATGTAATTGCTATCTGAATTGTGGTAATTTTTTTATTTTTTATTTTTTCAAATATAGTCTCATCCCTTATTAAAATTAATCCAACGCT